>JALPQD010000131.1:3419875-3999215 GCA_023101885.1 Typhlomys cinereus
AAAACCAGATCATGAAAACAGCCTATCTCAAGTGTGGCAGAGACCACAGCATGCATAATAGTAATTAATGTTTGCTTCCACACCAGCATTCTTCCTTGAGAACCGCAGGAAGCGGTTCTCCCCAAGACAACACAATAAATTCAGTTACACATTTTTTTCAGATCATATTTGCAGTTGAAATATAACAAATACTTTTCTTTTAATAGCATTTTTTCATTCATAGTACTTTTCCAATATTTTTCTTTTACCCTTAATATCCTTGTGAGGTAGTAAAGGGAGCAAACAAGACTTTTCTATATTGTAAATGAGAAAAGTCCAAGTGAATTAAGAATAATTGTTCTCAACGGTTGACAGCATATTGAACTCACCAGGAATTAAAAAAAAAAAGCAAAACAAAGCACAGTTATGGCCTGAACATTTCCTATTTCCAACATTAGAATCTTAGGGTGGTATGGGAGTCAAGTTTAAATATTTTTAAAACACCTCCAAAATTATCTAAAGTATGACCAAAATTGAGAAGCATTAAGGTGACTTGTACTCACTCTTCAGATATGTCCTCTACCTACATATCTCTCAGCACCAGTGAGGATAAAACTTCCTTAACACTGAGCAGTTTGCTTTAAACTCTGTGTAGCTACTACTGGTTTCTACTAACAAACTGATCAAGATATAAATGAAGACTCTCCATTGCCCTGATGTTCCTTCGAAATAGGAACATTCAAATCTTTGACCTAAGAATGGCTTGTTATTGCTGGGAGTGTGATGTTCATCTGTAATACTGATATTCAGGAGACTTGGGCAGGAAAATCATTGTGAGTTCAAGTCTAGCTGAAGCTACATGGTGAGAAGCCCATTCAAACAAAACAAAACACAAAAGAAATGGCTTGCTATTAAATAAAAATGGCATGGTTGTGGGTTTAATAAGGAATGGACATCCACATGTTTTTGTTTTCCAGTCAGTACCTTCAATATTTTGTTGCAAATGGATATTTACCAACAAGACAAAAGAGAACTTATAAACATAAGTCAGCAAAAACTATTGGCATTGGCCATATCACAACCTGAAAAATGCACCAAGTACTCAGAGCACTGCATTACTGTCCAGCTGGTCAGTTTTCATCTTAAACCAGTTCTGCATTCACATTTTATAGTTTGTTAAACTGAATTTTTCTTTTTTAAAATTTTTTTATTGTTATTTATTATGTATTCAATTGTGCGTGTATGTGTGTGTGCGTGTGTGTATGTATGTGTGTGTGTGTAGAACCACCGACGAATTCGGGAAACACCATGGATGCCTCCATCTCCTGTTTGCTCTGCCCCCGGGATTCACAGGCTCCGCCCTACCAGGACTGGAAACGCAGGCCGCCCCTCGCTTCCTCCGGGCATCTATACGTGAGGTCTAGGATCCGAACTCAGGACCTTCTGCCTGCAAGGCAGAGGCTTAACCCCTAAGCCACGTCTCCAGTCCCTGTTAAACTGAATTTTTCTATACAAAAAAATCAATTCCAGTACCAGCTACACTCCCTACTATATTTAACACATAATTATCTTCTGTACAGGGCTGCTTCTTTTATTATTATTATTATTATTTATTCAATTGTGCGTGTGTGCGTATGTATGTGCCCCCGCGCACGTGCGTGTCTGTGTGTGTGTGTATGTGTGCGCGTAGAACCACGGACGAATTTGGGAACCACAATGGACGCCTCCACCAACTTCTGTCCCGGGATTCACAGGCTCCGCTCTACCAGGACCAGAAGCGCAGACCGCCCCCGCCTCCGCTTGGCGTCTATACGTGGGATCTGGGATCCGAACTCAGGACCTTCATGCCTGCAAGGCAGAGGCGTAACCCCTGAGCCACCTCTCCAGCCCAGGGCTACTTCTTCTTAACAAGGATATCAAAAACAGTTTTTGGCAAACTTTTTTCAAGTAATAAATACTTGTAAACCTTTAGGGTGGCAACCCCAAATATTTGTTCTATGGCTGAACTCTCCTGCTTTGTCACAGTATGGACACTTTTAACTCTCAGGGAGCACCCCAAGAACCCCAGCAAGCTGCTTGCTGTCTTTAATTTTATTAGATTTAGAACAATACATATACAACAATAATCTAAAAAGTACAAAGATTTCACTTGTCTTCATCACTTGTATCTGATCCATATATTTTATTCTTTCAAACAGAAAGTTGATGCTTCTCTTCAAACAAAAGCAGAACCTCAGCTAATGTGTTGAATTATTAATTTGAGAAAGTTAGAAAAATGAAAAGATTTATCAGTCAAAATAATAAATAATGTTAAACTCTTCTCTGATGGCACTTTCAAAGTACTGTCAACCCAAAGTTTTCAACACAATCATGGGGTGAAGTTTTCAGCACAAGTCTCACAGAGTGTTTTTAATTCTACATACACTATAACTCAGAATAAGGCTTTAAGATTTAGATAACAGAACACTGAACCTTACTTGGTATATGTGACACTTAACACAATATTAGAATGTTCAGCTGAATGGTAAATTTATTCTTTGACACTAATAGCTCCTTGTAAAGAAGATTTGCTTGTAAAAGAGTGGTAATGCTACTGAATCGTAATTCTAATAGTGACATGCCAGATGACTGGGAAGACTTATTTGCTCTTTTTCATGTCTCTTTAGGCTAATAGATGCCACATGTCTTCTAAAAGGTGACTTTTTTGGGTGGCTACTAGTTACAGCTGTTATTGCTTGTGACACCAAAACTAAGATTGAAGCCGTTTTGCTTAGAGTCAGATGAACAAGATGTTGTGTTCAGCTTTGTTTATGGAAAATAAAAAGGCATCTTTTTAAAAATTTTTTTTATTATTTATTCAGTTGTTCGTGTATGCGTGTGTTCATGTGTGTGTATGTATGTGTGTGTGTAGAACCACAGGCGAACTCAGGAACCACCAGCATGGACTCCTCCACCTCCTCCTTGTTTACTCGGCCCCTGGATTCACAGGCTCCGCCCTACCAGGACCAGAAACGCAGGCCGCCCCCGCTTCCGCCCGGCGTCTATACGTAGGGTCTAGGATCCGAACTCAGGACCTTCTGACTGCAAGGCAGAGGCTTAACCCCTGAGCCACCTCTCCAGCCCCAAAAGGCATCTTTATGAGCTTTTTATGAAAAATGATGAGCAGTTTCTTGAAACTATAATTTGAATTTTGGGGAGAAACAGATAATCTCACTATAGTACCAACGTGCTTTGTAACCTTGCTTCTAGCAGAAATCATGGACTCTTATCAAAATTGTTACTGGAATAAGAAATGATCCCATAGTAGGTGATTGAGCCAATCCAGAATAAGATGCTGATGGTGATCATTTTGGCTTGACAGGTACCCGGCATCATCATGTTCAAGAAATGCACCTATATTTTAAGTGCATTGTCATGCTGGATTCTCAACACTCCACTCTTGTTTCCCTCCACTTTAAAGATGAAGAGTTTGAGATCTACAGAGCTCAGGAACATTTCCTTAGGGCATAACACTAGCCATGAATGATAAATGAATATTTTTTTGAAATGACATTGTTCTTTGGGCTTTTCTGAACTTTCATTATATGACATCACCAGAAAGCCAAAATGTAAAACTTAGCATCTTCTCAGCACGTATTCATGATCCTCTAATGAGTGCTTATAATGTTTTCAGGACAACATTAATTTGCAAGATCTTTGTTTTTATTAATGTGGTTAATGAAATACTTTCTTTTTCTCTTTGGGACTGCTCCACATTTGATCTTCTGCTGTTTCCAGAAGCCACACAATACCATTCTTACTGATCCCCATTTTTATTCCATTTTGTTTTAAAAAACAAAAAAAACAAAAAAGGAAATATGAAATGCTTCTCTCTGGTTCTTTTAGAAATGCTGATAAGTGAAATTCATCCAAAAACATCTTTTTCCCTACACTTTAAGATTGCCAAGGAATTCTGTTTATTAAGTCTTTGAAAATGAAGCAAATTTAAATATAAGGATTCCCAGTTGTGTTTCCTAATGTGGTATCACTCAAAAACTTACTGACCTTCAGAAGGTGAGCCCTTGGGAATGGTTCTTTGGGGAAATGATGATAATAAGCAAGCAATGATTTCCTATGTAAAAATAATTCATCCACTTCCCCACATGCACATGCATACACGTGTGTCCACACACATGCATACATACTTTACCCTTTTAAACTATAAAGCTTTTGTTTTAGTGTATTCACGGAAATGTATACCGTTATGCAATTCCATTATGTAATTTCAAAATATTTTAGCGACCTCTGGAAAATACTCTGTGACTATTAGCAATTACTGTCCATCTCCTACTGCCATGAGTAACCATTGTCCCTTCCAATCTAATTTCCCTTTTTGGACATTTGCTCAATCTGTATGATAATAGAAGCGCAATAGCTTTTGCCTCTCCTTTTATTTAGCATTTTCAATTTTCATCTACTATATATATATATATTCAATCACTTTCTGATGACAAATATCATTTCACTGTATGGATATACCACAATTTATACATTCATTTAGGTAATAAATGTTAGGATCAGTTTAAAAGGAGAAAAGGCAGGATTTTCTCACAGGTTGGGAAAGAAGTCAAAACTGTTCATCATTGCCTCCACCTGGAAACTACCATGAATTGCATCTTGGCTCTTTCTATTGTTTTCAGTTGTTTAAAACAGTGTCTACTGAACCTAGAACTCACCTATTTGGTTGTGATGGCTGGTCTGCTAGCTAACAGGAATCCTTTATCTCTTCCTCCCCTCGTGCTAGGATTACTGATGTGTGCCATTACACCTGGCTTTAGGTGGTTGCTAGGGATCTACACTCAAGTCCTTATGCATGTAAAAGAAGTACTTCACCAACTGAATCATCTTCTCTAATTTGATCTAATTAACTGTTTAACATGTAGAAATAGAAGAAAAAGCACAAATACAGCTAGTTACTGCCAATCAGAAGCTGCTACATATAGGTTTCGCTAATTCTGTATTAAAGAGCTTAAGCAGATATAAGGGTCCCATGGCTGTGAAATATTCTATCATGTTGCCCCTCTCTTCAGTAAACCACAATACATGTTGAGTAATTATCTCAACTGAGGGGTTACCTCAGTGCTTTGGTGGGTGCAGATCCTAGATGTTAGGAAATTCTTTGGAGGAAGTAAGAACCCCCACATAGGGACCTGTAAGTGATGATGCTTTTCTGTGACTTCTACTGTGATAACCACAGTGAAGATAGTGAATAATTACCAGCTGCTAGACATTTAACTTCATAACCCTGCAATGTAAGTTTTATTTTTGCCATCTTGCACACAAGAAATGTCATAAAAATGAAATGTTTTTTTTTTCTATGTAAGAAAGCTAACTGGAACTTAAACATTGAGTTTAAGTCTCCCTCTTTGAACTTGGCAAAAATGGGAAGGGTACGTGTGACACATGCACATGCTGATTGTTCACAATATTGTTCTAACTACTGTTAATGGTCTTGTACCTTCTCAGCTGCCCCTTCAAGCTTATCTCTGAAGCTTATTGATATCACATGTTGTTGTTACCCTTCTTTTTGCTGTGAGACTATTCTTTGACACAACCAGCTTAAGGGAGAAAGGATAGCTTATTTGGTTTATGGTTCCAAAAGAGACACAGTCCTTTGTGGTGGGAACTGCATAGTAGAAAGCATGGTTGAAGGCAGAAGCAAGAAGCTAGTTTAGGTCGCCATAGCCATTGGGAGGCAGAGAGAGAGTTGGTCAGGCTACTAATGTGTGCCTTTCTCCAGCAAAGCTCTACCACTTAAAGATGCCACAAATCTTCCCAAATATTAATTCTAGCTAAGGAGCAAAATAAATGAGCCCATGGGGCACATTCAAATGGTGATATAATGCTGTGATCTTAGGATGGCATTCCTAAGGTATAGTGTTTTAGCAAGATAAACCTATGAAACATTCTCTATCCATATCAGGAGAGCCTGCTCTGACTTATAGAATCTGGTACTACCTTATAATATTTTAATTTTTCTCCTGAGGGATCCTTAGGTAGTTCCTGATAATTTTGTAATGATTTATCTCTTTTTTTCTAGTTTGAATTCTATGACTTGTTCTGCAAAGTGTCCATGCTACAGTTCTGTAAGTGGAAAGATTAAGGGAAACTCATTCAAATTCACATAAATGAAAAATGCTAAAAACTAGTTGTCTAACTATAGTGTGCCTGAACTTGGAAGCTGAGTCTTCTAGTCTTGATTTTCTGAAGCCCTTAGAATCTCTTCCTCTGAGACACTCTCAGGCAGAGGATGGAGAAATCTACAATGAATCCACTGCTGAACTCTGGTTGGCAGTGGGAACACGCACCATGTTCTGTTAGGTACATGTGCCTGTTTTGTCCAACTGGTCATCACTGTGCATGGTTCAGCCTTCTTTGGAGATTGCCTTTTGTGAAACAGCTTACCAGCTGACGTAGTTATGGTGAGTGATCGGCCAGAACGCTTGGTGCTCCATTGTGTCCCTGTTGTTAACAACGAGATTTCCTCTTACACTTCCACATAAATCATTTCTGTCTTTACAGAATGAGAGCTGTTAGTATCTTAGCTTATCTTGTAATGGGACAGTATACTGACCTACATGATCAGCATTAAGACACTGGTCTTTCTGTTCCAAACCCAGTAAGAGTGTGTGTGTGTGTGTGTGTGTGTGTGTGTGTAAATATGTACTTTACCACTGTGTATGTTCACACAGTCTCTATGAAATAAAAACAAGCAAATTCCTGTTGCAAATGAGTATGTTCTCACTACTGTCTGGCATGGGAACTTCAAGGGGACTCAGGATCTTATTGACAGTATTTTTTTTTTTCCTAGCGTGTTACTTAACTTTTTTTGTAAACCTTTATCTACTGTGCCAGATTGTGCATATTCCCAGAAAACTTTCAGCAAGGTCTTTTTGGATAACCTTGCCTCTCACAACCAAGCATTAGTATCAGGCTTGTAGGCTTTTCTCAGTTCCGTTTGTATGTTGATCTGTGTGTCTTAATCCCCTAGCATGAACTTTCCTTCGATATTGCTTGTTTATAGGCTCAAAATAAACAAGTGTGGTAAGCAAAAGAAATGAGAGTGGACTATAAGTATGAGATTAGAGAAGGAAGCTCGAGGATGTTCATTTTGTAGAATAATTATATTCTACCAAAGTCTGATTTGATTTGCAAACTCTATTTTAGTACCTTTATTTAAAGCCTAGACCAAAAAAACTGAGGTTCTAACTCAGAGATCTCTATCTGAGTCACACAATTTCTAGCTAATCATTAAGTAGTTCTTTTTTTTTTGTTCAAAATAAATCCTATTATCGAATGAAATACACATTCTTGTTGAGCTCAGTTTTCTGTTAGCAAAATGGTTTGGGAATAAACACGTACTGGTATGTTAGTTACTTTTCCTATTGCTGTGACAAAAATATCTGAAGGTGCAACTTAAGGAAGAAAGGGTTTATTTTGGATCACAGTTTGAAGGCACCATCAATCACAGTGGGGAAAGCGGGACCTCAGAAACACAAGGCAGTTGATCGTATTATATCCGTAGCTGGAAAGCAGGGAGTGATGAATGCTGGCATTCAGCTTACTTTTCCTTTCTGCTTGGTCCAGGACTGGCTCATGAATGGTGCTATCTATATTTAAGGTAGGTCTTCTCAACTCAGTTTAGACATTCCCTCACAGACATGCCCAAAGGCCTGCCTCCTGGTGACTCTCTAGATCTTGTCACATAGATAACCCTTGTTAGCCATCACAATAACTTCCCCTCTCTCCCCTTTACATGGGGTCCAGTGTCTGACACAAAATTAAAAGTATCATAATGGTTTATAGAGTTTTCTAACCCTTTTTTAGTTCTAGTCAAGAATCAGTTTCCTTCTTCATTATCACAATTGTCTTCACATTTTGGAGTGTCATTCAGAAATGTTGATGGGTTGTGATTAGAGTTATGTTACTTCTTCTCAAAGTGTTAGCATATCATTATGCATATTCTGTCCTTCCAGTTCACACATTCACTTTCAAACTATGCAGAATTCTGTCAAATATATACATATATAATATATATATATGTTAATATATTTAACAAGGCTTCTGTTACTTTCAGTATTTCTTATGATTTTTCAGTGAAAACAGATGAATGTCATTGTACTTATATACTTTTCTGTCCAGAAGATAACTCCCTGTGTATCTTAGCTTTATCTCCTATAACAAAATGCTACAGGATAGATGGTTTAAACAGAAGACATTTATTTGTCATAATTCAAGAGAAAGAAAGTCTAAGATCAAGGTACTGTTCCCCTCAAGAACTATTTTCCTGCATTTCTGAAACTCACCATCTGACATTCATTTGGATGACTTCTCTGTGTGTGTTCAAAATGTAATCTTTGGTAACTCCTCTTGTAAGGATACTAAGTTCTGTCATTAGGCCCCAACTTCACAATCACATTTAACTAACTGATTCCCAGAGCTCCTCTAAATAGTTTCACTATGTAAATCTGATGTGAATACAAACTTTCGTTCCAATGATTACTACATTGGCAGTGTAAATTTTTGATATATTTGCTGTTATCCCACTATTGGTCCTCCACATTTCTTAGGTAAAAGTAAACCACTGGATCATACTAACAAAAGTGAATTATCAACTTTTTGAATGTCCCTCGAGGTGTTATGCCAAATGATAGCTCAGTATAGTTTTATGTTACCTTTATGTTGTTAAGTTATGAGGTTGCAAAAACACTTCATGCAATCAATAACCATCAACAATTTCTTTGCTGAAGTGCAACGGTCATAGTCTTTGTTCACTTTTCAGTTCGATTGGGAGTCTTTTCCTTATTTTGTACAAAATGTTTGTAGGCTAAAAACTAGATTTCTTTGTTTATGCAATAAGTTGCAAGTAGTTTTTCTAGTTTGTCTTCTAGATTGGGCATTTTTTCTTAAATTAAGAATACTGTATTACATCTATAGGTTAAGTTTCTAAAACTTGCGGTAGGTTTCCATTAATCTTTTGGGGAAACATTTATAGAGTTTCTACCAATCCTCAAGCACTGTTTTGAGGTTGAAAGTCACCATCTTCAAGGAGCATTGGGTGTAGTGCAGACACAGACAATACCAACAGTGACATCACATGTGATGGTTATGCTCTCAAGATCTCAAGAAGTTCTGAAGAAGGTAGAAATGCTAATGAAATATGAAAATTAGGTCTAGAAGCTAGGTAGATGATTCAGGGGTTAAAGCCTTTGCTTTGCAGACAAAAGAATCAGAGCTCAGATCACCACATCCCATGTAAAAATGTCTTAAGGATATGGCAGAGGTCTGTAATTCCAGCAGACCCTGGGAAATCACAAAGCAAAGCAATAAGGAGGATAAAGCAATCTAGGATGATTCTGGATCTCAACTCCTGTCCTTCACAGGCACACACACTTAGGTGCCATCTTGTATATGCACACACACACACACAAACAGAAGAAAATTAAATTTTTAGGAAAATTTTTAGCAACTTCTGTTTATATGAAAAGCATAATGCCACTATCTTTTTGAATAGTGCTTTATTTATTTGCTTGGTTTTGTGACAACAAATACAATTTATCATTGTATTCAAGTTGCCCAAAATCATATGATCAATAAAAATATTTTCTATAGAAATATTTCATACCAAAATAAAAATTCAGAGGGTGGGATATACATTTTGTGTATAAAAATAAAGGTTTTCAGGCAGTATAACTGTCTCATTAGGTCATTTATCTTTTATCTCACTGAAAGTTCTCATAGATGAGAACTTAATTTACTCATTCTCTGTTTAAATCTATGTTTAATTTTGAGGAATTTCAGAGATGAGCCCTCTGGAGTCCACTAGCTGAATACAACCTGTTTCTCTACTCCCATTTCTCCAAATGTGCAGAGCTCTAGCGTCAGCAGTCAGAACAGAGTGAGAACAGGGACAGGGGCAGTGACTAACAGATCTTCAGTCATGAGTCTAATTCCCTGGGGACAGAACTGGCCTTCGCACAGGAAAAACAAAACAGAAAGTCTCCAGCACAAGGAAGGGAGCCACAATCTCAGGCAGCCTCCACAACTTATCCAAACTTCTCACAAACATGACCGTTTGTCCAAGGGGAACTGGGTGAGGGAGCATGGACCCAAAAGGTCAGATAGCATCCGGCCAAGTGTGTGTGGGGGGTACTCCTTAGCAAATTCCATCCAGATAATAAATTACTCATGATAAACTCACACCAACTTTTAATATCCATAGAAAAAGTTTCAGAGGTGAAAGTATTAATGATAGCTGAGAATTGGGTTTTAAATAAAATCAGAGACAATGTATACTCATGCTTACATTAAATACCAAGTAAACGTTATCCTGTGCTTAGTATATTTTTGTTACTGTAGGAAAATTTTCACTGATTAACTGTACAATTCAGTGATGCTACACACAACTTTAAAGTCATATAACCATGTGTCATTTTACTAGTTAAAAAAAGTATCTGATGATAAAATCCTAGTAAGGAAGTAGCAAATTGACTATAGTTTGATTCAGTAATGATCCTCTGTTTTAAAGATCATTTAATTTTTTTTACTTAAAGGATTTAAAATTAAATTGCAGCTTGCAAATTTCAAAACTGAATTGGAATAGTTTACAAGATCATGAAAACATGCTATTTCTGCACACTCATGCAGTCATACATGGTTTTTGTCATACAATTATTCTAGGTACTCTCTCATAAGTAGTAATATCATCATCATTGTCATTATTGTTATCACTATCACCATCACTGTAATCTTTATAAATTACTTTTCCTGAGTTCTTGGCCTGCTTCTTAGTCTCTGTGATGGTTCCCACTTTTTTTAAAAAAAATTTTCCCACTTACCAAATTTTGCAATCTTATAAAGAAGATTCTTATAATCTGTGACTGAAATAGTTCAGGGGAGGAAAGATTCAGTTTAGTCCATGGTTTCAGAGGGTTTCAGTCCATCATGGCAGAGAAGACATGTTAGCAGTAGTGGTAGCAGAGAATCCATATGTCACAATGGACCAAGAAGCAGAGGGCTGTCAAACCAGGGCCTGGGTAAAACTTGCAAATGCCTTCCCTAGTGAAGTTCCGGCAACTCAAGGTTCCAATGCTTTTCCCAAATATGATCCCAAATGGCGAATAGTTATTCAAAACAGACTGTGGGGGAATACTCAGATTAAAACCATAAATGTATTTTCCTATAAAAGATTCACAGTAAAAGAGGCCTTGATGCTAGAATATCAATGTGAATGATGATGCCAATGTTGACATTCCCTCCCCAAGCAGTCACAGAACTCTGACATGGGAAATTTCCTAAGCTCCTTAGTTCTCTGGCTAAGGAAGCTTAAGTTTTGGATTGCTCAAGCTAGAACTGAGGGGAAATTATTATTATTATTAAATAAAACTCTAAGTATTTTTTGAATACTTAAATAAAACTCTAAATATTTTTTGCAGTAATTTTCATTTCTTACACTAGATATTAATGTATACCATATAATTAAATATTACTTAGTACATCATATATAAAATATATTTAAATTCATTTTAAAGAGCATGAAATAATTAAAATTATGTTTGTCTTTTATTTCTACTAATAATTTTCCTTAATAATTGCTAATCATCAGATGATTCAGAAATATTTGGATTCATTGGATTCTTAGTCATTTCATTTGTGTATTTATACTAATAGTAGACAGAGAATTTACTTGGCTCCATAGCACCAGTTCATAAACACTTGAACAGTTCCAGAGTTCTTGGTATCTGTTTACAAGGAACACTTTATTCCCTTCACCTGTGCCTCTGTTTACTGTAGATGTGTCAATTGTGTAGTTTTTCTCCATAGCCTCAGTAAGGAGATTTCAAGTTATAATACATTGTTATATTTGTATAGCTGTCATTTAGAAACTGATTTATCAACCCTATAATTTATGAAATATTTGTGAATAAAACTACCAATTTAGTGGGATGATTCAAATGAAAGAGGGTCTTGTATTGAGAAGTTCACCAGTTTAAAACCTGCCTTTCACAGTTGCTCCGCAGTTGACCCTTAAGTCCTATTTTGAGTTACAAGATGAAAATAAGATTTCCCCTCAGTTGCTATGGGCAACTGTACTGATGCCAAAAGATGAATACTCTACCTCCTTAGTATAATGCTTACTTTGTGAACTAAATAAATTGCTAAATTGTAGAAAAGGAAGTCATGTGAATGTGAAGTATCTGGGAAGGAGTGGAAGTAGGGAACATTAGAGGTGCAGACAGAAAAAAAATGCCATACATTTTTGGTATCTACCTGACAGTTTGAACAAATGTCCTAATCTCTTAGGCACTCTGCACAGCACATACCTAGAATATTAACATTGTTCACTGAGACAAGGCTTTCTTTTGCAACATGGATTGATGACCTTCGTTTTTACTTAATTTGGAAGAAAATGAAAGTGAAGTTCTAATGCAGTCACACAATGAAATATTTGCAATTTTCTTAGCCTGAATTTTCAAGCAAATCGACTTTTTGCCATAGCAATTGCTTTCTAAGCTGTTTGATAACTTGTTGAAGATAGAGTCTGTTGCTTCTTGCTTCATTTCAAGTTGTTTTCTGAGCATGTTGGTTTGATGAGGGAGACTGCACACAAAATGTGTTAAGACTGCATTCATAATTTCTTTGGCTGAATGTGCTATTTTAATATAACCATTGCTATGACGACAAGAATTCTTTAACAAAATAACCCTTTACTCATCATATCCTAGACATTGTTGTTGTTGAATGGCCAGTTCAATATTTCTTTATTGGCAACTGCTTTGTGCCAGGCATTGTGCATATCTGCAAGAAGCACGTAGACTGATTGTAAAGATGAGTTCTAAAAATCACATGATTGCAGATAAATATGCGAGGAACTGTAATCAAGACATAAACTAAATGTTTAGGAACTCAAAAGATGAAATATTATCATAGAATAAGTCAGCTTTAGCTTGCGTGATGAATCTGGGTGCGTGAAAGCCATCTGTCTGAGGCAAGGTCACTTCCTTGATTTCCTGGGTTTGTTCCTATGAATCTCTTCATTTTCTCTCCATTTCTAAACTATGTAGTTGTTTAAGAAAAATAATTCAGCTAAAAACTCTTCCTCCTGCGATAGGGATTCAAAAATCTGGATGAATCTCTAAAGAATAGAATGAACCCTATGGGCACATCTGAGTTGGATTTTTCAGAAAACACCAATTCTCTGTTCCAGTCTTGCTAAGATAATCTTGAGTTCAAATGAATTGTGCTGTGCTCCTGGGATGTGGGGCTCCTTATCAGACATTTTTACTGATGTATCTGGTCCTGGATATGTTGCAGACACAGAGGAATTAAGGAGAGTGGTGATGCTGTGCAGGGCTTGTGAGATTCAAAAATCTATGTATGGGCATACAGAAAAGCAACTGCTGAAGTGCTGTTAAACTCAGATTTTATCTCCCAGTTAGAAAGCTTTCTTTCTCCCAACAAAGTAATAAATTAGATCCCCTTTTTAAAAAGAATAATACTAATGAGAATATTGAAGATGGATTGAGTTTAAGTTTTCAAGAAAAACAATTTAGAGATCTAAACCTATGGGTATTAGGTTATATATATATTAATAAATATAGATAATAATTAAAGCCATAGTAATGGATGAAAGAGCTCAGAGAAATATATAAAAGAAAAGAAGACAACCAAATCCTCAGAACTCTATGTGCTTCCAGAGGAAAGTAGGAAAGAATGTCTCTGAATAAGAATTTAGTTAGAACACAATCAGAGTGTGTTTAGGAGTGTATTGAGGATAACATGCTAAGATAGAAGAATTTTTGAACAGTTCAAAATGCTGCCTAAGGGTTCAGGAGGATAAAAACTGAGAAAAAGTACAGCGGATTGAGCAACTAGGCGATTTAAATCTTTGTACTGTTAGGGTTCATTTCATAAGATTTTAGAAAGTTTTTGGAAAAAACAAACATTGTTAATATGAGGGTAAAAAATTCCTTGGGAGACAGGGAAGGGAAACTAGTGAAGCATAAATTTTTCTTCGGAAAAGACAAAAATGGAAGATTATACAAAATTAAAACTATTCATGCAGCAATAAAGAAAGCCATAATTGTGAAAATATAGAATGATTACTGACTCCACCCAAACTATTCTACAGAGGCTGATATTTTATTTGCAAATATTTGATCCTAATTAATAAAAGACAATAATAAAAAGGATATTAAAACTAGCATTCCACTAATGTAATTTGAAGAGAGATATGCATATTAACTGTCCCTTAGTTCCTGTCTTTCCTATGTACTGTTCTCCAAGCCATAGTTATTTTGAAATTGGTTACTAATTTTAAAGTAGAATTCTTGAAGAAGAAGAAGAAACACATTTTCAGATGTTGTAGTTTCTGAAGGTGTTAGATACCATGTTTCTGTTTTATTTATTTTTTCACTGACTTTTGAATGACATTGCTTAAGTTCTTAGTCTTGATATTTTTCCCTTTGGGTCACTACACAGCTGCCTTCCACCAAGCAAAAACTAACACAACCTCATCTCAAACCACTTTGCTGTACAACAGAAGATCATTGGGATCATTGCTGAGGATCATTGGGAAATTACATGTCTTTGTGTAAAATATAGGTACTTTTTTCAGTGATTAATTTTTATGTTTTGATATTTTTGAGGGAAATAGCAGACAAGAAATTCGCAACATCTGTGATGCAGAGGCTTCCTTGAGCTGTGTGTGCTTCCACACCTAGGCCAAATTTCTATAGATACCTGGATGGCTGCTAGTGTCTAACTGTGTTAGTCTAGTGGCTTGACAGAGTAACATGCATGCATCCTTTTTGTGCCTGTCCTGTCTTGTCGTGAGCTGCAGAGAATTTGTGTGGCAAAGATAAGATCAAAAACTTGGTTTAGGCTGCCAGATAGAAGGTAACCATTTTGCAAATGGGTGATTGACCCTTCTCTCAACAAGGTCTCCTACTTCCATTCCATCTACCTTTGAATAGACTCTTATCAACAAGACTCTAATTTAACAGGTTTTTATCTCTGGCCAGGGGGTGACATCCAATACCCATCAGGATGAAACCAAGGGCATTGCAGGAACAGCAAAACTGAAAAAATAAATCATCAACACACCATAATTCAGAACATCAGAGATTCTGTATCAACCACCTGGAATCAGGCCTGCCTAATCTCTCCCCATCCTGAAGCTCAGGGAAATTTGCGGAAGAGGGGGCTGTAAGATTTAAGAGCACAAGGATGGGAGGAATCATGATATGCAAGATACTCCACACAAGTTAGGGCTGAAGCAATTGTAACAAGACTCTGCATGATCTGCACAATGACCAACATATCATTGACCCCTCAAATTCTAGCATGGACTAAAGGCACTAGGATCCTTAGAAGCAAGGGATTAACAGTCACAATAGTGTTCCTATACTTAAGGGGAACACAAGAAAGAGTTCTAGGAATTGCCACTGAATCCTTACACCTCATCAGAGATGAGGACCCAGAGGAAAGTTTGATATACTCATTAAAGGACGCTTCAGAGATGGGGGAGGGGGCACTGGGAGAAAGGGAGGGAGGGGGGAAAGGAAGGGACAAAGCGGGGAGGGAACAGGGAGGTTCAGGGAGGGGTGGAGGTAGGGAGGGGACAGGGATTTCTATTATGTTTGTATGAGCAGAAAAATAAAAAAAAATAAAATATATCCTTCTCAGAAGTAAACAGATACTTAAATGAAAAAAAAAAAACTTGGTTTAGAAAAAACTCTTGAGTTCTTGACTTAGCTCATTATACACTCTTAATATTCTTTATTTGCTAAAGGGGCATGTCAATGAAGCTTGCTTATCACCTTATCTAAAATGGAGATTCATGTGACTGGCCACCTCAAAAAATGGCTATGCAAGTTCATGATGAGATTACCTATGCAAACCATATGAATATACTTGTTACTGCCATGTCGATGGAACTCTGATCAAGAACTCATCCATGATCATTCTGAAACAATGCATCATAAGTTTATATTTCCTTGCTTTTTCAGTATTTCAGGACTACCAATTTGTGCATAAACCAGCAATTTTTTTGTTTCTTATGTATGTTTTAAAGCTCATGTACATAAAATAATATGATGTTGCCATTTTAAAACATGTCTTCAGATGTTCCTTCTAAAACCTGGAGTTTACAGATGTTTCTGACCTCCTACATTCTCATTGTCTTTCCTCTTTTCACTTTGAGGTCAGTATCTGGCTGATCTCAGTCTGTCTGACTATATATTTTATGTGAATTTTTGTAAGCTATGTAGATAATGGAATGTATAGTATGTATATACATACTTATTTCATTCAGAATAATGTTTGTAAAGATTTACCTACTCATACATACAATCATAGCTCATTTTAGTTTAAAAAGAATGTGTGAATCTTTACAAAACTGGTAGGAGAGTAAATTTCCAAAGGTATTTAATACAACAATTTAAAAACACCAGGCAAATTAAAGAAAAAAATAATTGTACTTTTCTGGACATTATTGAAAAAAATTAGATGTGTACATAGAGATATACAAGGATGTTCACGCAGTGTCTTTAATAGTAAAACATGAATTATCTACTTAGTGAAATAATAAGTCCAGGGGAATATAGCACATAAAATAACATTGTAATGAGTGAAATTATGCTCATATTATAAAATTATAAAATGCTAACTACCTTTACATACATAAACAAAATTAGAAAATTTAAATGTAAAAAAATTAAATGTTATTCAAAGGCAAACCAAATGAATCCCAGTAGACCACATATGCATAAGAATTGAAAATAGGAGGAGAGGAGATGTCAGGGGATAATGAAAGTTTGTAAAGGGAAGAAGAGGGGGGATGGAATTGAGGAAGATATTACATGTTCACTATATTCATGTGTGTAACACTAACAAAAATTTAAAAAAGGAAAGAAAAGAACTTAAAAACTTGAATGTTTGTCACTTTATAAACAAAGATTTTTTTCTTCTACTCTGCTGTCCATAATTTTTATATTATCTTTTGTTTCACATGAATGCATTGCTTATATGAGAAAATTACAGAAGACAAGACATCTTAAAAAGAGATTTGTTATTCTAAATTGGCAAGATCCATTTTGTAATATTTTCCTATCTTTATACAATGCACAGTGAAATCTCTGTGTAGTATCTCTTGTTGGATTAAAATGGAAAAATTCTTTTTTTCATTTTATTCTTTACCTAGTTATACAAGCTCAATGGGTAGGTAGGTACCTTAATACCGCTCCTTTCCCTTCCCCCTTCTTCTTTCCTTTCCTCTTACTGTCTCTCCATCCCTCTCCCTCTCCCTCTTTCCTCTTGGTGTTTCCTGGTTGTTCCCTCCTGCCCTCCAGAACATCAGTTTATATAGATCTTGAAGCTCCCTCTGAGTTGTCTACACTCAGGACTCTTGATTATGTTTTTTTCTAGCATTTTTTGTAGGCCTTGTTTAGTGGTCATAGAAGTCTTCAGCTTATCTTTATGTTGGAAAATTTTTCTTTCACCCTTGATCATGACTGATAGTTTTGATGGATATATCAGCCTGGGTTGATATTTGTACTCATTCAATACTTGAAGTGCTTCTCTCTAAGCTCTTCTCCTTTTATTGTTTCTATTGAAAAATCACTTGTTATTTTAATAGATTTACCTTTAAAAGTGACTTAGTTTTTTTTTCCTCCGGAAACTCTCAACACATTCTCTTTGTCTTGTATCTGCAGTGTTTTTACTATTATTTGCAGTGGGGATTCTATTTGGTCATATTTGTTTGGAGTGGATATGCCTCTTGTATCTGGATGGGCCTTTCTTTATATGTGGAAACTTATTCTTTATGATAGTTTGAAAAATTTCCTCAAGTGTGGTATTTTGGGTTTTTGTTCTGGTATTCCATGAATAGGAAGGTTTGGCTTCTTCAAGGTATCTCATAACTCTAGAATTTCCCTCTCAAATATGTTTTTGACTTTTACGAACCCTTTAATTGAGCTAGTTTGTTCTGTCATTTTGTCTTCTAGTTCTGATATTCTATTTTCTGCTTCATTAGTTCTGATGCTAAGACTCTCTGTTGAGTTTTGAATTGAAGAGAGCTTGTTATTTTTGTGATTTCTTTCTTGTGAGAACCACCAGAGCAGTCTTTTACATGCGAAACAGTATTTCAGAGGGTAGTTTTTCCATATTCCTGGCAGAGTGGTTGTCTTAATTATTTCTATTGTTTACTTACAGCATAGATCTTACCAAGTTCACATTTGCAATTCTTTTGAGTACCATTCAAAAAAAGGATCCAAGAGAATGTTGAAAGTAGTTAGCTCTTTAGAAGAAAGACACAGCATCCAGTGACTTGGAGTGACCCACGACTTTGTTTCACTGGTGTTTTCTCCTAAAATTTGGAAGAATTCTAAATTCATTCCAGAAAATATCTTTTCTCTAAGCTATCTGCAAAAACAGCTACTGAACATTGTTATATTTAAGCCAAGATAAATTTTATATTCAACAATCTTAGAAAATAGTAGGCTTCTGTGCAAAATATGCATGGGAAGAGATGATGAAGATGTAGCTAGTGTTATAAGGTGAATGATAAAAGATTTCAAGACAAGAATCTAGTTAGTGCTGTTTTATAATGGTATTTAAATTTTGAAATATTTTATTAGTTATGACTTTTGCCTATTATGTTGTTTTATCAGGGTTCTTTTCAGATTTTAGGTTTTAATTTACAAGTGAATATGTTAATTAGTTTGTCTGTTGTGATTATATCACAATATATCAAAGATCGAATTTTGCCCTTTAAATATCATCTGTATTAGAGAAATTCTCCATCAAAACAAAATGCCTTTGAAAACTGCGTCCACATATTCTTCTGAATCAATCTCCACTCAAGGGTTGTGGATATTTGAGGGGAAAATTCATACTTTATTTTTAAACCCAAATATTTAGAGTATCAATAACAATGGATGCACTTACATGTTTTTGGTTTTGTTTATGTTGCAACTAGGATTCTGTAGGCAATATCTGAATATACTGATATTTAAACAGTAAAAAGAAAATACACATTCCACGACAGTTTGAAATAGACTTGTGCTTTTTCATAATTTTTCATGATTAAAAAGGCCAAATAAAGTTAAAATAATGCAGTGTCCTAACTGTGGAGTTTATTGATTTCTTGTTGAGAATCACAGATGTTTTTGAAGTGTTTTGACTAAAACTTGTATATAAAGATGACTCTTAGGGAAACTAGAAGTAAAGTGGTACATGGTTACTCAAAAAGGTAGGTCAGAAATGAAGGGGAACCTTTGAAAGTTTAAGTTCAGATAATTTTTACTGTGTAGGCTTTGGGCTGAGAAAGCAAATCAATTGGTAGACTGCTTCAATTCAATCCTCAGAACTCACATTAAAAAAATCCAAGTCTAATATATGAATTTGTAATCCCTGGATTCAGGAGTCACAGATAAATCGATCCATGGTGCTCATTGGTCACCCAGCCTAACATTCTTGGTGAACTAAAGGTCAATGAGAAACACTGTCCCCCCAAAATTTTTAAAATGTAGATGGCACCATAATGATGATTCCTGAGGTTACATTTTGATTTCCACTTGAGTGAACACATGTTTGTTCATGTATACATTCATGCATGTATGCAAATGCACTCACTTGAATGGCTTTTGCAGAAAAGAATGGAAGATTTCTACTTTTCTTTATAGTATGAAATATATCTATCAAATGATTTGAACCTAAACTCAGGTTCAAATTAATAATGAATAGATGAGAAATAGTGAATAGATATGAAGAAATAGGGATTTTCAAACTACTGAAATGAGTAAGGCAGATTTATCTCCTGATTGCAAAAATAAGAACATTTAGATGAAAACCTTTTATTCCTGTGAAAGTTACACTATCATACTTAGTAACTTGTGACAAGTTAATTAGAAATTGCCTAATCTCTCAGTTCATTGGGAGTAATACAGATACCACAATCAAAACAAATTATTGTTCTAGTAAACTCAAAAATTTGGATTTGGAGCCCAGTAGATGGTTTAGTAGCTAAAGTCCTATTGCACAAGCAAAAGTAGCAGAGTTCTGGTTCTTAAATTCCATCTGAAGTAACAGGTGAATGTGATTGTATGCCTATAATTCCATCATCAGATAGCAGAGACTGAGGATCCCCAGTGCAGAGTATCCAGCCATACTAATCTTGTCAGTTTTATTTCAATTAGAGACCCTGCCTTGAAAAGAGAATGTAGAAGAGTGATTGCAGATGATTCCCAATATTACCTATGGACTGCCACATACCTACACACACGCCCATGCCCCCACACATAGCGTCAATACACAATCCCCCCAGATACAAATGAAAATGAAAAATGAAAAAGTTATAGTTTTATGAGTTTTTTATTTACTAGGAGAGTCCTTTGACACATAATTTTTGTTCTTAACCATTTAATTTGTTTTAGGTGAAATGAAATGACTAATTTGAACTTTGATTAATTGAAAATTAATCAAATTTGTTGGATCAGACTTAAGTACTCTTATTTTGGAGTACTTCTCATTACTTACTCTGTTTGATTTAAGTTCTGTGTGAAAAATTATAAATATTGAATCTTTTTTTTAGGCTAAATGCTTTCCAAGCATCAGACCTTACACTTTGATGTTATTAGTTTTTCTTCAATACTGCTTCATCCATCTTGGGTTTATTTGAGAATTAAGTAATTTGTCTAAAATACTTAAAATAGTATTGAGTAAGCACCCAATACATGTATTTGATAATAAGAATAGTCAATTTTATTATTTTGTTTGTAGATTATTATTATTATTGTCCCAATTCCTAAAAAGTATAGCTAGTGACCAGTAAAACTAACAGGTAATTTTCTTTCCCTTCCTTTACTAAACAGCTATAGCTCATATATTTTTTGGTCTAATATGTTCCAAGTTCTTGGAATGAATTCTTCTATTAATAATCCCATTTCATCATCTTGTTCAATTTCAGGCAGTGTCAACTATGTCTTGTTCAGAATTTTTTCTCTTTTTCTTTCTCTCTTTCGACTTTCCAGGTCTAAACAGAGCATCTACATTTATCAGTAGTAGACTATCTGATCCTTCTTTGTGCTCAGTGCCAATTTCTGGGTGTGTCACTGGTTTTTCTCATCACATTATAATGGTACAATTAAAAAAAACAAAGTTTAAAGATTACTTCTTAAGTATAAATCCAAGCAGATGCAAGAATCTTCTGAAAACCACATCCTTTCTGTTTTCCCACAAACCTACATGCTTCCTTCAGAAGGAAAGTCATGGCATATTAGGAGTCAGCTCTCTGGGACTGACAAAGTGCGGAAGATGCCTGAGCAAGCACTCGGCCTGCTCAGCACAATTGCCAGGTTGAAAGTAAGGTGTCAAACCTTAGCCGCACACTTCAGCTAATTCTTTGCAAAGTGGCTTGCCTCCCCCCACCCCTTTGTTTTTACTAACAAGGCAAGAATGAAGTCGTGGAATTGAGGATTATCAGATATCCTGTAGATTCAGAAAGGGATTGCATGTCTTTCATTTTTCTATCGTTTGGTTGAGTTAACAGTCACCAAGTTGGCTGAGTTACTCACTTTAAACATGCAACAGTAGTGATAAATAACAACAGCAAAATTTCCAGGTGATACTTCCAGCAAAACTTCCAGGTGATAGTAGGGCAATAGTGGGGCAATTTCCTAGTAGCTTCCCATTCTGAAATGATTCTTGAAGAGATAAATACATTTCAATTTAGTACAGGTTGTAGAGAATGCTACATAACCTTGCAAGTTAAAAAATAATGTGTGGTTAAAGCTTTTATATGGAGAAAATTTACCAAAATTGAAATGTACTGGACTAAAGTCACATAATTTCAATGACTTATATCCCAACTTCAGACAGTTGGATAGAAGTATACACTTATTTTGAAGAATTATTTTTTGTTTCTGAAAATCAAATAGCATATATTATGATATCATGTACAAATAAAATGCAGTTAAATAATTAGCAATAAATTTGGCAATTTTCTAACAGTACTAAACTTTATTTTATTTACTCTGTGTGTGTGTGTGTGTGTGTGTGTGTGTGTGTGTGTGTGTGTGTGTGTATGAGTCAGAGGGCACTGTGTGTCCCCTGTGGAGGCCTAAAGGTGACTTAGGGAATCATCCTGGATTGCTTCTACCTCCTTCTTGTTTCACTCTGGGATTTCCCAGAGTCGGGAAGTGCAGGCCGCTGTCTTTTCCACCTGACATTTTTACATGGGACCTGGGATCAGAACTTGGGACCTTCTGCTTGCCAGGCAGAGTCTTAACCCCTGAGCCAACTCTCCAGCCCAGAAATACTACTAAATTTTAAATTTTGAAATTTTTTTAAGCTTATGTATGTGGATAAAAATATATCGTGGGATGATTTTTTTTGTGGGATGATTTTTGATGTGAGAGATCAACTTTGTGTCATTATACATCACATTCCAGAGAATGTTCAACTAAATTTTGAACTTTTTTCACAATACATGAAGATTCCAGAATACAGTAATTTGAAGGAAGTACATATTATTTTCTTGCTTCAAAATCTTACTTTGTACATATTGTGCTAGAATATTTTCTCAGAGGAAAGTGAGCATTCAAGAACAAATAACTTTTCAATAGAGATACATTATGAAAATGAAGTTAAGCAAAGGTAAAACACTAACATCTGTTTAGCGAGTAAAGGCTGTTCAGGTAAAAGGCAGGAACAAATACAATTGCCAATTTATGTGGTTTAAGAGTTATTGACCAAGGGTAATAAAATAACAGATTTTTTGCACCTTTTCTGTTTTTCATTTTTCCATCCCTTCTTTTTTTCTTTAAGCGTGTATAAAAGATTTAAGTCGCATTTGTTTTAACCTGGAAAAATATATTTAATCCTCAGGATATTGTAATAAATAGCCATGGATCAAAGACCGAGAGATTTTTTTCCCCACATTTCAAAGAAGAAAACTCTCTTTGTTTTGCTCCACTCTGTGGAAATACTTTGTGACTCAGCCCGGAGGATTCCACATCATCAGATAAGAGGTGATGTCTTTTTTCCCATGTCCTCCACATGTGATCTATGCAGCAGAACATTGAAATACAAGAATAGGTTCAATTTGTTAGGTAGTGAACATTTTCCTAGACGTCACGCTTATTGAAATAATGTGATTACAGCATGTGGCTGGCATATGGTTTTCTACCTGATGTTACACTTTTGTCGATTCAAATAGAAATAAATCACTCATGTTTCTTATCTTTTCTGACCTTTCTCAGGCCCTTTTCAGCTTTCTCTTTATGGCAGTTACTCTGTCTGTTGCTGTGAGACAATACTCACATTCAAGCAACTTAAAGGGAGAAAAGGAAATTCATTTGATTTGAGGTTACTGAGGGGAGATGCAGTCCATTATGATGGAAAAGGCATGGTTGGCTGGCAGAAGCTGGAAGCAGTTTAATAAAGTACACTCACCAGGGATGTTGAAACGTCTAGCTGCAAACTGCATGAGCAGAAATAGAGCAGGATTAATCAACCTCAAGAACCATTCTCTGTAATGTGTCTTCCTCCAGCAAGGATGTAGTTCCACCTACTATAGTTGCCACAGCCTTCCTAGACATCAAGTAAGGATTCAAACACATGAGCTGGAAGAAATCACATTCAAACCATGAGACTCTTGTTCAAATCACCACCTGGATGGTTCCCCTTCATCCTACCTGTTGAACAACTGCAAGAGATTACACATCTGTCAGTAACGCCATCCCGGTAGAGCCTTGGATGGGTTCCCTATAGTAAGTGAAGATTAGATATCTTCTACCTGAGGCAGACTATATTCCCCATGAACAAGAGTGCATGTTATTTCTCCATCCACTCTTCCTAAAGACACTTCTCTTCATCAGTGGATCTTGAGCTTGTTGCAGTGTCCATTTCCTCCCAGAATTTTCTTTTGTTCTCTTTTTTTTTTGTCCATTTTCTTGTGTATGGAGTGTGTAGTGTATATTATGTATTTACATGCAGATGCTTGCAGGTGTGTGTAACATGATTGCACATCTAGAGGTCTGAGGGTGACTCTAAGGGTGCTCTAACCACTTAGCAATCTCCCCAGTCTTCTGGCATCTTCTTTTGCCTATACTGCTCCATTCCTTTTTACTCTCTTTTCTTTTTAAACCCAGTTCCCATGTCACTTCTAAAGATATTGATTGACTAGACCTACTTTATGTTCTTAGACTCAATTAATAATTGTATTCATGTGTTACTTTGTAATTATTTGTTAATGTCTTCTCTTGATAGTTAATTTTAAAAATATATATTTATCTATGTGTATATGTTTGTATGAGAGAGAGTGACACAGAGAAAGGAGAGATAGAAATCAGGGAGAGAGAGATGAAGTGAGAGAGAAAGAGAGAGAGAGGATAAAGAGAGTCAGAAGTACCATAGTGTTTGTGTGGAGGGCAGAGGCAACTATTGGAAACCGATTTTTTTCTTCTACCATTTAGACTAAGGAAGTCACTCAGGTCTTTAGGTTTGTGCTCTGGCACCTATGTCCACTGAACCATTTTGCTGGCTCTAGGCTTAATTTTTGAGAAACAAGAACAATGTCATAGCAGTCCCTCAAACCCACAAGAGCTAAAAATAGCTTGTTAAAGCATTTCTTAAAAAATATTTTATTTGGCCAGATCCATGCACCTTTCATAGACTTAAATAATTACAGAGAAATGTTTTTAAAGAGCCAGGTCAATTTCAAAGCAGCAAGTTCTGTGATTTACATGTAGTATAAGTTAGCATTTGGATTGTTCATTCATTTGCTTTGAAAGCATGTTTTGCATTTATCCAATTCTGCCTCTAATGTGTGCTTTGATTTTCAGCTAAATGTCAAGAATGTAACTGGCCTTGCAAAGAAAGTAATTACTTAGGATAAGGATATTTAACATATTTATTTTTGCTTTGGAAATTATAAAAGTACCCCTTCTATGACTCCTTCCTGCAACTTGGTATGCCACAAGAAGCCTGAATCCCCACAGGAGTAGACAAGCCAAAGGGAACCCTGGGGTCCATAGAAGCAGACAGGAGGGTGGAAGTATAGGATGGATTGATTAAGGGAGCAGAAAGGAATGGGGGGGAATGGAGGGAAGCAGGGATATGTACTCAATGTGCTTATAAAACTAGAAAAAATAAAATAATAAAAATAAGAAAAGGTTTTAAAGGATTTTTAAAAAAAATAACGGGAACTAAGAAGATAGCTAAACGGTTAAAGCACTTGCTACACATGCAAGAAGCTGTAGTTCAGAACATCTGATCCCATATAAAATTCTGGGTGGATATTGAAAACAGCCTGTAATCCTTGGAAGGCAGAGACTGAGAATTGCTAGTGGGAGCTGGCTGTCTAGACTAGTTCCTTTAACCAGCTCTGGATTTGATTTTAGCCTCAAAAGAATAAGGTGGAAAAGTAATCAAACATGAATCCCCGTATCAACTTTTGGCGTCCATATAGATGCACATACATATGGCATGCATTCTGTTACACATGTGCACCCGTGCATATGCATATGCATACACTCCACAGAAAACACATTCATGAAAATTTTAATAAATGGTTTAATTGTGACTGTTTTAAATACTGTTATTTTCTACTAATTTTTGTTTTCTTTACAAATTGCATTCAAGTTACAATTTTCCATGAAAATAAGTGAACTCTTATGGTTGGGGAGATGACTAAGTGTTTAGTTAAAGCTCTTGTCTCACAAACAAAGGGACCTAAATTTGAATCTCCAATGGAGTCTGGCTGGTCCAATGAACCCTAATAGCTAATGCTGGGTTTAATTTACAGTTCAGTCTCACAACAAGAAGGTGGAAGAACAATCAATGGTGATGCCTGATATCACCCTTGAGCGTCTGTCTACAGACATACACACTCAAGTACACTGATGTACATACACCTGTAGTTTCACCTACATACAATATACAACACACACACACACATAAACATACAAGCATGTACCCAAAACACACATATATGAAAGAAAAGAAAAAAAAGTGAATCCTTGACACCTCCAAATAAAATGCTAGTCAATAGTTGATTTTTTTAATTTTTTTATTATTTATTCAATTGTGTGTGTATGTGTGTGTGTGCATGTGTACGTGTGTGTGTGTGTGTGTGTGTGTGTGTGTATGTGTAGAACCACGGACGAATTCAGGAACCACCATGGACGCCTCCACTTCCTCCTTGTTTACTCTGCCCCGGGATTCACAGGCTCTGCCCTGCCAGGACCAGAAACGTAGGCCGCCCTCGCTTCCGCCCAGCGTCTGTACGTGGGGTTTAGGATCCGAACTCAGGACCTTTCGCCTGCAAGGCAGAGGCTTAACCCCTGAGCCACCTCTCCAGCCTCAATAGTTGATTTTTGTACTTTGAAACATCATGTATTATTGTTTTTTCTGATGTTTCATATTGTTTATTATAGATAATAAAAAACAAATGTTGGGAAAATATTTCTGTTTATGTAATCTTTTCCTTTATTTAATTTTTTTAATAATTAGTCTTCTTAATTATAAACACGAAGGGTGGTTGTCCTTGATTCCCTCACTTCCTGATTTCTCCCTTTAGATTCTTCCCTCCCTTCAGCAATCCATCCTTCTCCCACCCACCCTCCTATCTGTCTACTTGTGTGGCCCATAGGATTCCCTTTGGATTGTCTGTATTGGTATGGACTCAGGTCTCTGTGGCAGATTAAGTGGTCCTGCCTTAGATAGACCCACTGATAGGAGTACTCTCCTTCACCTGTCTAGCCGTAGCCCCTAATGTCCCACCTGCTTGTAATTATTTTTCCTGAGTTTCTAGCTGGTCTATTGCGGAATTTCAGCTATAGTGCAGATCTGGTGAGCATAAATCTCAATGTGGTAAGTTTCTGGATGCAGTAGCCCCATCTTTATTTTTTTATTTTTATTTTTTTATTGTTATTCAATTGTGCATGTGTGCGTGTATGAGCACGCGTGAGAGTGTGTGTGTGTGTGTGTGTGTGTGTGTGTGTGTGTGTGTGTATCACATTTTCATTAATCAGTCATCATCCACTATTGGACATCTAGATTCATTCCATTTTTTTAGTATTGTGAAAAGAACTGCTATGAACATGGTTGTACACATGACTCTGTTGCATGACACGGTGTTCTTTGGGAATATACCAAAGAATGATAGATCTGAGACTTGGAATTTCAATTTTTAACCCTTTTTGAAACCTCCAAATTGATCTCCAAAAGGGTTGTATGATCTCCAGCAATATATCAGGGTTTCCTTCTCCCTACATCCCTGCCAGCATTTGTAGTTTGTGTTTTGGATCTTGTCCATTCTGACTGGAGTGAGATGATATCTTGGAATGGTTTTAATTTGAATTTCCCTAAAACTAGGGAGGTAGAACATTTTTTGAGATGTTTGTTAAGCATTTGAATTTTGTTTTGTGAGAAGTTTTTTTTTTTCCCAGTTCTACAACCCGTTTTTAATGGGCTTGTTTACTTCCTTGGTAATTAATTTATCAAGTTCCTTACGTATTCTGGATATTAGATATCTATCAGATGTGCGGTTAATGTAGTTGTTTTCCCATTCTGTAGGTTGTCTTTTTGTTCAGTTAATAGTTTCTTTTGCTGAACAAGCTCAACCTGATCATAGTAGATGATCTTTTTGATATGTTTTTGTATCCAGTTTGCTAGAATTTTGTTGAGTAACTTTATGCCTGTGTTCATCAAAGAAATTGGCCTATTGTCTCTTTTTTTGTTGTGTCTTGATTTGGTTTTGGGGCCAGTGTAATATTGGCTTTATAGAAAGAGTCCTTCCTTTTTTATGATGTGGAATAATTTAAAGAGTATTGGTGCTAATTGTTTTTTAAATATATGATAAAATTCTGCACTGAATCATCTGATCCTGGTCTTTTCTTGGAAGGGAGATTCACAATTATTGTTTCAAATTTATCCCTTGCAATAGGACTTTTAAATAATACAACTCATTATGGTTTTACTTAGGTGTATTTAGAAGTTCATCCATTTCTCTGTGATTTTCAAATTTGGTGGCATGTAAATTTTTAGTTACCTTATGATTTGCTGTTGCCTTAACATCTATTCTGATAGATCCTTTTTCACATCTAATTTTGTTAATTTGAATTTACTTTCGATTTTGGTTAATTTGGCTAAAAGTTTTTCAATCTTGTTAAGTTTTTCAAAGAACCAGCTTTTTGTTTAATTGATTCTTTGTATCATTTTCTTTGTCACAGTTTCAGTAATTTCTCCTCTAATCCTGCTTATCTCTGCACATCTACTTCTTTTGGGATTAGTTTGCTTATGTTTTTCTAAAGCTTTAAGCTGACTTGTTAGGTTGCTCACTTTTGATGTTTCCATTTTTTTTGACGTAATGCTGCGTGCTATGAATTTGCCTTTTAGGACCATCTTCATCATATCCAAGAGAATTCAATACGCGTTTCCATTATCATTTAATTCTAGGAATTGTGAAATTTCTGTTTTTTAAATTTATTTATTTATTTATTTATTTATTTATTTATTTCTGCTCATACAAACTTAATAGGTACACCGGTCCCCCTCCCTCCCTCCACACCTCCCTGGACCCCCTAACTCCCTTCCCCCTTTTCCCCTTCCTTCCTCCCCCTTCCTCTCTATCTCCTGGTGCCTCCCCCCCCCATCCCTGGAGCATCCTTTAATGTGTATGTCAAACTTTCCTAGAACTCTTTCTTGTGTTCCCCATAAGAGTAGGAACACTATTGTGGCTGTTAGTCCCTAGCTTCTAAGGATCCTAGTGCCTTTAGTCCATGCTAGACTTTGAGGGGTCAATAATGTGTTGGTCATTGAGCAGGTCATGCAAAGTCCTATTATGATTGCTTCAGACCTCACTTGTGTGGAGTATCTTGCATATCATTACTGCTCCCCATCCTTGTGCTCTTACAATCTTACCGCCCCCTCTTTTGTCCAGACCCATTCTTCATTCAGTACCATGTTGTTAAATTTCCATGAGTTGATGTGTTTTCCAGTGTTTGCCTTGTTATGGATGTCAATCTACTCCTTGATGGTTAAATTGGGTAGAGGTGATGATTTCAATTTTCTTGTATTTTGGAGCTTTGTGGCTTAGTATTTCAGTTTTGCATTTTTTTCACATGTTCTAACCTTGTTCTTGTTTTTCCATTTTTTTTATCTCAAATAATTTTTTATTATTTTCTTGTTCTTATAAATTCATACATTTGCTAATTTCTTCTCTGAGTTCTTCATGTTCCTTTAGCTATTCCTCATGCTCCTTTTATATTTATTCACAAAGTTTGGTGAACATGTCAAAAGCATTTTTTTGGAACCTGTGGGTTCAATTCCTTATGAGGTGTAGGAAAGTTTAGTTAGTGCAGATTGAGAAACTGAGACAACTTTCTGAAACTATATTTAAAAAATCCTAAAGTTTGCACTGTCAAAGCATATTTTCAGGTAAAACACAGCTATGAAGACAAATAGAAATTAATAGAACACTTCTTTCATAGCATTTTGTCATCTCTTTAAAAACTGTGGCTATACTACCTTCAGCAGCACATATACTAAAAATAAATTGAAACCTTTTGAGGATAATTATTAGGCTTAAAATTTTAGCACAAGAGGATTTACATATTTGATGTCTTCATTACTTCAATACGGAATGTAATGTATTATATCCTTCCTATGTTGACAGAATTAAATTCACTGAAATACAATAAGAAATCCCACATAAAATATTTAAATCTTCAATTTCTAAATGAAATTTTGTCTGAAAACTGGACAAAAATAAAGAGTGATTACATAAATTTATCTTGAAATAAATATTTTATAAATGTTTGCTTTTTGAGTAGGTTGGTTAATTTACATTAGAATTTTGTTTAAACAAGGCAACAGAGAGCAGAAATATGAAGTACTAAGAATTAAATTAATTATAATGCTGTTTATAATACAGTTGTACTATTTTTCTTTTTGTAAGGTTTTGGGGCTGAGTACATGGCTTAGTTGGCAAAATGCTTGCCTTGAAAGCTTGAGGTCCTGGGTTCAATCCATAGCATTGAAAAAATGAAAACAGAACAAAAGTAAACAAAATTAGATTATTGAGTAGTTCCAATCAGAAGTTAGTATAAATCCAATCATTCTTCTATTAAAACAGAAATAGAAGCACAAAAATACTCTGAGAATAAACTTTGATGTAAAATGGACATTTGCTTTTTGAATTTACTACTTGAAGTGACTTGATAAATATCTTGGAATTCTTGTTACAATTCAAATTTAAAAGAAATATTCATTTTAGAGTTAGAACAAAAAAATGTATTTATCCATTTTCTAGAGAATTCTCTGTGCTTTCTCAGATACTGAAGTAAGCACCTTGGTTACAAAAAAGGAACTAGCAATCTTTTGGGATTTGCACTACAGGGGCATTGAAAAGACCTGTCACCAAATAAATGCTTGGTAATAATTCCTGTATGAGTGTGTAGTGTATTTACAAAGGCTGTGACCCCAAGCGCAAAGACTTGAAAGTAGGAGGGAGACTGGTTGAAAAGAAGGGTTCAAACAGAAAAGGAGAAGAGATGGTTTAGGGTATATGGGGTGAAAAATGTCTTAAATTTGTTTTATTTGTGTATGAAACTTCATACATGCAAGCATAAACACACACACATATCAAAAATAAAAGATATGACCTTATTTTCCAAATGGCACTATGGTAAGTTCTAAATGCTTGTTTTATGTGTTACAATGTTGCCTCCTGAATACTTGTCTTTATAATTTGAAAAGCTTTAAGTATGAATGTGAGTAGATATAATTTACATTTTTAATCAGCTTATACATATCAAAGTATAGCCATATATGTAGTCTTTCCATGCCCAAATTACTTTTTTTTTTTCAATTTTCATGTGTACATGTTTGGGGATAAGATATATTTATATGTATTTATAGGTGCACAAGTACATGTACATATGTGTATGAGATGTTAGGTTGAAACAGGAATCATCTTTAACCACTCGTCACCCTTATTCTTTTGAGATATGGTCTCTAATAAAACTGAGGATTCTATCAATGGGCTAGTGTAGCTAGCCAGTTTGCTTTGTGTATTGTCAGTATCTCCCTTCTAAGCTTGGAATTACAAGCAAGAACTACACACACATAGTTTTTCATGTAGGATCTCAGGACCTGAACTCACTTTGCTTGTGGGACAAGAACTTTAATCACTGAGTCATCTCCCTGCATCTAGAATATGTGTCAATTTTTGATTAAGGAAATGAGAAAATATGATAACAAATTTAAGAAGTGGATTCTCTGTTCAACTAAATTGTATGACAACCTGAATCTCTGTTTCATTAGACTTGAAATCATCAGCCCGTCTGTCTTCCTAAATATCTGATATTTAAAATCAAGTATAATTTACCCAAAAAAGGAGAGTATGACAACTGAAAATGTTCCTGAAAGTACAGAATGATTTTCTATAGTAATCCAAGCCATCGGTGATTATGAAGTTGTCATTCTTATCTGTTCCCATCTTGGCACATGAATAATACTTGGAACTATATGTAATCATTTTCCGTGCTCATTTGTATTTATAAATGAAATCATCCATCTATATAATCTTTCTACCTGCATTAAACTTAAAAGGAAAAACTTTAAGGAAAAATCATTGACTTAATTGCTTCTTATCTTCTATATCAGGAAGAGAGATGAGCAAAAAAAATTCACATAAACTATGATTATGCATGCATGTTTGTACACTCATTGAGGGGTGAACTAATCAATAGACTTTCCCTTTGAAAATGTTAATTAACTACTTCATAAAAGATTTGCAAGCATACTCATAGAGCACTTGCCTTTTATAAAATATATATTAACTATTTCCATAACTGTGGTGGTTCTTGGGAAAAAAAAACCCTACCTGGCAATGATCAGGGATGCAAAGTCACACCCAAACCAGCAGGAGGACAAGTAGGATAGCAAGCAGTAAGCTGCGTGGCAGGTTTATTGGCAAGTGAGCAGGAGGATAAATAAGCAAGCGGCAAGCAGCATGACTATCTCTAAAGCAGACAGACAGGCTAAGAGAGCTGAAATCTAAGGAGGAGGGGCTTGCTTGGGGTGGATGAAAAAGTCCTTGGGAGAATGTGCCAGTTTATCTTATTTGCAGGTGAACTGGGGCTATGGAGCTGCCCTTGGGAGGATGGAGCTGCCTTATCTAAGTAGACTGGGAGCTGTGAAGGGTTCTTTGTCTGGGAACATACATCGGGGATGGGGGACGGGGCAACTTGAGGCATTTTGTGTTAAACATGCCTAACGTCTAACAATAAGTAAAGGAGAAAATTTTGCATCTCACAGCTTTTTTTTCATATCTTTCCAAAGAATCTTTTCCTTTAAATGTTTCCAGGCCTGGTAATGTACTCCTATTATTTTAGCACATAGGGGCAGAGTCAGGAAAATTTTGACAGGTTAGCATTGCTATTTAGTTAGTTCAAGACCAGATTGGACTATATAAGAAGGAGATACTGTTTAAAGGGGGGAAGGAAAAGGGAGGGGATGAGACGGGAGGGGAGAGGAGAGGCGGTTTTAATTAAATTAGTATAAATCAGTTTAATTTTGTCTTAGTAACTGTTTTTTTCAGTGACTAGTCTTGCCTTACCTGTAAATATTACCTAGATTTTGATTATAAATCGGTTTTTGTCTGCATATTACAGACTATTTAAAATGGTTATATTTTTCATCTGGATTCAGTAGAAAATGGAATATTATTTTTAACTGAAATGAAGAATATTGGCAGTCACTTAAAATACATTTGATGGAAACTATAGCTAAGATAAAATTCACAAATGTTCAATTTATTCCATGATCTTTGATTTCTTGGAATTTAGATTATACATTAAATTGATAATACTAAATTTGGGTAGAATATAAAGTGGATATTAGTTATAGTTTATATATGCTCTGTATTAATCATTAACTACACACAGGTATTCTTATTAAAATTTAAAGAAAAAAGATTTTGATTCTGCTCACTATTCTGAGAGGGACAGTTCAAACCCCACAGGTGATATTCAAATATTTGCATATCCTTTAGGAAATATAGGAGTCCAACCCTGACTTTCTAGCCCTAAGCTGTAGGTCATCTTTCTTTAAAACACAAAACCTTCATTGTATTTCTCTTTCATCAGCCCTGAAGATGGAGTTCCCATTTTAATCATATACTAATATGGACTTTAGAAAGTCCTTTCGAGAAAGAGAAAATATTTTTTTATCAATTTCCACGCAGAATTTTCAAGTAGATTGCTCTTGCTGAACCCTTGCTTTTACTCCCTACCCCCAGTCTTAAAGTCACAGGTTCAAAATAATTGCTTTCTGTGAGCTTCTGAAGAATTCCTTCATTATTTATTTCATTGCTATCTCTCAAACTGCATTCAAAAATCTAAGAAATGCAGAAGAACATTCACCAACACATGCAGGCACATAAACACACACTTTTGTTCTTTAATAAAGCAGTTCACTAGTCTTCACTTTTCTTATGCATGCAGCTTCCAAAAATAAAGGTTGTTGTTTGTTTTTTTTATTGTTTTTTCAATGTATTTGTTGATGCTTGGTCCTGGAATCCCATTCACTGGTGCAGTGAAGTAGCATCCAATTAGACTTGGCCTTCAGAGAGAAAGTATTTCTAGAAATAAGAGTGTTATGTTCTTTTCCTCCTATAATTTTCATAGCATTTTGATTGCAGTTTTATGGACCCTGACAGACAGTTGGCCAAGAAAAGTCTGGCTTAATATGAAGGGTGAACCCTGCTAATCCCAAATTGATGTTAAATGGTTAGAAATGCTGCAGTTCCTGCTGCCTATGCTTTCAAAAGTATTTGGGGATTTTTTATAATGATCTTTCACTATTTCTGATTTTTTAGAAAAAATTTCATTCAGTAAATATTTACTAAAGACATCTCATGTAACAGCTACCAGGTCTTATGTGCCCATCACTGGTGAGTGTAGCAGACGTTCTTCCTCCACTATGAGATTACTGTCTGCTAATACTAATGGCTAAGCATCACATAGCATATAAAGGTATGTGCTAATTCATTCAGAGGTATGTATTTATGTTCTGTGTTCTGGGCCTAAAGATGTCTTGCCTGGACCTGTGATGGTGACTTTTTAAAGGCAAAGATGACAGTAAGCAAACCAACAAATATTAGGAGTAGCAGTTGGGTGCTATGAAACAAACATGGAGGCATGGAAAATTTTGAGATTTGGATGACGTGTTTAGAGATGGTGACCAGATAAGACCTCTATATGGACTGATGTTGGAACAGAAAACAGATTGAAGAGAGGTCTGCCAAGAGAGAGAATTTCTAGGATAAATCTGGGATGTTAGGGTATTTGTAAGAGTAGAGTGTGGTGGGCAATAGCAGGAGATGAGAGTAGGGGGGAGACAAACATACAGAGAGAGAGAGAGACAGCCCTCGTCTATGGTAAATGGTACTCATTATTACAATCAGAAGTATGTTGTGATGAATAGAGGTGTCAAGAAAATAAGTGACAAGGAGTGCTGCCCAATCTGGAGAGTCAAGAGAAGGTTATGTTGGGGCAGGATTGTGTTCCCCAATTGTAAACTTTTTTCATTTCCATTGTAACTCTTACTTGGAGACAGACCTTCTTTTTAGTTGTTTTAAACTTGTTCTTTGACAATTTTGTAGTGTACATGGCACATCATGATTACTTCCCCCCAACTTTTCTTCTTTTCCCACTATTCATTCCTCCTTTCCCCTTAGAAATATCTTTCTTAATTTTTTTTGTTTGTCTCTTTTCCACTGAGTTTGTCCCGAGTCAATTGAGTGACAGTGGATTTGCAATCATCTGTTGGAGCCTAGTGGACTCATTAAAAGGTATTCAACTAAATATTTTTACTCCTCCCCCAGAACCTTCTACTTGCCAATAGGTCATTATAAGTGGTAGGGCTGCATAAGTTCCTCTCTATTTGTAACTGCTTGTTGTCTGGACCATCCTCTTGGAGGCCCAGAGCCCACAACCCTTACAATAAGTTCCTGATTGCTGTGGTTACTTAAAAGATGTCATTTTGCGTCCCTTCTCCCTGTCTCAGCTCTTACATTCCTTATGCTCTCATCAGCATTAGTCTCCATCAGTCTGTCAGAGAGGTGTGAAGCTTGTTGCAATCTTTCCAACATTATGATGAGATGCTGAAAAGACAGTTCTCATACAATTCTTGTGTAAGTGCACGTATCTGCCATGAAATATTACATATCGCAGCTATGTCATGACCAGGAGATAATGCATGGTCCACCACCTTCCTACTTCAGACTTTAAAAATTTGCCACCCCTCTCTTCCATGATGTTCTCGGGATCTTGAGGTATGGGTGAGTAAGGTTTATATGTCCTGTTTATGGCCAAGCAGTCTGAAGATCCTTTTTTTCTGCAATTTGTCAAGTCATGCTTTTCATTATTCAACATCTTCTGTTATAGAAGAAGGCTTCTAGGTTTAGTTCTGAGTGCTCTTCCAATCAATAGTTATAATAATAGGTATTCACAGAGCAGTTTGGTGTACTATTTCCTAACTAAAAGTTTATAGTCTGTTCTTCCCTTGTGACCTCTTGGCTTCCCATTTATAGGTTCTTGTTCTAGTTAACAGTAACAGGAATGTTTTCCATTCTGACAAGTGTGCCTTAAGTCCAATCAGGAGGCTGTTGGATGTCTCCTTGATACTCATGTCATTATTATACTGGTGGTCACCTGTTTGCCATGATGATTTTTCTTGTAACCTGCTGATCTTACAGGTTGATGAGACCTTTGTTTATTTTTCTCCCCCAGTAGCTTTTACAGTATTCCTTGATACTATGTAAGCTATCCAGAAAGGAGGAAGGTCTCAAACAAGTGCCAATTGGTGTATTTCGCCCAAGTCTTGTGGTCCATATATGTTATGTGGTACATCTTCAGTTATAAGGTTTTACTGTCAGGTTTTTGGAGGGCAGCCAAGAGCAATGGCAAAAATCTATGCTGTTTAGGGCTCATTGAGATCTCTCTGACCAATACTTTATCTGAAAGTGTCACATTCCTGCTACTTTTCATATAGTTTTAATTGTCATTGGGCTCTAAGTGGACCACCTCAGGGCTTTTTTTTTTTTTCCTCCTATAATTTTCCTCTCTCTGTGCTTCTCTGCTTAAGGACTGTCCTTTCTTGTTCCTTTTTTTAAAAAAAGAATGTTTTTGATATATTGATAACATAGGAGTTTCCTACATCCCATAGTCTCTAGATTTTTCTATAAGTCCTTCTGCACCTCCTATGTCAAATTCCCCTCATGTCTCCTTTGGTATTTTACCCCCATTTTCCCTCCTTCATCCTACTTGTCATGATATCTATATCTCCCGCTTCTCTCAAAAGGTTTCACAGTTAGGGTGATTCTTATCTTTGAAGGAAGAAATGAATGGATAAATAGAGGATTAGCTGATTTGCTCCCAAAGAAAAAGGAAAAATATAGCCAAAAATGAAGTCTGGAGGCAGAAGCAGCTTAAAAAGGAGCAGAAATGGGAGTCTCAGAAGGAGAAAGACATCAATGTAATTTGAGGTCGGGAAGTTGAAGAAAAAATATTTCTAGGAAGTAGAATTTGTCCCTTCAAGGAACTGATAGAGCATTAGCCAGTCTATGAATGAACACTTCTGAATTCCACCAGCCAGATGAGCTTTAAAATAAATACTTTAGCCTGCTTATTATCCCCATTGTCAATCTTTCAATGAAAGAAATGTGGGCTTTTTTTTAATGTGTGAGATTTGCCTCAGCTAACAACCTCTGGAAGTTACCAACATAGAGCATATAAAATTACATCATTATTATTTCTATTAAATTGTGATTCCAGTGACAGTTGGAAAAATAAATTCATTGTAAATACTTTTAAGATAACAATGGTTTTTCTTGACAAGTTCATTTAAAATATCCTTTGTGAATGAAAGCTCAACAAATTTTGCTTTTTAAATACCTTCTCATTTCACTTTAACTTGTCCTTCCTTGCACTTTGCATAATACAGATTTTATTATCTTCATAAATAGCCATGTGATGAGTCATGATTTAAAGTTCTATTGAATTAAATTATTTTATTTCAGCACCTACATACATTTGTGTAAGAAAGAAAACAAAAAAGTCAGATGCAGGCTTTAAATAATTTTCAAATTTGTAAGTATAGTAACCCCAGTCATTACCATACAAATTTTCTGCTTTATGGGCATGACTATGTTATAACTAAATTGGGGTCACAGCTCTCAACCTAGAGATTAAGGATGCTTACTAGAAAGTACTGCCAGTCCATCTCATTTGAATGGCCTTTTCCTTGGGACAGATAATCCACTTAGCTTTTGCTATTATTGTCTGCAATGGAAAGACTAGGAAAAAAGTCATTAATTAGTTCTTGGTTTAAATCCCCACTGCACTATAAATATTTAGTTTAAGGAATCTCCCTTTCTCTCCCTACTTTATTTTGTTTCAACACACTTATCTTATTTGATATTTTATTTATGTTTATGACTTTTTGACTTTGCTGAAATTTCACTTGGAGGATAATCTACATGAGAACTGAAAGGCTCTCTTTTCTGTTTACTACCTTCTCAGACCTCAAATGATGCCTGCCTGGCATATCATCAGTATCCAGTAATATTTACAGAACAAATAAATGAGTATGTGCTTAAAAAACGATGACAGGAGATAAATATAAGAAGTTGACTGGATAGAGTTTGCAATTTAGTTGTTCCTACAGTTCCTGATATCAAGCTGTGCTTTGAAATCCAAGCAAGTATCTTTTGTTGGTTGTGTCACTAGATGCCTTGTTACAAGCTCCAGTCCTATGCAGGAAAATCAAATAAGTAATTTGAACTGAAGTATCCTAAGTGCCACTTTTTTATTTTCTTGCCCCTCATCCCAGTCGCTCACACCTCTTTATCCACAAGGCAATTTTTTGTATTTCCGATAAGCATCATCATCAGCATACTCATTTGAGTTACAAAACTCTTTTATATTTTCTCCATCCACATATCCAAGAAATCACTAAATTCTGCTAATTCTGCTTCCATAAAGTTTATTTTTTTATATTCTTTCCAACCCACCTTCATTTCTGTTATCTTTTGTTTAGACAATTTGAGAAAATAATTGATTGATATGAATATTCATGTATCAATAAACAACTTCCTTTTGCATGGTCCTTTTGTGTGTCTGTTCCAGGCCAAGATAAATAAATGTCCCAAACCCACATGGGGTTCCTTTTCTTACAGAGGAGCTGAGACACTGGATCAGTTGACGTCAGTAAAGCCTCCTTGGAACTCAAAGTGGAAATGGATCCTTTACTAAGCTGAAAAACTAATGTCCTTAGAGTACATCTCATGTAATATCATTAACTCCTTTGCTTTCTCTTCTCTCACTGGTATGGCTTGGGAGCAGTTGCTTGCGTATTTCATGCTTAATATTGTGTGGGTTACAGAAGGACACAGAAGTATCTTTCCATCATCAGTGTGCCTAGTGGTTGCCTCGGGTGTTGTTTGAGAGCTGCTGTGCTTTCGCTAATGACCATCAGACTCGGGGTTTAATTCTCAACTGCTGCATGTCAGAACTTCATATGCTGGCTAATTTCCGACAGTTTCTAAATGATAACTGCTAATGTCAAGGCAGTTCAAAAATAGAAAAAACTTGATTTTCCCTTAATCCTGAGGATCATATCCTTAGGCACCTGGGAGTCAGGGAGATCATTTTGATGGATTTCTGTCATCATATTTAGAATAAACAAATTAATATGTGAAACAGTTTTATAACAGGGGACAATAAAGAAATAGGCAAACAAAAACAAGATGTTATAATGAGAAAAATACAGTCTCTGTGAAAAAAAAAGAGTAGTATTTTTAGAAAACTATATGGAACTGTCAAATGTAGGCAAGAAGGATTTTTTAATAAGGAGGGATTTTTTAATAAGAGAGAGAGAGAGAGATCATGGTCAGTGAACAGTTTTCAGAAGATCCTTAGTTCTACTATGTGAGGTCTGGGGATTGAACTTGGGTTGTCAGGTTAGTACGCAGGTGTTTTTCCATCCCAAGAGTTTTCAAAATATGCAACTTAGCTAAGATTTCTTCCCATTGTTAAATAATTGTCTTTCTATTGGGCTCAAAATTGATATTTTTAAATATGTTCTATTAGAAACATATTCTTGCAAGCTTATTCATTAGTGTTTCTTTTATTGGACTAAGGTATATACAAGGCTGTATCTTAGAGTGTCACTGGTCAGGGGAGGCATCTTAATTCCAGCCCTGTACCTGGCAGTGAGATCACCAAAGAACTCACTCAGTATTTGTAGCTCTTATGAACCTGAACAAACAGTTGTCTGAGTTCAGAAACATACGGTGTGTTCAAAATACAATCAAGTTAAACTGACCTAGTCCCAAATTCCTGTGTTAAATCCTATTTTTACCTTCTGATTTTTTTTACCTTGTAGATACTGGCTGTTGAGCCCAGTTATGAAGTCTTGAACACTGTGTGTAGGCTATTGATATTTGCCTCTTGATGATTACAGCACCTCTTTTGGTGCAGATTCAGATGAGATGCTGAAGTATTGCATCAGAACAGAAAACAGAGTGGGAGGCATTCTAAACACTCATGAAAACTCCTGTCTCTGCATAATATTGCAAGTCTTTGCTCCCTCATTAAAAATGGAGAAGCTCATAAGTTGCTTTGAAATACAGATGCAAATATGTTAAAGAAATATTTTATTTAAGATTTCTCTTATGAGTCAACTTTAAAAGAATATGTGGGATCATTGTATTTTATTTTTATCAAAATTATCTAGTATTAAAGAACAATGTCACCAGCTCAATCCCAAGTTCTTAATAAGGACAGTTATTTCACAAAAATCAGAATATCCTATCAAAATAATATCCGGTCTTATGAATATTACATCTAAATAATGCATATCAAAGTTCAAAGGTGTATGATTGATGGTTAGGTTATAATTATTTCTGTTACACATGAAACTTTGAATATTTAGACGAAAACTCAGTATCTATTTTAAGGCAATAAGAGTTCCTACAATGTTGTAAGGATGATATATATATATATATATATATATATATATATATATATATATATACACAATGAGAATTTTTTTCCTAAACCAATTGTCTATATCCAGAAACATAGTGCTATATAATACAAACAAAATAATGCATCAGGATTAGTAGAATCATCCTAAATTTTGGAAAAAGTAGACTTTGCATAAAACAGTTTTATTACTATATGAAAGAATTTATAACAGTTTAAGATAGCTGAGGAGCTCATTTTAATGTTCTTGAACTTTAAACTTGTGTTGTGCTACAACACTTTCTAAAATTTCTAAACTCTTCTTATTTCTTTCTTTTGTGTGTGTGTGTGTGTGTGTGTGTGTATGTGTGTGTGTGTGTGTGAGAGAGAGAGAGAGAGAGACAGTGTCTTTTATGGAATCGGAAATTCACCTTTCTTGGACAGACTGGGCAGGTGGTATCCTGCTCCCACCTCTTACCCATAATACCATCTCCCTAGCCCTCATATCTTTTCTGTTGTTTCACTTCACATATATGTATTCTGTGACAGAGAAGTATTTACTTAGAGACAATGTTAACGATGTTTCCCACAACTTAAAACAATAATTCTATCAGTGTTACTTAATAAAATAAATGTCTTTTCTAAGGAACATATAAAGGACATTAAAAAATCAAGGACATATACTTTTGGAATTCGACAAAAATTCATTGGGTAACAATATGAATAGATCTATCTGGAAGAAAGACCTTAAGCAGGAGAAATATGATATGAAGAATTCCCTGTGGGGGAAAAATGACTGAATGAAATGTAAAGAAATATACCAGATAAAATTGGTCAACTCTTAATTCCCCATATTTGTCCCCCACCAGGAAGACAGTTTCCATTGTACTTCACAATTTAATTCATGTTTTCTTATGCTTCTTCAGCTGTTTTCAATGTTAATGTGTGGTTTCCTTTGGAAGCAACAGTTACCATGTGATGATATGTTCACAAAATTATTATTCTTTTAGAATAATTATTCTAAAGAGTAAGGACAAGACACTAGGATCCATGAATATGTACATTTAAATTAAACAATGGAAGTGTATCATGACAAAGGTAAATGGAAGTGGAGCATGACAAAGACCCTGATACATTTTCCAATGTTTTCAATGATATTGTTATTGTTTGAAACTATTATACAATGGAGATGTAGCTTAGTGAAAAAAATGATTGCCTAGGATGCCCAATACTCTAGGTTAAATAACCAATACCACATGAATATGCATTACATATATTTTATGCATGCATATATATTCATACATAGTTAAGTTATATGTATATTGATTTGGGGCTCTGCTTTTGGATACACCTTTAAAATCAATTATGAACCACACAAACATTCCTAAAAGGTAATTGTAATCCATAGATTTTTGTCTTCTTGATTATTTATATTTTGAAGAGGGTACAAATGCTATTTACAGACCCCCTCAAAAAATTCCTCTTTGGAAGGTATTTAAAGAAAGGGACACATGGGGCTGGAGAGATGGCTCAGGGGATTAAGCCTCTGCCTTGCAGGCAGAAGGTTCTCAGTTCAGATCCTAGACCACCATGTATAGATGCCAGGTGGAAGCGGGGCGTCCTGGCAGAGTAAACAAGGAGGTGGAGGAGGTGGTCCATGATGGTTCCCGAATTTGTCCGTGTTTCTACACACACACACATATGCACGCACACACACACACACACACAGGCACAATTGAATGAACAAAAAAAAAAATAAAGGGACACAGCAATGAAAGAAGTAAAATAAAATTTTTATGTGTTTAAAACTCACTGTTTATTACAGAAAAATATATAGCCTCATGAAGTAATTGTTTCAGAGAGGAAAGTAATTGTTAGAATGTGTAAAGATGGCATGTATGGTCATGTTGCTTGTCTGTCTGTTGACTTGTGATATACCTACTGTAATAGTATGAAAAGTACCTTCATATCAAAGAGACATTTATGGTTTTCTATTTTCATTTTGGGGTAATTGTTTAGAGGACTATTTGTTTGGCTTTTGAAGTCACACAAAAGTAAGAGCAAAAACATTCTGTGGGGGTTTTCTCTGTGCTCTTTAATTTCTGAGTTTGAAGAAAGTTTTGCTTTTTAATCAATTAACATTGGCATCGAGGTTGTGTTACCTGTATCAACAGGCTCATCATATTTTCATGGTTTCGAAGCATGTCAAATAGAAGTTAGATGTCAGACTTTTGCTCTGCCATGTTTGGTTTTCCTGACATTCACAAGTAATGTTCAGCTGTAGAAAGATAAAGAGAAAGATGCATCTTTAAAAAAAATCAACTTTTAGAGAATTTCTTGTTCTCCTTGAGCCCTTTCACCTCTGCCAGCTCAGAGCAGCAAGGTAAATTCATTTGCACGTTCAGTCATCACATTGTTTACTAAATATCTACTAAGTGAAAAATAACGTTTGAGGGAATAAAGAGAATTACTGAAGAGTTTGATTCTTCTAGGAAAATGACTGTGGCTCAGAACAATATTTTACTTGTGAACACTGTTTCTGATTATTGACAAAATGGCCCCTGTGTAGTGGCATCTCAGTGGCATAATTCAATGAGCATCATATGCTGCCAGACACAGCATGAAACACCTGTGGTCCATTTTGAAGAACTGAATAGTTTGGAAATATTATGTGTGTAGTATCAGTAAAGAAATTCTTACTTGCGGAATGATCTGTACTACAAAGTCTATGTTTTGGAGCTCTTAGATTTAGTATTAAGCATAAATTCAAAGAATATTAGACACATTAATGAAGTCATTGGTGTAGAATTTCTTTCCATGGGGTTGCCTCCAGATTTTTGTTTTACCATCTAAGCCACAAAAATAGAGTGATAATGAATGTTTAGTTCTTGTACAATCATTAATAAATTTCCATAAAAGCATGAGAAATATGTATGACACCAAGGTGTTTGAAATTTTTAAGTCTTTATTCAATAAAACATTTTCTTGTGGTCTGCAGTGTTGTAGAGCCAACAGTATTCCTATCTTGTCATTTTCCCAGTATGACCCATGGGACTCCCTCCCCTACAGTGCCATCCTGTAAATCTGTCTATTTTTGTCTAAAAGCCTGAAGCACTCTTTATGTGAACCTGTTGCAGGAGCCACACCCATGGCAAAGCACACACAATGTCTCATGTATGCAGCACTTCTAGGTATTTATGAATTGACTTTAAGGCAGAGCCATGAAGAGCTCTCTCTTCCTTAGCTCTCACTGCTAAAAATGTCTGAAGTGACTCTTCTGAGAAATTAAGGTTGCCTTGACAGTCTATGCATGCTTTTACTAGATTCCTTTAGATACCATGACTGATAAGAATGTGAATTGGAGCCAGTCTCTGGTCTCCAAGCTCTGCTGGCCAGTTTCTGTCAGCAGTTGGTGGCATTAAGCAGCAGCTGGCTTTCTTCATCCTCATCTCTTCTTATAGACTTGGGACTTAAGCCTGGCATTGGGCCTCTTCCTTTCTCCTTCTGCTTGTGGTCTTGTCTGAAATCCCATCACTTGTTTGGGGGTGCCCAGAATAGGCAACACTAAAAAAATGATAATCTTTTCTTAATCCCCAATATGTGTTTCATTTTAGGCTTGATTTTGAATGTGCTTATATTTTATCATTTGCTTTTTTGAGATTGAAATGTAACAGCACTTTAACTTTGTTTTCTGAAAATAACTCCTAAGGGATATTGAAACACAGATGTAAAATGCTGTCAATGGGAGGAAAACTTGGTATCAGAAGATTTGTTCAGCATTTCTTTGCTCATTCATTCAATAATCTGAATGTGCATGCTCTGTTTGTTGACATATGTGCAGTATATGCAGGAGGCACTGGGGGATGGGGAGGGAGGAGTGAGGGGAGGGGAGCAGGAGGTTCGGGGGGAGGAGGAGGGAGGGAGGGAACCGGTGTACCTATTAAGTTTGTATGAGCGGAAATAATAATAAAAATGTTAAAAAATGAACGAGATATGATTCTACTTACACAGGATGTGTCAATGGGAAAAAAAAAAAAAACTTCTGCTTGGAATTTTAGGTTCCTACTTTACCAAAATTGCTAATAGCAAAACATTATTTTTCCTTTACAAATATTTTGGAAAATTAGCACAAGGTGCATTGAAGCAGGCTACAGAGATCTTTATAAACTTTATTAGGCATTCCTTGCCATTGTACCTGCTACTTCCAAAGGTAAAGTCACTGAACTGCCTTTCCATACAGATTTTCCTGCAAGTAATGATAACAGAAAAAAAACAACAACAAATGTGCATCTGAAAAATTTCAGCTATGTAATACGAGATTCCATCCATTTCTCTGACTAATGAGATATTTTTCAGGTGGAAACTTGGGTATTAACTGTGCTTCCTGGCACAGGCCTATAATCCCAGCTAATTGGGAACCACAGGTAGAAAGGTCACAATTTCAAGGCTTGCCTGGGATACAGAGTGAGTTTCAAGACAGCCTGAACAATTCTTAGGGATGTCCTGTCTCAAAATTAAAAAAAATATATATGTATAAGAAGATTGGAAATATAGCTTGGGAGTGTTTTGTAGCTTGTATAAAATCTTAGATACAAGTCTCAGTTCTGCGAAAGAATAAAATGAATGAGAGAGAGAAAGAGAGAGAGAGAGGGAGAGAAATACTGAGAGAGCATGTAGAATCACGTGAAGCCAGGATTTAAAGTCATGGTGTTTATGTTACTACTGACTGATCCATGCCTTCCTCAAGTCATAACTTTGGGATATTTTGCTTAGAGATCCTTCTCTCTTGTCTTGCTGATGACTCCAGTGAGTATGCTACTCAGTTCTTTGGGCGATTAGGCTGTGAAGTACCATTTTCAGCTTTATCTCTGCAACCCTCAAGTTCAGGTACCATTTCTCCAGACTCAGACTCAGAGCCTCTAGGATGGACACCTTAGAACCAGAGGCTGTCAAAATGTCAGAACATTTGGGATTTGTCAAACAGTTCACATTCTTCTTTACATAGATCTTTTCTGTAATCATTTATATGAACTGCACTCTGATTGTGATGCCACAAATGCCATGTTAGAAGCATGATGCGGAGGTGACCCACCCAGCACTCAAGGTAATGATCTTCATCCTCCAACCCTTGGTCTCAAACTGAGTAGCTTCTGACACTGTGGCTCTGAATCATTAGCTTTATAGTCTTACATTTTTTTCCTGGTACTTTGTATTGCTGTCAGAAACCAGCTCACCTTCTGGCGGGTTTGCTGCTTCTCAATGGATATTCATATTTTACTCTGATTTTTTTAGATTGTGTCTAAAATAAAAGATGATGGGACTCCTAGGAAGGGATTACTCTGTGAATTAGTCCAATAATTTAAGTTTCTGAATGTACTAAATTAGTCACTATCTTCTCTGAAAAAAAGAGTTCAGTTATCCATGTCTACCAGCTACAGCATGCTCCCTGTAGTGTGTGTGTGTGTGTGTGTGTGTGTGTGTGTGTGTGTGTGTGTGTGTGTGTATGTGTATGTGTGTGTGTTCGCCATAGGTGATAGTGGATGTGATCCGTCGTTCCTATAGTGACATAATTTCTGGAAATGACAAAGGATTTGAGAAATTGGTTTGTTTTTACTCTTCTTTCCAGATTGGTAGAAGATTTGTTCCAGATTCCTAGATAGTGAGGCCAGAGTCAGGAGGAATTTCTGATCTCTAGATCATAGACCATTGCTTATTGTATGTTTCCTTCTCCTAAAAAAAATTAGAGACATTTACTAAATGACTGTAAATTTTATAATTTAAACTCAAGAGGAGTGTCATTCATCTCATGAGTTTTAACATCTTTCAGAACATACAATAGCTAAGTTAAATTTTTATGGATTTAGAACCCAGAGAGACAATGGTCAACTGTGAGTCTTGTCATTGCCCAGTTGTGCGATGTAGGGAAAGTTTCCTGGTCCATGAAATAGTAAATTCATAGGGTTAGTGTGGCTGTGAGACTACATGCATTAATGCTGTATAGTAAATAGGGTATGTGCTAACTTGAAGTCTGTCTCTGCTTTTTCAGGAACAAGCAACTTATCATTTATAAATGAAGGCTAACTTTTATTTTAGATCTGTGATAGATTTTACAGAACCTATAATCAACAAAAATGTTAAGGTAAGGGACATAACATAGTTGTTCTCAAAGAATGATCTCAAATCACTTGCATCAGAATAATCAGGGGGGAAAGAGAGAGAGAGAGAGAGAGAGAGAGAGAGAGAGAGAGAGAGAGCATTGGAGAACACTGTATATGCCTATGAAGGTCCAAGGGTGACTTTGGGAATCATCCTGAATTGTTCTATCTTCTTATTTGCTTTATTCTAAGTTTTTGCAGGCTTGACTGCAGGTGCCAACATTTCTGTCCAGCATTTTTACATGGGATCTGGGATCCAAATTTGGGTCCTTCTGCTTGTGAGGCAGAGGGTTAATCCTTGAGCCATCTCTCCAGCCGTGGTGTAAATTACTTTAAAAGGGTATTTTTCTGGGCTCCTTAACAGACCCAATAAAGATACTGTCCATCAGTGAAACTCTACATCCTTTGGCTGTCTAATGAATTATAATGCAGTATGTCCCTGAGTATTGTAAGCAGCAACTCTAATCATAGTGCTGACATCTAAACATGTTTATATTTCTCTTTCCTTATTAACTGTATGAAAATAAGCATGATTATTGTAATAACAGCAGAAATGGTCATAATAAAATAGAAACGGCTATGTGCTGTGATGAAAAGAACCTGGGACTTTGGTAGACTCATTTCAGTTCTTGTTTCACAGTTTACTATCTGTGCAAAGAGAAAAAAATGATGTCTTCATTCTTAATATGGGCAAGATTGGTCCAGGTGTAGAGCTCAGTGGTAAAGCACTTTGTTCCCATATGCAAGACCTGGGTTTATCTTCAATTAAGATGACATAGATAGATAGATAGATAGATAGATAGATAGATAGATAGATAGATGATTGCTAGATAGACATATGATAAATGATAGATGATATAGATAAAATTATAATACTTGATACATTTAATTAATTTCATAATTAAGTAACATGACAAATATAGGCTTATCAATGTATTTAGCATATGCTACAGGTTCAGCCATGTTGATTGTTATTAATGGCATTTGGAACTTAAATTTTTCTTATATAGATGAATCTTGATTCATCCATTGTTTTATGCATGGCAAAGACACAAATGCTAGAATATTATTAGGTGTGCTAGAATATTATTAGGTGTTCATCTAATACCAGTGTCAAGCTCTGATATCCAATGATACAGGATATAATCATACATGGCTTTCTGGTCATCCTTGTAGAGTCATGATCACATTACAGAACAAGTGAAGAAAACATGTACTACTTTTAAATTCTCTTTATTTTCATTCTTCCTTCTCTCCCTTTTGTACTCCTTCAGGGTAAATGGTTGCATGAATAGTTTGACATCCTGAGTACTTTAAATATATTGGAATAAAGTGTGTAAAAAATTCAAAAAAAAAACTTCTGTTATCCAATATTTCTCCATTAGTCTTTCCCTGTATAGTAAATAGGGTATGTGCTAGCTTGAAGTCTGTCTCTGCTTTTTCAGGAACAAGCAACTTATCATTTATAAATAAAGTGCTAATTTTTATTTTAGATCTGTGATAGATTTTAGTGCAGATGAGAGCTCTCCTATCACAACTAATTTGAATTCATTTTTCAAATGAGACTTCTTGAGCTGGCATGCTAAAATTAAGGTCTGCTATATCCCTGTACTTCCTTTGTCTACCAGCCGTGTAATATAATTTCTATGTAATTGAATTTCTTCTGGCATGCCTTCTTATTTAGAAACTTGGTCTCATTTGCAAGTCTTTTATCTCTGTTGATTTTTATATGCTTTATGTAGATGCTTTTTTCCTGTGGCTTTCTCTCTATCTTAGAGATCTGTGGAATTACTCATTTTTATTTACACAACACAAAATATAATACAAAGCAAAGGAATACTAGGAAAAATTAATGGATGGTAATTACTTTTTGCCATTAGATATATGGAAGGGAAAAATCAAGTTACTACATCAGAAAAAGAATAAATATATATGAAAGTAGTAAATTAATGTCTTATAATTCATTTATCATTTATGGTTTTTAAAGCACAGAAATATCTTCTTCTTTTCCTTTGACCACTTTATTCAAAGGAATAATTTTAAAGTTTCCTGTGATAATTGTATAATCATTCAGTGGATTTAACAGATCTAAAAGATAACTAAATGATTTCTTTTATGGACTGTGAGATAGTCTATTCTTCCTAGAATATTAAGGGCAGTCACAATGGAGACTGTCCACAAACTCTCTACCTCTTAGCCCATCTCATTTTGAAAGACAGTCTCACTCTGGACTCAATACATCACAAGAACCTTTAATACAGGTCATTTGACAAAGTAACAAGCACTGGTATGAGTGATCGATGTGCCTCTCCTCCTTCCTGGTCTTGCTGGAGTGCTGTAGCTGAGTACGGAGGGTTAGTACAGACTGGATCCCACACTGCTTACAGACTTGGTCATGTCAGACTTCACTCTAGAAGAAGAAATAGCTCCCACGTGTGCAAAATGTACTTTGACACTGCAGGTCCCAGTTTATAAAGTGTTTGAAGTCAAATAGAAAATGTATTGTTTAATTTATCAAAGGCTCTGATACAGAAACACAAGTTATACTTCACCTTCAAACTGGGTTTCTTTAAAGTCAGGAAATAGCACGGTCAGCTCATCTTCACACTTTTTCAGCACACCTAGAATGAAGGTACTTTATCTCAAATAATCTGTTTTGAATAAGCTTAGAGTAAGAATACATTTTTACTTACAGTTTCCTGGTTTTTCATCTCAATGTGATTTAAATTCCTGTAGCCTATGGTTACATTGAACTCATTGTGTAGCCCACTTTGACCTCAAACTCAAAGTACTTGTGCAGCTTCAACTTCACAACTGTAGGGGAGACGGGTTTGCATCAACACGCCAGCGTCATCAATGGATGTGTTGACAAATGAACACTGAGTTTTACATGTATATATGTACATATGTATATATTTATAATGTACAAATATACACACGTTTACATATATATGGTATATTTAGTAAAGTCAAACATTTGTGCAAACACCACTTTACCACAAACTAATTATATTAACTTCTATTTCTGGAATATTTGCTAATTAAAAGTAGCATATACAGCATGAGAGAACTTTTCTTTGTGTTTGAGTACGGGGTGTGTGTGTGTGTGTGAGAGAGAGAGAGAGAGAAAGAGTGAGAGAGAGAGAGTGTGTGAGTGTGTGCATGTATGATGCACAGGCTAAAAGGAGATGGTATCTGACTTCTTCTAATGATCTGTGCCTTATTCCCTGGAGCTGGAATCTCTCATTGCACATATACTTTGCTGTTTTTTGACTAGGCTAATGTCCAACTATCCTCCCATTCCCCACTTACCACACGAAGTGTTGGTGTTACAGCTGTATGTTTATACACCTGGCTTTAAAAAAATGTCTGTACTTATGAGTGTTGTGTGTGTGTTTGCTTCTGTGTGTAAGGGCAAGTTACACACGCCAAGGCATGCCAAGTCAGTGGATGACCTTGGGTGTTAGTTATTCCTTTTGCCATATGTTACATGTGTCAGGTTGGCTAAATTTCAAACTTCCAGATATTCTTCTCTCTCTCTACCTCCCATATTCTTGTGAAACTGCTAGGATCACAGATGTGATAATGCTCCATCCAACTTCACATATATTCTGGGAATTTGAACCTAGATTTTCATGCCTGCAAAGCAAGTGCTTTAACCCTGCAAGCCACGTCCCCTACTGCCTGCCATGTCAGACTTTCAGTGTTGGTACTGGGGTCCAAAATCATGTCCTCATCCTTGCTCAGCAGGTGTTCTTATCCAGAGTCATCTCCCTAGCTCCTCGGGACTTTTCTTAAATAAATGTAGTGGAAAATTTTTTTTCTGTAAGAATTATTTTTGAGCATAATTCATAGAGCAGAGAGTAAAATGATCATTTCCAAAAGCTAAGGGCTGGAGAAGTGTAGATGTTGGTCCAAGAGAACATTAAGCATTAATAATCTACTGCACAGTACAGTTGCAATAATCAGCAGGAATGTCTGCATATTACAAAAGTGCTGAAAATGAAATTTTAAATGTTTTCACCAAAAATTAGAGTGAAAGCTGATGAATTTGTTAATAGTTTGATTCACTCATTCTCAAATTTAGTTGCATAAAATACCATATCTGACAAATATTTAGAATTACTAGTTAGAAATAAAGAATTATCATAACAACCAAAAATATAATATAACCTGCTTAATTTTCAACTTATTATGAACTCCCCTTTTGAGTGGACATATTTGACTTTTACAGTGAAAATAACCTAGATATTTAGTGATATATTTCTGTGATCATCTATTACACTGCAAACATCTACTCATCAGTCATATTTCTTACCATAATTTCTTAAATTGGGTATATTAAAGTAATTTATCTATTCAATAAGTAAATTCACTGTATATAAAATTTTTCATTTAGTATAACTTCAGAAAAATTAAATGTGGTACAAAGCAATGCAGCTACTAATAAAAAGTGATTCCCTGAACTGAAGAGATGGCTCAATGATTAAGATTCTGCCTCGCAAGCAGAAGATCCTGAGTTTCGATCCCAGGTACCACATAAAAACACCAGGTCCAAATGGGAGTGGCCTGGATGTCTGTCCTGGTGGGCAGAGCCTGGGAAATCCCAGAATAAAGAAAGGAGGTAGAAGAAATCTAGGATGATTCTTGACATCACCTTTAGTCTTCCACAGGAACACACAGTGCCCTCTAATACACACACACACACACACACACACACACACACACACACACACACACAAATAAATAAAAATCCAAAAGAGAAAACAGTATTTCATAAAAAGTTATCCTTATTGATATCAGAAAAAAACAAGCATTTAAAAGCTATTGATAAAATCTACTTTTTAATAATTGCCACATACAATTTTTTTTAATTTTTGTAAACTTTAAATGTCCATGTTAACTCTTGCTGTGAAGGTAACTTCTGATTCAAAGATGAGAAGGTGAGGTGACAGGTAATTAGAAAAAATAATGTTGGATGCAGAAAACTACAAAAAGTAATTGAATTTTAAAAAGTTAATACTCTTTTGAATGATCTTTTGTAGCAAAAAAAAAAAGAGCAGAAAACATGAAGCAAAAATGATGCAAAAAGTAAAAACAAGGACAGATGAAGACACGACAATGAGACACATTTATAAAAGATAAACCGGAATTTCAGGGAAGCTATTTCTTTTTGAAATGTAACACATTTATGGCCCACAGAGCAAGTTGAGTAGTTAGAGCACTGGCTGTGCAAGTGCGAGGAACTGAGTTTGCATTTGTAGAACACCTATAAAGTCAGGTGCGGTAGTGTTACGTCAGTACAATCCTAGTATTACAGCAAGATGGAGGCTGAGACAGCAAGCTCGAAGGCCAACCAGCCTGTCCCTGCAGTGGTGAATAAGAAACCTTCCTCAAACAAACTGAAACAACTGTGAATATGTACATGCACACATCATACAAAGACATACATGGAGATTTAAAAAAAAAAACATTAGCAAGTTATTTAACTAGTGTAGCCAAATACATAAATAAATAAAAGGAGTTGTTTAGAACGGAAATCATTTTTGACATGGACTAGGTATAGTGATTAACTTTTTAAGGGCTGAAGCATATTCTCTGCCGGGTCTTCCATGGGACCTACCATTGGTACAAATGAGTGGGATGCTGTCTTTTGAGGAGAAACATCTCAGAGCTGCTTTTAGCTCACAGGCTACAGAGCTTTATTCCTTTGGATCAAAATTCATAGGGTAATGAAAAGTACAGATAATGCCAAACTCATCTGAGAAGATCATGTTTTCTAGCTTGCTTAAGAGTTTCACCTTAGGGGCTGGAGAGGTGGCTCAGAGGTTAAGCCTCTTTCTTACAGGCGGAAGGTCCTGAGTTCGGATCCTAGACCCCATGTATATATAGAGCAGACGCCAGACAGAAGCAGGGCGGTCTGTGCTTCTGGTCCTGGTAGGGCGGAGCCTGTGAATCCCGGGGCTGAGTAAACAAGGAGGAGGTGGAGGCGTCCATGGTGGTTCCCGAATTTGCCTGAGGTTCCACCCACACACTATACACACACACACACACACACACACACACACACACACACACACACACAATCACATATATGCACACATGCACAATTGAATAAATAATAACAAAAGAGTTTCACCTTAATAGCATCCAAATATCATCCTTGGTCTTAAAAATAAAATGTTTGCCCATTCAAATACAATTATAGTGTATTTATACTTAATGTCCCTTCCTCACAGACACATTGTTTTTCCAGAATTTACTTCATTTTTCATAATTTTTCTACATTTATTTTAAGTGTTAACATATGAACATATTTCATGAACATTATTTCCACTGTGAATAGTTGTTATCCTTCCATAATGCTTCACATCCTTTGAGCTATGAGAGTGTTTCTCCACAGTAATAATCTCTAATCCATCACCTGATCCCAAGAGCCATTTTCTAAAAAATTGTTTCTTTTTCAACAATTGTTTCAGATTGTCTGTGATTTCCTCAATCTTGGCTGCACTCATTCAGCTGGGCATGGTTATAATTTGCCTAGCATTCTCTACCTTTTTTTTTTCATCTCCCTTGAGCCAGAAACTACATGAAATATATTTTTCTCATGGCACAGGGAGAAGTAAAATATCGAAGCCCAATCTTCAAGGTGTATTTTTTTAAAATAATTTTTTAAATTGATGAATAGAAATTGTGGATATGTGTGAGTATAATGCAATACTTGTACCTGTACATGGAGTTCAGAAAGATCTAATGAAGTAAATTATATATCCATTACTGTGTCAATTTAATTTTTATAATGAAGATATTAAAATTGTACCATTCTGAAATTTTGAAATATATACTCATATTCACTGTGGTTACCACGCCAAAGAGACATACCTGAAATTATTCTTTCATTCTAATATTTTATACTACTTTATCAATATCTTTCCCACATCAACCACAACTAATCAGAATGCAAATTCTCCATAACCTCAAAACCCTCCCCATAATAAGGGCATCCATTCTCTTCCCATCCTGAGGCTCAAGAAATATTGTGGAAGAGAGGATGATCGTAAGATTGCAAGATCTAATGGTGGTGGAGGTGTCTCACTCCAGTTACAACAAGGCTGCTTCACTTAAGAGTTCACTTAAGTGCTGCAATGAGATCTATCCCCACCAGATCTATACAATGGCTGACACATCAATATCTCCCTAGGACCAGAGAAGATCTCAGGAAATGTAGCTACATGCAGTGGGAATTATACGGGTAGGCGCTAGACAAGGAGCATCCCCAACTGTGAGTTTATTCATTGAAGGACCACTTACACTGCCACAGAAGCGTGGTCCACTACTAGAACAGACAACCTGAAGGGAGTTCTGTGGTTCACACTAGTAGAGAATCTTGCAGAAAGGAGAGACAGGGTTGGATTAGAGAATGGAGGGAAGGATGCAAGAGGAGAAGGGAGGGTAGGAGGAGGCAAGGACAACAACTTACTTTGTTTCTAAAAAGGTAAAAAAAATCATCTTAATTAAAAAATATATAAATGATCAACAGAACTGGAGAGATGGCTTAGCTGTTAAGACTCTACCTCCAAAGCAGATGGTCCTAAGTTCAGATCCCAGGTCTCATGTAAAAATGCCAAGCACAAGCTGCCTTGGCCTGCACTTCTGGCCCTAGTAGGAAGAATATGGGAAGTCCCGGAGTAAAGCGAAAAGGAGATAAAAGCAATCAGGATAATTCAAAGTCACCTTTGGGCCTCGACAGTGCCCTCCACACACACACACACACACACACACACACACACTAAATTACCAATTAAAAAATTTAAAAATGATAAACAGACTGAAAACTTTTCTTTTGACATTTTCTGTCTGTCATCTCCTAGTATGTAGTTACAGAGATCTTCAGATTTGTAAATTGGTCAATAATAAAGTATTTCCTGCTTTATTTAGTATTTATCTTTTAGTTTGTATCTAAGTATGTTTTATTGTCCTCAACATCAAAAGTATGAAGTGATATAAAGTGAACAGCCTCTTTCACTTATACCATTAATATCCTATAAATATTTTGTGTTTTTTCCACTTCTGTATTCATTTTGCCATATTGTTGTATGATGTTCTTCATCATTATTTTATAAAGTTGTCTTTTTCCATTTCATGTATGTACCATTATTCAATCACCCTCCCTTTTTAAAGATAGTTTGTTCTTGATTGTTTTTAGATGTATTCATTTGTGGGGTTCTATTATATTTACACACAGCCATGAGATTAATATTTTCATGATAAATTTTCCTTTCCAAGAACACAATTTGCATCTATATTTGTTCATGCTAGTTTCACAACTTCTGAATCATTTAAAAAATATCTTGTACATTTTTTTGTATATTTCTAAGTGTTTCTCCATGTAACTTACTATAAAAATAATGGCATAATGCTGGAAAGTAAGGACTCAATAGTTGTTTTTTTTATTATTCATTCAATTGTGTGTGTGTGTGCGTATGTGTGCATGTATGTGTGTGTGTGAAGAACCACAACCACGGACAAATTTGGGAACCACCATGGACGCCTCCACCTCCTCCTTGTTTACTCTGCCCCGGGATTCACAGGCTCCGCCCTACCAGGACCAGAAACGCAAGCCGCCCCCACTTCCACCCGGCGTCTATACATGGGGTCTAGGATCCGAACTCAGGACCTTTCGCCTGCAGGGCAGAGGCTTAACCCCTGAGCCACCTCTCCAGCCCCTGAATAGTTGTTTTAAACTTAGCTCTATCTTCAGATTTTTCTGTTGGGTTAGAAGAAACAGACAACATTTATGTCTTAAAAGTGAAAGTGATGGACAGATGGATAGATGTACCATAGTGGCTTCCAATTAGCTTTTTTGCCTTCCTCTCCAGTGAAAGTCACCTGTTTCATTGTCTGGCACTTATAGCATGAAAAAAGCATTCACAAGCAAAAGAAATGAATGTAGGAATCGTCTGGCTCTAGTGAATGCAATAGCTGTTCCAAATAAACTTAAGGAGATTTAGTATTTTTCTCACGTGAGTGAACTCTGGGTATTGCACTAAGGGAATGGTAAAGTATTTCCATAAAGGCATGTGATCCGGGTCCCTTAATTTTTTATTTCTTTTTGGCATGAGTTCCACCTTCTACTTGGCTTAATGGTTCAAGATAGCTACCTGGACCCTCAACAATATAGATGTTTGAACCATGTTTCTTTGTGTGTGTGTGTGTGTGTGTGTGTGAGACTGTGGAAGCTCAAGGGTGACTTTGGGAATCATCCTGAATTGCTCCTGCTTTTTCTATCTCCTTTTTGTTTCTTTCTGGGATTTTTCAAGCTCTGTCTTCCAGAGCCTGAAGTACAGCCCTGTTTTGTGTTTTTCTGTGCGATTCAGGATCCGAACTCAGGTCCTTCTGCTTTTGTGGAAGAATCTTAATCCCCGGGGGCATCTCTGCTGTATATTTCAGTCTTGAGAACAAAGAGGAGTTAGGAAGACTTTGTGCCCCACATTTACTGACATTTCAGAAACCTCACTCTTTTCCTGTTCATCCCAGCTATATAAGATACTTTTGACCTCAGCACAAGCAGCTTTCTACAAAGGAAGAAAAGGAAACAGATCTTCTGGAAGGGCATTTTGCCCTTTGTCCCAAGCAATATTTTTCCATTTCCTCCTTGTCATGGTTTGAATGTGAATTATCCTTCACAGGCTTACATGCTTACATCCTTAGCTGATGACAACATTTGGAAAAGTCAGGGTACCTTTAGAAGATGGAGCCTTTCATGGGGAAAATGTCACAAAGGTGGGCCTTTGTCTTGTTTAGGCCCACCCTGCTGTTAGTAGTTTGTCCTGGCAGTTGGCTGCTTGTTGTCTAAGCCTCCACAATGGAAATGACCTAAGCTTCCTCCAGCTTCTCAGCTACTTTCCCTTCTGCTGTGGGATTCCCATCATAGTGGACTATGTCTCCACTCAGGAACCATAAGCCAAATAAATCTCCCTTTTCTCCCCTGAAAGTTTTTGAGTCTGAGTGTTGTCTCACAGCAGCAGAAAGTAACTGTGGCACTCCTCAAGTGTGTTGATAAGACATGAAGGAAACATAGAGAGAAACAAAAGCACACCTAAACTAAGTGTAGTTGAATTTTTTTAAATTTTAGATTATTTGAGAAAAACCTATTGTCTGGTAAGATATACTGGGTACAGGTACTTGCCAAGCCTGATAACTTGAGTTTGATCCCTAGGACCCTTAGAAATGTGGATGAAGAGAGTCAACTCCAGAGTTGTCTTCTGACCCTCCTGCCTCCCAGAAACACACCCACATATGCATCTTCACGTGTGTACATACGCAATAATAGTAATAATAATAATAATAACCCAAAAATCCAGTAGTCAGAGATGAAAACCACTGCTTATGTCATATTGTTTATAAATTCTGTAATGTTTATTGGAGTAAATTGAATCACATGCTCTTTTCTGTAGAAATGAGGAAACATGTACGGATTTAAAATATAATCCTTAAAGTGTGTAATTGTTTTAGACATCACTATGAAGATTACTTATGATTGAATCTTTGGTGTGTATATGGTGTCATCTCATGTGGAAGGTGGATAGATAAGGAAATGTTTCTAGCACAGAGTCATCACACAAGCCATGTGTGATTTGACAGGAAGTGTCCATGAGGATAGAGGAGGCATATGGAAGAGGCACCTGAGTAAGCCATGGTAGAGGAGTTGTACCAAGAGGTGAAAACTGAGATGAGTTCTGAAGGATTGTTTTCTGTGGCTAGAGGAATAGGAGGCAGCAGACAACCTGCCAGGGCATCATTAATACCAAGACTTTGCAAGGTTTTACATTTGTTGTCAACAGGGCATGATTGAAGAGATGAGAGTAGAAAGGAACCCAGGTGATGGAGAGGGTATTTGTACCAAAATAATTAAAATCGTATTATCCTTGAGTGCTGGACTTAGAGGACAGGAATAGGAATTGATGTTCCATATTCATACTTCAGAAAGATCCTTAACTGAAAGAGAAAATAGCTTGGAGATCAGGAAGATTCTAAAAAAATATGACACAACTAGTGCTTTCCATCTCCGTCTACTGAATTTTTGGTTTGTTGTTATTATTTTTATTATTACTATTCTTGTGTATATACACACATGAGGGTGCATATGCAGGTGTGTGTTTGGGAGGGTCAGAAGAGGGTGGCAAATATGGCTTTATGATCTGTCCCTCTAGATGAAGTCCTAAGCAATGTAGCATGTAGGGAGAGAAAGATATTTAAGGTAATCTGCAGGATTTAAAGTGACTGAATCTGGAAATGAGAAAAAAGAGCAAAGTGGAAAGATGTGCCAGTTTCTGCCCTTGATAGCTGTGTGAAACACGTTACTTTTCACTGATATTTTTGTATGGAAAATAAGGGAGGAAATGAGATTAAAATGGTAATCAGACATCTACTTAGGACTATAGTGGATTTCAATTTAGGAAAAGAACAGAATGGGACCATGGAATGAATTAGGGACAGTTTAAACCACTGGTAAGTGGGTGAAGTGAGGAGGGTGGAGCTCTGCATAATATAGCATGGGAAGAAAATGAGGACAGAGAGAAAGACTTGAGAATATGGAGCAAAGCTAGATGAGAGTAGAAGGAGGGAATGAAGACATTTCTAAAATATAGACATTTTGATGAAAAGAAAGAGATAGATATACATAATATAACATAGATATAGACACATATACATATATATAATACAGATAAAATAATATTTTAGGTCTTTTCTAACTTACAAAAGGCACAAGTATAAATTTAGCATCATTCATTAGTATTTTAAAATTTCTTTGTAACATTACTTAGTTTGAGGATTACTTTTATGTCTGTTTGAGCTAAATAGTTTCTAAACAACATACTTTTGGAAGATATTGCAACATCTTTAAAAACTGGTATTTCTGACTTCTTGTTCTTAATAATTTTTAAAATATAAAACCCATAATTTTAGACATACTTGTGAATATAGGAAAATATTTCCTAATCTAGAATGACTCGGGACACTGGGGGAATTTTCTGTTTCAGGAAAACATATCAATATTCTTAAAATTTCTAGCTTCTTTCATGTTTAAATCCTCAAAAGAGCTTTCAAAATGAGGAAAATATCATGTATAAATCAAGTTTATAGAGTTAGGTATAAATTCAAAACAGAAGCAACCAAAAGGCCAAGCAAAAAAATAATTGGATTATTATTTGGGCAAAAAGCAAGATGATAAATTTAATGCTTCACAAGAGCTGTGAAAATCTGTTTATGAAGAGATATTTAGTGAGAAACTATAGAATTTTGGTAGTACAAATTATACTTGGGCATAAATTTAGATTTCAGGGGAATCTATAAATGTGAAAGGGTCATAATTGTCTTATATTTTTCTAATGCCAGAATTTGAATTGAGGATCTTGTGCGTGTTCATCATGCCCTGTACTACTGATATGTATTCTCAATTCTTGTTGATATTTGGTTTTTATTTTGATAATGTCCCAAAAAGTTACCCAGCTGGACATGAGCTCATGCAGCCCAAGATTACATTGAACATAGATTCTACAGTAGTTGTAATAATGCACCTCTGCCATTAATCCTATTTCCTTTGGTAACTCTCTTAAATTTTATGCTTCATTCATTATGTTTATTAGAAAGCTTTTAAAAGAACATGCCAAGTCCCAAACAAAAAGAATTTCATAAAAGTAAAAATAATAGCATACATTCACTATGTCTATTATTTGATGCTATGAAGTATTTATTAGAATAGAAGGAAAAATGTTCATTTCAATGAATTTAGTCTACAATCTAAACCTTTGATCTTTGATAAGAAGTTGCATTCAGAGTACAAATATGTGTGACTCCTTTTCAGAAGATAAACTTTAAGTTGGTTCAAGAACTATACTTCTGTGAGGTTAGCAGAGGGAAGGTATGGATGTACACATCAGGGTGTGTTTTATTTATCCTGTGAGACTTCACACATTTAGAGAGTTTGGAATCTGTGTAGTGCACAGGTACATCTATATTATTTTCACTTGTTGGTTAGCTTTCATGTAATTTATTTTAGGAATTTTCATTTTTACTGTATACCTAAATGCTAGCCTAAATACTAAAATATGCCTTATTATATTTTTACTTTATCACTGTTCTTACAAGTATTCTCTCATAAAATGTGTCTCAGTTTTATTTAATGTAGGAGATAGAGAAAAAGACAGATACACTGAAACACAGAAAGGAGTGAAAGAGAGAAAATGCAAAATTTGTTATTCATGTTCTGGACTTTAAAGAAAAGTTGGGGAAACACTAATTTACCAATACAAATAGTCTGTTAGCAAGAAAAAAATGATGAAGCTGGTTGTCCGAGTTCCTCAGATTCAAAATAGCCTGAGCCCCTGTTGTCTGACTTGGCTGGAAGATCCTGGGGCTACTTTCAATTTCCAGGGACTTCTATATATAATTCAGATCATCCAGTGTGTAAAATAAGATGATTCTTTAAATAATTATATATATACTAAAATATTGTTCTTTACACTGGCATATTCCTTTGAAATATTTGTTTATTTTGAGAGAGAGATTGGAGAGAATGGAGAGAATGGAATCATGCCATGGCACAGGGATGAAGTTCAGAGAACAACTTTTAGAAGTCAGTTCTCTCCTTCTTCTACCATATGAGGTTCCAGGAATCAAACTCAAAGGTGAGCAGTTGTCTTATCAGCTGAATTATCTCACTAGCTTCATCTATCTATCCATCTATCCATCCAACTATCTATCTATCTATCTATCTATCTATCTATCTATCTATCTATCTATCTATCATGTTTTGGTTTGTGATTTTGTACAGTGTTTGTGTAGAGAGTATGAAAGGGGTGTCATTGTAGATACTGTGAAAATCAGTTCCTTATTGTGCAATTCAGTGGCTTAACTATTTGAAGATGAAAACTTGTGACACACCTAAAGAATTGAGGCATGGGGGCAAAAATAATCTTATTAGATGGCTGCATGTTCATTTTATCAAGTCCTCTTTTGTTAATGTTTTTTGCACCATGTTCTCATTTTGCATTCACTCTGCTTTGTCTTTATTACTTCTGAAATTCTTTCTTTCTGTAGCTGAAGCTCTGAACTTGGGATGCTTTACTAAGTCTTAAAGTCTAATCTTTCTTAGAAATGATAATATAGACACCACCTTTGCAAACACAACGCTGAAAGAAAATCATGGTCCCCTTAATAATGTGTTCCTCTATCAGTAAAGACAGCAGAGCTGCAGACGGTATGTTCAGTGAGCCGAAAAGTCAGGACTGAGAAGCTATTAATTCTCCCAGCAGCTCTTTGTGATCGTATGGTCCCTGGAACTGGTTGTCACTTACAGTCTGCTTGATATAGTATAAAACTATAAAATGAGAAAATAAAATTAACTTTGTGCATTTTAAGAATACTTACACACCATTGTAAGTTTTGTCTATTGTGTTAGTTATCTGTTGCTGTGAGTGATTTATTGAAAATACCATGGATGTGAAAGTGTAAGTGCATTATCTCATGGGCATCTACAAAAGACATTTAGATTTCATTTGGTTGAAATCAAGCTACTCAGTGAAGAAATTGATTTTCTCTATTTTTGTCATAGATACTACTGTTGTCACCATGATGGGCTCTAACATCTTCTAGTTACTGATGTCTCTGTTGATCCTCTCCAGTTTTCCAACTACACTCAATTCAAAACTACTTGTTTTTAGCATCTCTTAGTTTCCATGCCAAGAATTTTATGTCAGAGATATCCATAGTACATGAGTTCATAGAATGAATAATTTTATACTGTGTCATAGTTAAGCACAGGTGTCAACTTGACTCTTGAGAGTTTGAGCTCTGGGCACAGTTGTACAGAATTGATGGTTGATTTAAGCCCAGAGCAAACCTGAAGGAGATTGTCTAGCTGATGGGGAAGACCCAGCCCATGGTGGGTGGGATTAGGCCCTGGATAAATCACAGAGAGCTGGTTGAGAGATTTGGCATCCTTCTGTTCACTTGCCCAGACATGCTGGTCTGGTAAGTGAGGACTGTCCATCTCTCAGCCGTTATGAAGTGATGGTGTGGCCAGTTCCCTCGGCCCTGGTGTTGGTGCATGCTCTCCCGTCAAGCTGGACTAAGACTGTAACCAGAAATTGTAAGAGAAAAAACCCCTTGTTCTTTTAAGCCGTTTGATGGTCATTTATCAGCAACCATGCAGGCTGAGTGCAACATACTGAAATAAATTCATAAGGATGTGAAGGGACATTACAACCTGAATGTTTCATGTTGAAAGGAAGAAAAATATTCCTCAGAATGACTGCCAGGATTGATGTGTCTTGGAATACTTTCTTAATAATAACTGTGTGGATGACAGACTGACCACAGGACACTGTTGTGTTTGGAGAAATACGAGCAGTTTGTGACAGTTGTCAAAGATTGCTACAAAACGTTAATGTAAGATAAGGTTCTAAAGGAAAGACCAAATCTATGTAGCAAAGTCCAAACCTATGTACCATTTTATGACATTTTTTGTAGAGGATTCTGGGAAGAAATGTCATGCAAATGTAATGTTTAATAGATATCCCCTCACAGAGATAGGGAGCTTACTCAGTACAGAAGACTGGTTACCAAGCACACTGGGCTAGTAATACAGCTCCAGGGGTAAGGTGCCTGCTCAAAGGTGATGAGAGTTCTATCTCTAAAAGTTATTTAAATGGTGAAATGATAAACTGACTTACTCTGATTTCCATTGGTGTGGCATAACATATGCATATGTATCTACTCTTTCCTGTCTTCTTCTCAAAAAATAAATAAATGCTTCTTTAGAAAGTTCTGAAGATGCTTAAATTGTAGATGAAGACCTTTCCAAGCATGATAATGCAAAGATATTAAAAAATTCTAGAAAGTTACATTGAAACCTGTGCCATGCTTACTTGGCATTTTATGCCTTCAACACCAGGAAGAACCCGTGGATTTGAGCTTTGACTGCTGTCAGCACTTGTTCCTACTCCAGGCTGTTTATTGTATCTCTAATTAGAACATTATTTTTAATGTCTTGGAGCAAATGGAAATTTTGTGAAGGAGGACTGTTCTAAAAATTCCGATGATCACAAAACTCCCACTCAGTGTGTACAATAGAATGAACCCTGTGGTCAGGGTAATACCAGTGGGCTGTCATTGTAGGAAAGACTTGAAAGCTGAAGGATGACATTGGATATCCATGAATGAGAAAGGCATGTGCATGAGGGGAGGTCATGTACAGGCTAAGATATTTTGTACCTCTCTGAGTGTGGAAAAGAGGAAACAGGTTGGGAAATGAACTGAAACTGTGTTACATGGCTTGAGTTTGGATGTCAGATTGACCAAAAACTTGGTTTTCAAAGGGAGTCTGTAGAGAAGATCTAAAAATGTCACATCGGATCATTCAGTGGATTCACTTTTGTATTCCACATGAGAGTGATAAATAATTGGAAAAATAACTGGTTTTATTGGGTGGTTCATTTTCTTTACTTTCCTTTTTTGTTTTTTGTTTAGAATTTCATACATGAATATAATGAATTTATGTCATTCTCATCCTTTATTGTCCAATTCCACCCCCTTTGCTGCAAACTTTCTACTTGTAAGAGAATCGTAAAGGTAAATAAGACTCAGGTAAGATGAATGTATAATCATGTCTCTTAAGACAGGAATTTTCAGTGCTTACATAAGTGCATTGGTCATGTGGATATTTTCTGAAGTGTGCTTTCTGATAACTTAGAGAGGTGAAATGGGTGGGAATTTGTATTTCTAACCAAGTGATTCCAACAATGAGCATTAAAAATAGGAAAAACAGGATTAGGGAAATGATTCAGAGGGTAAACGTATTGTTTTTCTAGCCTGTTGACTTGATTTCCATCCCTAAGCACATGGTAGAAATAGAGAACCAATTTCTGAAAACTGTCCTGTAAACTCCACAAGAAAAAACTATGGAAAAACTCTCTCTCTCTCTCCCCTCTCTCTCTTTCTCTTTCTCTCTCTCTCCCTCCTTTTCTCTCTCACCCTCCTTCTCTCTCTCCCTCCTTCTCTCCCTCTCCCCTCCTCCTCCTTCTCTCCCTCTCCCTCTTTTTTCCTTTCTCTCTGTCTTACACACACACACACACACACACACACAAACACACACATAGAAATGTACAATACATAGTATACAGAGAAAGAGATGCATGCATAGACATGCACATATCTGTGCACCTAAGAAATAAAAGAATAAAACAGATAATATGTGACTTAGATGTAAATTATGGACTTCACCTACCATAAATTTATAAACTAAGAGGTAAATTTATCCCATACTATTGAAGTAGGAATTAAAGAGATCTTTAAGATTGCTTAAAACTCTAAAAGAAAAAGTTTTTTGAAAAACAAATGTATTTGTTGAAAGTAGTCCTTGTCTTGTTTATTTTTTATACATTTTTATTATTATTTCCACTCATACAAACTTAATAGGTACACCAGTTCCCTCCCTCCCTCCTCCTCTCCCCGAACCCCCTGCTCCCCCTCCCCTCACCCCTCCCTGCCTATCAATGCCTCCCCCCCAATTCCCAGAGAGTCCTTTCTTGTGCATGACTGACTCTCCTCTGGGTCCTCCTCTCCAATGACGTACAAAGACCCAGTGGCCTTTCCCTGAACCCTTTCCTGTGTTCCCCTTAAGCATAGGAACACTACTGTGGCTTTCAATCCCTTGCCTCCAAGGATCTTGGTGCCTTTAGCAGATGCTAGACTTTGTGAGGTCAATAGTGTGTTGGACTGTTTGCGCAGGGTATGCAAAGTCCATTTATGATTGCTTCGGCCCTAATTAGCGTGGAGAATCTTGCAAATCATTGCTCCTCCCATCCTTTTGCTCTTACAATCTTACCGCTCCCCCAAAAAATCAACAAACCACAATCCAGAACTTCAGAGACTCCATATCAACCACCTAGAACTAGGCCAGACTAATCTCTCCCCATCCTGAAGCTCAGGGACATTTGCGGAAGAGGGGACAGTAAGTCCTTGTCTTGTTTAAAAGGCACACCATCGTCATTTGCTAGAGTAATAGGCAAACATTTTTAAGGTTCCTTGTCTGAATCTACAGCCCCCTAACAGTGAAGTACATGATTATCTGTTCTGTGTTTCAGCATCCATTCTTTTGGCAGTGCAAGAGATCAAATCCTGGATCTTACACAATTCAGACAACTATTCAACCACCTATGTGTATATGGGATTCACTTAACACTAGCCATTTAAAGATCTCTGGCTACCATAACCCACATTTCTTTCCTTTCTCATGACCTGCTGCTGAGCTCTGTCTCTCCCTGGCTCGTGTTTTAGACATGAATCCTTGCTCAATGTTAGAGAACAATATTAGAAAAAGGATAGAGGACCTTTTCTAGGGATGGAGTGAGGGTGAGTTCTGTTGAGAGAATGCTTTACGATTGTTGGAATACTCAATTCGGTGGATTTCAATTATTACCTAAAAATTGCATTTGTCTTAAAATTGAATAAACAATGTACTTTTCAATTAACCAGAGATTTTTATAATACAAGCTCAGAAATGACTTTCAAAATTCTATTTGATCTTTTATGCTGATATTTCTTCCCCTGCTTCTCTCTCCCTTGCTATTTATAGCAGCTGATCCACAGATCAGATTCCTTCTTAGTATCTGATATAAATCACACAGTGCTCTCAGTACAACCAGTAGTCCATGGACTGTTCGTTTATGTATATACTTTGGCACTGATATGTTTCCATAAGAATACAAATGGGTAGTTTTCTCATAAAACAAACAAACAAAAAAGCTGTACCTGACCTTCTATGAGGTGTTCACTTCATGTTGCCACTTAATGAGGAAAACTGAGTTGAGAGCTTGCAGGCACATTCACAAATGAGAACAGCCCTGACAGTCTTTGAGGTCATGCCATTGAGTTGGAGTTTTCCTGAGCATGACTTTCAACTGCTGAAAGAAGCATCAAGATCTCTGGATGGTGCAGCTGTCTATGTGCCCACTGAGATCTCCACATGTGAGGGCTGTGAGCATCTGCTGATTTCCTGAGCTTTGCACTACAACTCAAGGAAACTGAAAATATTCGTTTCTTTGAGGAAAACATTGGAATGAAAACTAGGACATAAAACTGTCTCTTAAAAGGTGATGCTGACCAATCTATCATTTTTGCCCAAAAAAATTTTGTCCATTTTGATGTCTGTTCTGTCTACTTGTTGCATGAAATTCTTCAAAATTTTAGATTTAAATTATCTAACCATTTTGGACATGTCTTTACATAAAATGCACACTTGACTTTAGGTAATTGGACAATGATCATTAAATGCTTAGATGTTAAAAACCAAACTGAACTGGGAGCAGGAGTTTAACTACATAAATAAAATCATGCATAAATTAACTAGACTATTATTTTTTTAATTCTACTAATGAGTCTAAATTTTCTAAACCTAATCAATGATATATTTCATAATATAAATTATTTTATTAAATATTGATCATGATTATTTTATTAAATATTGTTCATGATTTTAGTCATTAAACTGTAATTTAATTATGTTAATAGAATTTTAATGGATTTAAACCAACATTACCATGCAGCTTTGTTATTTGAATTTTAAAATGAAATTATGGTAAGTAGATGCCCATTTCATTTTCATTTCTCATTATATGATAATAATGGATGGAAACCAATATCAGTGCAATTTGTCAAACTGGGTTTTTAAATATATTAATTAATAATCATTGGTAATATGTTACAGTGAACAGAAGTCTTTTTAAAATCCAAATCCCCCTCTTACTATTAGGTCTCTCTTATGAGTAATTTATAGAGGCAATTTATTAAAGAGATAACACAGGACCTGGATTCAGCTTCTGGTGTGTTCTGACAGCATCTGTTTACACTGAGCTTTGATGAGCTACCACAATCTGGAAAGGCATGAATGGAGGGAAAAGCAAACTCTTGGATGTGATAAAAAATTTTGCTACTACATTTTTCCATGAGAAAGCAGGATTTTCAACAGTAATAAAAAAACAAAGCCTCAAATTGCAGTGGCCACAAGCATCATCTGCATGTAGCATGTTCTCTCTCATGCTTGTGTCTACAATGCTTTGCTCTTGATGAGCTCTGAGCCCCAAGCTAATGGAAACTGCATGTTCCACAATCACTGGGTCTAAGGAAAGATATGGACAAATCATTCAAGGATAATTAAGCCTTTTTGCAAAAGTAAAGTATCAGAGTTCACATTTCATTGGCCAAATTAAGTATCAGAGTCACACCTAACTTCAGAGTAGGTGAACAGTTTAAATCTTAGAACTGTCAGAGAGAGAGAGAAAAAAAAAAAAACCACTATCAGTGCAGGAATAATTCTCCCTGAGCCTGGAATGAGGAGAGAAGAGTGAACTATCTCTTATGAACATTAATGCTTTTCCCATGTATTTAAATGCAGAATTAGCAGTTAGAGCATATAGCCCAGAGGTTAAGCTCCTGCCACGCAAGGAGAAGGACTTGTATTTGGTTCCCAGATCCCACGTAAAAACACCAGGCAGAGCCTGGGAAACTGCAGAGCAAAGCGAAAAGGAGGTAGAGCAATCTAGGATGATTCCCAAAGTAATCTTTGGGCTTCCTCGGGCACACAGACACACACACACACACACACACACACACACACACACAAGTGCATATGTGTACAAAAAAATGCAGAACTAATCTGGTTATCCTGAGATGAATTCAAGTGAGGAAATGATCTTTATCTGGCTGTGGTGGAGAGGACCATAATATTACTTTCAACTATGAATGATGGATATGTGAACCATGATTTGCAAAAAGGACTTCTTTTATATGTAAAAATGATATCAAAACATCTCTTTCATTGCATATGCACTTTCATGATTTTATTGCTGTGAACATAAAATGAGAACTAGAACAAAAGTGATAGTGAACATAATACAGAATGAAGCAGACAAATTGTCAGCAGGATACGAGGCATGCAGAGTAATCCTATAGATGGGAGGAAGATTTTTTTTTTTTTCTGTTTCTGGGAAGCATGAGTTAAACACAAAATTGGAAGCCAGATATGGTGGTAGCTGGCTGTAATCCCAGCACCTGAGAAGGAGGCCAAAGTTCAAGATCATCCTCTGTTATATAATGAGTTTTAGGCCCACATCAAACAAAACAAAAATTACAAGGCTGGAAGAATGGCTTGGCTGTTAAGCCTTTACTTCATAAGTCAATGGAGCTGAGTTCAGATCTCCGATCACATGTAAAAATGCTAGGTCTAAATGGCAGTGGCCTGCACTTCAAGCTCTGGAAAGAGGACCCTGGTAAACCACAGAACAAACCAGTAAGTAGATCAATCCAGGGTGATTCCCTAAATGACCTTTGGGCCACCACAGGCACATACAGTGCCCTGTTTCACACCCTCTATCACCCTATATACATACCCACACATACTAAGTAAGTAAATAAATAAATAAATAAAATGCAAAAGACAACATTGGAGAATGGAAGGGGCATGGTTTGTGAAGAAAGGATCTGCTATTCTGTAGAGAAGTATTTAGCATAGAAATTCTAATTTTGAGTTATTCTATATTATTTGTATTATATTCTTTTATGGCTTTATATATCCACTCATATCATTTTTGCTTCTTATTTTTTTAATTATTTTTTAAATTTTTTATTATTTATTCAATTGTGCATGTATGCATGTGTGTGCGTGTATATATGTGTGTGTAGAACCACGGACGAATTCCGGAACCACCATGGACCTCTTCCTTGTTTACTCTGTTCTGGGATTCACAGGCTCCGCCCTACCAGGGCCAGAAACGCAGGCCACCCCCGCTTCCGCCCGGCGTCTATAGGTGGGGTCTAGGATCCGAACTCAGGACCTTCTGCCTGCAAGGTAGAGGCTTAACCCCTGAGCCACCTCTCCAGCCCCATTTTTGCTTCTTATTACCCAATTCCATTTCTCTTTTTTTTTTCACACTACCAACTTTCTTTTTCCCCACCTATTTCTGGGCTGTTCTTACTGAGCTTATTTATGGTGTTTTTGCTGAAATATCAGGACCTTTTAATCCAATAACACCTCTCATCTGTGCTTCTGTTTCCTTTTCACTTTGTCTCATTTACTTTGCCACTTACAGTTCCAGCCATGGAAGAAATTTTGGAATCTGTGTCTATTTCTATGTATGTAGTTTCTTTTAAAAGAAAGAAATTTCTTGGCTCTTTCATATCTTTTCATTCCCTTCAATCACAGAATTGCTTAAGATGGACTCTGGAATTAGCTGTTGTTATAACATGAAAACAACTGGAGGTTAAATGTTTAAACCAGGTAAGTGTGTGCACTTACCATATGCCTAACAATTTCTAGGAGCCAACTCAATCAGAATCACAGCAATCAGTGCTAGGATTATTAGAGTTTTCTTCTAGTTTAGCTTATATTTTCAGGAGGGAATACAGTTATGCTTTCTTTAAATTCCATTTATGTTTTTTTTTAATTGAAGTAGCCTTTTGGGAGTTAAATGAATGTGTTTGCCCTGATACCAATCATGATTTTTTTTTTTTTTACCTTTTTTAGTAGAGTATCAAGTGAACTCCAAGTTGAGTAACTTAGAACAATAGAGATTCATACTCTCACAATCATGGAGGGCAGCAGTTTGAAGTTAAGGTGAATCAAAAGAACCCATAAAGACCACAGGAAAGAATCATTTCTTCTCTTCACCCTCTGGTAGTTCCCAGAAATCCAGGACTGTTTTTTTTTCGTCTTGTAGCACATTATTCCATATAACCATCTCATCACATGGCCATTTTTCTCCTACGCCTGCATCTCTGGTCCTAACTCTCTCTTCATATAAGAACACCAGACATTGAACTGAGGTTTCATGAAGCCTTGGTTTGACCTCATCCTCATTTAATTACATCTGCAAAAACTCCAGAACAAACATTCATCTAATCTGTTTTTCTTACAAGTTCCTAAAGTTAGGTTAGGACTTAAATAAATCTTAGGGAATACAATTATCAATGGCATCATTCTATGACAGGTTGTATGATTCTGTGAAATACTTACTCTCCCGGTCTCCCCTCCCATTACTGGTGCCATTGTAATCGCCTCTGACTTCTAATCAATGCTTTTTCAATAAATCTGTACTATTGCTTATTTGCTCAAGTCCCACTTCCTTGAGATTAGCTCTTTCTTCTGTCAGTGCAGCTTATCGAATTTACCTTTTTTCCACAAAGACTTTGAGACATTTCAGAGACTCAAGTGTAAACTGTCACTATCTCCCTCCGGTGTCAGGGATCTCTTGACAGATACTAATGGCAGCTGTCACTGAACTAAATGTGAAGCAGTGGTGAAGGAACACAAGGACTGTAACCAAGATAACTTGTTTTGTTTTTCTTTTTCTCTCAACATCTCCATTGGATGTTAAACATGTTTATTTTAAAAAGTAAGCCACATCTTAGGACACCCTTGTTCTTTAAAAATAGTCTTGGAACAATATTGAGCATAAGAAGGAGGAGAAATATCACAATATGTCATAAAGTTTAATCAGTTGAGATCAGTAGCATCAGTTTACAAAATGAAGATTTGATATCACTGTCAAATTATGCTACATTGCAGTGCTACACTAATATATAACACATATTTTATATGTGTTTGTATGTGTTCACACAGATATACACATATGTCTATTTTTGGTAGTCATCAAAAGTAATGAAATTGTCTTTGGCCACTGGAATTCCTTTAATTATGGTAACAAACATGGATTTTGGGGTTCATGATGGATTACATTATCCCATAATATTGATGTCCACCTGCCTTTAGTTTTCTGTCTATAACTAAAATTCTAAAACTTGCATAGAAATAATTGCATCTATACTTTCCTAATCTCAAATATTTCACATTTTCTGATTTATGAATATAAGACACAACATTCAGTAGCATTGGTATCACAAAAGTAAATTACTTTTAAGTTGCAACTCAGGTATTGAACATATATCAGATATACATATGTATATAACTGTTGCTAAAGTTTGCTATTTAATGAATTAATAAAAATATCTTAATATTTAAACCACTATTTTTAGCAATTTTGTTTCCATTTATGCATTTTATACCAATGATACGCATGATAGCAAATCAGACTTTCTGTAACTGCCAAAGTGGTCTAAAACCAAGTGATAAAAACTGTACCTGTTTTGGAAGCTGGAGAGGTGGCTCAGGGGTTAAGCCTCTGCCTTGCAGGCAGAAGGTCCTGAGTTCGGATCCTAGACCCCACGTATAGACGCCAGCGGAAGGGGGGGGGCGGCGGCCCGGGGGGGGGGCGGCCCGGGGGGGGGGGGCCTGTGTTTCCGGTTCTGGTAGGGCGGAGCCTGTGAATCCTGGGGCAGAGTAAACAAGGAGGACGTGGAGGCGTCCATGGTGGTTCCTGAATTCGTCCGTGGTTCTACATACACACACACACACACATGCATACACGCACAATTGAATAAATAATAAATAAAAAAAATTTAAAAAAAAAACTGTACCTGTTTTGGTATCTGCTTTGCATAGTTAGACTTTTTAAAACATTGATCCAACTGTTGGCATTGAATATTACAACTTTATTTTTTCTGTTTACCAATTCATTAACCATCTGATTTCTTTTTAAGGGCCCTGTGATAACACTGGGGTAAATAAAGATTGAGGAGTATATTAAAAGAACTGTGACATAAAATTCCAATGCTCTGTAAGATTACAGCCTAGCTACTAGCATACCATATGATTTCCTTTGTTCTTAAAATAAGTATGTATATTTAGGTAGTGCTTTAAAACACCTCCTAGGAAAATTGTGGTACATCAGAATTCTTTGGAGACCATTTGTAGAGTTGTCCCACTGGCATAGCACCATCATTATAATTTTATAAATTTTAAAAATTGAGTTTTTAAACTTCGTATTAGTTTTTTTTTAATTTAGAAGAATGAGGGTCAGTTCTTTCAAATTGTAGTTCAGTGGATTTTTCATTTCAAGTTACATGTTTCCTTGGGGGGAGATCCTGCATCAGAAAATCCTGCCTTTTTTCATATATAATGCACATGTTCATTAAATATACAGGATGGTAAGATGACTCGTTTAAAATAAGTAGGTTAGTATATGAAATGAAGATATCCCAGAAAAGTCATCAGAAAGAGGGAGTGAGAGAATGGGAAAGTATACACTGATCTTGAGTATTCATATAATGTTTGGCTTTGTTTGCATTCCTAAATGCAAATGCCAATTTCACAAAACCAGGGCAGGAAAGGGAACCACGCCAAGCTGCACTCAAACTGTCCTCAATATTCGCTCTATGGTTGTTGCAACCTTCCTGGGAAGAACCCAGACCCTAGCACCCTCCATCCTGAATGTATCTCAAAACATATATTGTCTTGTTCACCTACTGCTTGAGCCCTTATTTGAATGTCTATTTTCAATGGGAGCCTGGAGCCCCACTTCAGGCTGCCTGAATCAGAATCTGATTATTGACAAAATCCTCTGGTGGTCAGAATGCGTATTAAAGTGTGAGAGGCTCCATGCTTTTAATGCAGGTGTTATCACTGAGACATATGGTCAGAAGTCCAGAAACCTTTTTTCTCCATTTTTTAAGTGATTCTTGTTACTTTCTACCTTCACAAGAGAAATGAAGTCCATGCTAAAAAAAGATTTATTTGATAATTAATTTGGGTGAAAAATATCTCATTATTTCAGACAATTAATTATACCTCGAGTACTTTTTAAAAATATTTTCATCACAGAACACCATGTTTAACAAGAGTCACTCTGAGATGGTACCACAGAATTACCAGAAGACCTCATTGTTCAGAGAGACCAAGAAGGCCCAAGTACTTAGGTAAGTCATAAGGGTATGGTGTGCCAGGAAAAATTAGTATTTTTCCTGCAATGGCTCTGACATGTTCACACATGAATGTGTTTCATTCAGAAAAAAATAAGAGCTCCAGAATGGCACAATCTGCTCTTATGGGAAACAGATGTGTCACGGTTCACCCACTCCCTGACCACCTGTGGTTTGCCCATGACTCAACTTTCTTGAATAAAGGGAGTTAACTCTTGGATCCTGAACACACTCTAAATTGCATATTTATTTCCTTCCTTCTCGTATTTCTCTTCACTGCTCGCTGCTATGATAGAACTTTGCAATTTGGAGAGGTTTAAAGAAAAGAATGTTTAACATTCTGGAGCATTCTCATTTAAAGACAAATCTTGCTGTGGTATTTAGATTAAGGTTCTGTTCAAAGTTCAAACCTAGTGTCAGTTGATCTAGCCAATTAGAAAAAGTAATGTTTATTACATCTTTGGGTCACCTGGAGATGTTTCTTAACTGTTTCTCTTTTAGTTGAGGGTAGGAATTATTCTCATTCAGAAATGTCCTTTGAGATGCCATTGGTTACATTTATAGAATAATGTGGGTGAATTAAAACAATTAATAGCTTAGGCAATACTTGTAGGTAAATCTCACAACAAATCTCTTCCTTTGATTGCTTACAAGTTGCCTAAAGGAAGGATTTAGACTTTAGTGTGTTCATCAGGACATTTTCTTTCTCCTATAAGCAGTCTTCAACTCATTCACAGGAAGAAGACAGGGAAATGGTCCAACCACAGGTGGATGGAATAATACCAGGAAGAAATGGTCCACATGAGAAATAATCATGCCTTGCATAGACCCTGACAATATTCAAAACAAAATATTTCCATCTATATAATCTACGTTTAGCAAACTATTGAAATATTTGGATTTTCTTTTTATTGAACTTCTTTTTAATGGCCTAGAAAACATTATCCAATAAAAGGGAAATGAAAGCTCACCTCGTCAAGGAAGCACTTGACTATCCATGGGCTGAGTTGTAATTACAAGAAACAAACTCCTTCAAAAAAAAAAAAAAAGCCCAAGATCACTTCATTGCTTGCAACTTTCAATTAGCATTCAGATAGCATGGACTTCAAATTTCACAAAACCTTGGTTTTTATAGCTTGGTGTCAAAAATGTTGTCCAAAATACTATGTGAAAAATTTTGTACACTTTTAATAAATTCATAAATTGCAAAGAATCAAGTAACTGGTCTCAGATTGACTCATTGGAAACTCCCAAATGCATTTCCTAAGAATGGTTCTGAGTCCAAGTGTACTTACTACATCTATCCAGAGCAAAAAAAAAATGCCTTGTGAAACCTGAGAAGTACTAATTACTTAGAAGTGAAGACTTACTAGAAGTCAACTTTGATTTCATGTTGAGATTTGATTTTCAGATTAAAAAGAAACAAGAGATTTAGAAACACAGAACATTTAAAAGTTCACTTGTATCAGTAACTCTTAATGCATTATCGATGTAATTGGTTGTACATTAACTTAATAAGCTGTACAACCAATGACAATATAATTTGGACACAGATTGAGCTATAAAGTGAGATTTTTTTATGATAAGATTTTTTTAAAGATAGTTGATTATCTTTAAATAGTGGCTACCTATGATACTTTTAAAGTCTATTTTATGAAAAAACATAAATTAACAGTAATGGCATATCAAAAATGTAAGCTATTGTGTATATTTAGATATGATTGTGTTTTACTCATTAAAATTTATGAACCTGAATCCTAAATGTTGTGAATTAGATATATAATTTTAAAAGTTTAATTCATTTCTCATGTATACTGATTTTTTTAGTCTAGTAAATAAACATACAAAAAGGATATAAGTCGTCTCAAATAAATCCTTTTTGGGTAAAAATAATATTTTACTACCTAAGATTTCTACTTCCATCCCTTCAACATATATTCAGTGAGGTTTTGTCAATGTTTATCATATAAAAATATCATCCAACTTGTCAGGATGGAAGGAAAAAAACATTAAGATATAATACCTGCATTAAGAAAGCTATGAAGGAAAAAACCTGTCCAAAATTAGCTTTAATACATAAAAAGCTGTATCCAAAAAGCTGGTCCAAAGAAGAGCTACAAAGTGAAATTAATGAATAGGCTCTGGATCCAGTTTCAAAAGTATAGACAGTGGTTCTGGCAGAATGTCAGAGGGTAGCTTCAGGAAGAGAGCACCATGCAGTACCACGTATAAATCAGAAAAGTACACCCTAAGGGAAAATAGTGAGCCACCTAGTATGAGTAGGGTCCAAGATCAAAAAAATGTGCTAGAAAAATATAAATGAAAACATAAGTTGAAGCCAGATTTGAGAGGACATTAGTGATATACTATAGTCATGACTCTTGTGCATAAAACGAGGGACCAAGAAAAGTAGCTTCCCTGTCATCACACCACAATTATAATAGTCATAAGAAAGAAATGTGGGCTGTCAAAATGGCTCAGTAGATAAGCTGCCAGCATGCAAGTTTGATGACCTGAGTTCAATCCCCAGAAGCCCACATGTTGGAAAGATGACTGACCTCTGAAAATTGTCCTCTGATCTTCATACCCACACTCATGATATGCATGAGCATTTTTCTCTTTCTCCCTTCTTTCTCTTAAATAAACAAATGTCTTAAAGCAAATCAAAACAAAATCCTTTAAAAATATATGCACATATTTGGACTAAAGTATTACTAAATATCTGTAAATTATTTAAATAAAAACAGACACATATCACTTTAATGTAGCTCACCTTAACAATTGATTCTGCAATTATAGATGTATATTTTACCATTGACCTGTTTAATGTTGAGACATTCTTATGATACTATGTAATTAAGATGGAAATTAGACATTAGTGTGTTAGCACAAAAAAAGCAATGAATTGTTCATATTTTATTAGACTTATTTTAGACTAGACTGCTTTTACAGGCAGATTACAGGATAGTTTCAAAAATTTTCCCAAACCATTACCAAATAAATGATTATCAAAGACAGGAAAATGATGCTTAGCATTTTAACTTAAATTTCATCAAATTATTAGAAGTAGATGTTGGTGTCAAGATTCAAGTACCTTTTGAGTTTTGTTGGATTTGGTTTTTGTCTTCACTATACTCTGAAGCTTCACGTTGGGGTCAATAGACTCATATTAATATAATTCAGAAAGACTCTGTAACCTGACCAAGAATTTCCCAGAGAAAGATCAGTTTTTTTTGTCAAGGAGGAACTGTTCAAAAAGACAAAGATCAATAGTGAATATAGAGCATCCATCAAGAAAGACATTATTCTTCATACAGATCACGTATTTGTATTGGGAGACTGATATAAGACAATAACTACAAACAAATTTTTTCATTGCAATCATGGTTTATGCTACAAGATAGCATATGGGTGAATTCAGTGTGTAAGAGCAGCTTGATCACCAGGGTAAGAAAGAATGATGGGAGCATGTCAGTTAATTCTTGGTGATGAGTAAGAGTTACCAGGTGATAGAGAAGAGGGAATTTTAGTTAAAAAAAAAGATAAGGGTAAGAAGTTTGGTTTTCTCTGAGTAATAGTTCTAGTTGAAGACAGGGATCTTGGACATAAAAGTTGGATCTGAAAAAGCGTACTTTCCCTCTGGCTGTGCCCCTTGTATGGACAAGACACTTATCAAAATCCATTTAGTTACTCTGAATCTCAGTACATAACACCCACAGGAACCCACGTTCCTCTGACTTGTCCCAGTTCTGAAGTGTTCACAGTGTCTACTGAAAAACTAATTGTCCCTACTTGCAAAACTCTATTTCCTTATAAAGATAGTGTTTGTGTTTCTGATTCAGGTCAGGCCAAGTTCTTGCCGTCTTTCTAACTTGACTGACCTAAAGATAATGATCACACAAAAGAAATATATGATCATTAAAATCAGCCATAATAATCAGACATTTCAGCATTAATGATCATGATAGATAATCTGTTTAAATCAGAAGTTTGGAAAGTTGGGAAAGAAGATCTTTTACTTTAAAAAAATGATTTTTGGACATATTACCCTAAAAAGCTAAAAATAAAGTCAGACATCATACCATGTCTTTTTTTCAGATAAACCTGCTATTTCAGCTAAAATACAACAATGAGCAGCCCAGAGTTGCATAGCATTCAATATATTTGGGGGTAAATGATCTCCATGCCTAGATTTCTTTCTGTAAATGAAGAGATAAGATCAAATGTAGGACTAAACTTTTGAACTGTAACTCTGAAGTAAAAAACAAATTTTAGCAAATAAATGTTTGTGACAAATGCTCTCTTTTGTTTGCATCTTGCTCTCTTTTGTTTGCATCATAAGTAAAATATTGCTGTTGTAGAAAAGCAGAATTTTTATTCAAATTCATTTGGACTAATATGAAGGGGAACCATATACAATTTCAAAATCATGCTGTAAGTCTGCCTCTTTCAGTTTTTCTTTCAGTTTTTCTTTAGTTATTAATAGAATAACACAGCGGAACATTCTAGAAATAATTGCTTTTAGTGGAGGCTTTTGCTCAGATCTTACCTGTATATAAGTAGAGTACTGGATAACCTTCTGGATATATATCTGTGTCTCCTAGTTTACAAAATATAATCCTAATTCATCCCTATTTTTAATTAGTTTGAAAGAAAATATAATTGATTATTGCTCTATTAAAGCCACTCTTTTAGACATGACTTTACTTCACAAGGAAAAATACCTTGTTAAAGCATCACCACAGGAGCTATTCAATATTATAGAAAGACAAACTTCATATATTTCAGAGTCACAAGAAAATAGCTATTGTTGGAATGTAAGCAGTATACTTAGCTATTTACAAGAAAATAAGTGGTAAAGCTTAACATAGGCACAGACACACATGTGTCCTCTGGTCTATTTATTTCTTTTCAGATTGAAATGCCCATGTGACTTCATAGTTTGAAAAGAAAAAGGTAGAAAGGAGATGTGATGCACCTGTACTAAGCAACTGAAAACCAGGTAGCAGCTACCACTGAATAGAACTTATGCTGGCAGCACTTCTGCCCAGGATAACACAGACCTCCTCTGAGAAAATGATGTCATAAACTGGAGAAAGGACCCACTTTCCAGAGGACTGGACATGGCCAGGGCATGGCCACTGGACATTGTCTATACTTGGTAATTTTTATTAATAAACCAAGTCTTGCAATTCATGCTGTACCCGGAAAAGACTCTACTCAGAAGAGCATCGTAAGTAAGTATTCCAGAATTAGGTCTAATAGATGATATAGCAAGGCCTCCTGGGTAAAGTTTTAAGAGCAATTAGACCTAATTAAAAAGACAGGCTTGTCAGCACCTGAACAATGTGGAAAGGAGTCGGTGACTTGGCTTTTGCTCCCAAATGAAAGTTGAACACAATTGGCTTCTTAGGGGAGTGTGCTTGTGGTGTGAGGGGGCTGATCAGCACAGATTCAGTTTAGCTGTGGAATAAAAGTGAAAGGCAGTCTTATTTGCAAATCTTCTAAAAATAGCTACAAGCCTCTGCCAACGCTAATATGGCCAGGATTCCCATGGAAACCCTGAGGCCTAGAAAGTCCGGGTATTATTTTTGCATCAGCTATTGGTCAAATGACTCCTGGCCAGTTTCTACACCATCCATCTACAGACAGCTACCTGCTTATCTGGTCTGGTTCTTCTCAATGTCTACTTAACTGAAGTTTCTTGCAAAGAAAGCTTCAAAGAGCAAGAAATAACACATGCTGTGTCCCTCAACATTCTGTGTTTGTGTTGTGAATTTACTCCAGTTTGTCACCTGATTTTTGCTGCTTTGTATTACAACCTTTGTATTCAGCTGTGATAGCTGTCTTCCTTAATATTTTTAATTTCTGAGTATGGTACTTCTTTTGGGTATATTTATTAATTCCAAGGAGCTAGGAAAAGTTGAAAGATATGAGATTAGTCTGGAATTTGGCAATATGAAATCAGCGCCTGGGTAGGTAAAAGAGTTCAGAAATATTAAGAGCCCAAATGATAAATTTATTTCTGTTACCTGGGGCTTTTCACACCTATGTGGATGTTATAATTGTTATTGTACAAACAAAGAAGAATTTTAGAATTTTTAATTTGTAAAAACATGAATACAGTAATGACAGCATTGTTTTGCATATAACTTTTGTGTAAAAGTATATTTGACTTAGTGACTAATTGGCAATATTATTTAAAGTAAAAGCTATATACTCTCCTTTTGATCTTCTCCCATTTGTATTTTTTCTAATAACATGTTTTCTAAACCACATTATAAATAATAAGTAGCATATTAATATGGTCCTTAATAAAGACTTCCTCATAATTAGACTTAATCGTCATAAATATTAGCGTAATAGAACATAAAGCCATATTTTACTAATTTTTCTGCAATTAAAAGACAGTAAGATTTTTCTCCAGTTATTTCATTTCCTTTTGTGGTTAATATCATTTTACACATAATTGTAAAAGATGTTTTTGCAGCAGCCACTGTAATACAGATATTTAATATTGTAATTTTCATATCCTTAAATAAGACTTGGTGCAAAACCTTCCTGTATTATAGCTACATTTTAAATGTTCTTCTTTCTAACTACTTTAATAGTAGTCATGACTAGAAACAAGGTTTTTGGAAGAAGTAACCAAGATTTCTATCTATAAGTGTCCAAGGCCAGAGAAAGTACAAGATTGGATCTGTTCTCCAAATGACCTATGCACTGAAAGTTTAGTGTTCCATACACCAGTCCTCACTACTGTAGTTCAAATAAGAGCACATATCAAGAAAAATTCCCAGCTCTGCCTATGAAATATGTAACCTAATTCTACTTTCTTTCACAAGAAAATAGTGGAGATGAGGAACTGTGAAAAATATCAAGCAGAGCTGTTCTTGACACAGGTCACCTAACACTAGCCAGGTACCCTAGAATTTTTAAAATATGTTTTAGAAATGGGGAGACAGAGATAGTTCTATTGGTAAAGCGCTTGCCTTGCAAGCAGGAGGCCTAAGCTCAATGGCTAAAAACAAAAACAAAAATAGTGTGGTAGTGCTTGCTTGTTATCCCAGCAGCAAAGATACAGGACAAGCTGATCTCTGAGGCTCACAATCTAGCCTGATAGACTAATTCCAGGCCAATGATATTACTGGTCTTAGAGAAGCAAAGCTCAGTGGGCAAAGGTGCTTGCCTTGAAGCCTGAAGATCTGGTTCAATTCCTAGAACCTTCATGGTGAAAGGAGAAAACTGACTATCGTTGTTTGAATGTGAGTCACCTCAACAGGTTCATCATGTGTTTGCATCCCTAGCTGATGTTAATGTTTAGAAAGGTTGAGGACCTTTTACGAGACGGAGCCTTGGTTGAGGAAGGCATGTCTCAGGGGTCTGGCCTAATCCTTATTCAGTTTGCTCTAGTTCTTTCTGCCTTGATAGTGTCTGAGTGACCTGACCTAGCCTCCTGCTTCTGCCTATTTTTTTAAATTATTTATTATTTATTATTTATTCAATTGTGGGTATATGCGTGTGTGCATGTGTATGTGTGTGTGTGTGTGTGTGTGTGTGTGTGTGTGTGTGTGTAGAACCACAGACGAATTCAGGAACCACCATGGATCACCTCCACTTCCTCCTTGTTTACTCTGTCCTGGGATTCACAGGCTCCGCCCTACCAGGACCAGAAACGCAGACTGCCCCTGTTTCTGCCCGGCGTCTATACGTGGGGTCTAGGATCCGAACTCAGGACCTTCTGCTTGCAAGGCAGAGGCTTAACCCCTGAGCCACCTCTGCAGTCCCTGCTTCTGCCTCTTAAGTCATGCCTTTTGCAATGTAATTTCCATTGTAGTAGACTTGGAACTGGAAGCCACATAAGTCTTCTGTTTCTTCCTTTAAGCTGTGTTTCAAGCAGCACAGATAAAAGTAGCTACATCGTTGACTTTCACAAGTTGACTTTACCCCCACATATGCGCCATGATGTGTTTATGTGCATGTACACACACACACACATACACACATAGCAATCAATAAGTAAATGTTAAAACATTTAAAAACAGCATGTATGGCAATGGAGGAATGATACTCAATATTGACTTCTTGCCTCTATGGCTTCCACATGTATGCATACCCCCCAACACATATGAACATTTACTCAGATCACCATATCATGATTATCTGAGAACATACACGGTTTCCTGTTGTTTAAATTACTAGCGTTCCCTACTGTGTCATATGACTTATTTAAATCACTTACATTTGTCCATTCCAGTTAAATTTGTATTCTATGATTTGAGTCATTTGAATCCCACTTAAAAGTTTAGTTGCATCTTCAGAAATATAAAAAATGAGGCAATATATCAATAACACATACAGTAAAGACACAGAGAATGTCCTACAAAAAGAGATCTGTTTTCGTAGAACAGTAATAAAAAAGCCATTCTACAATTGATATGTTTTAGGTTGTGTATGATGTTGCAAACCTTTAATCATGGTACTTCAGACATTAAGGCACATGGATTCAGAGTCAAAGGCCAGCCTCAACTACATAGTGAAGTCAAAACCAGCTTGTGCTGTTTGAATACCCATCTTAAAACAAAACAAAAACTATAAACTTTTTAAAAACATGGATTATTTATTATAAACAAAAAATTAATGATTTTATTAATATGTATTTTACTCATTTTTTGAAACAAAAAGTTGTAGTGCCTTAGACCCTGGTTGTGTTACTTTCAGAGCACAAGGAATAGTTTTAAAAAACTTCACATTCATTATTTTGTAAACAGGCTTAGTAGCCACATGGACAGTGTGTATTGGCCTTCATGGGATACATTATTATAAATATTGTTTTTGTAAACATTTGACAAAACAGGGAGTTGAAAATACAGGTTTAAGAATCTATATTTCTTGTTTCTCCCATACAAACTTAACTCCTCTTATGTTCTTCCCCCAAAGTTTGCCAGTCTCCAGCGTGTCCCAACAAATCTTTCTTCTGAATTAATATGTAAACTGTCAGTTTCAGGCCACGCTTTGTGCCCTTTATTATAAGTCTTTTCAGGATCCTTGACATCCAGGTTCCAAAAATTCTATTTTAGTCTTGAGACAAGTAAGAAAGTTTTAAGACCAGAGGTTTTTGCTGTGGAGGAGAGTTACAGGTTGTGCTTTTTGTCACTTCTACTTTCTCTTGCCTCTTAAATGTCCTACCAAAGGTGTGGCAAGAATGGAGAGGGGGAGCCCAGGTGTAGGAACTTTTGTGAAAAAGTGTTTTGAATATTTCTTGCTTTCCAATTGTCCCTTAAAGCATAATGCACAATTACAGAAAGAATAAGCCATTTGGAAAAGAAAAGAAAAAAAGCACTAAACCCTCAATTCTGGCTCCACTATTTCCTCCTCCATATCCTTAGGGAATGCCAGTTATCTCTTTTCACATTGTTTTATCTCAATAAACACACTCATGGAAGCAAGTGTTTTTCTTTCTTTGAGCGGATCCATGTCCCTCTTATAGAACCACTGTAAGCTGTAAGTAATTGTGTGGGTGGAGGGTTTTGTGTCTATCATTTAGCATCATAAGCTCGCAGCTACCTGGAAACAGGAAAGAAAATTTCAGCAATTCAAAATGGAGGCATGTTTGCAAGGTCACACTCAGAACATCAAAAGTTGCCAATATGTGGTTTTTCCATAATGAAGAAACACTCTCCTGGCTTAAATGGAAAGTTATTCCCATTTAAAATTTGCATACATTCGAAATGACACAAGCAAACAAAAGATAAGATGAAAGCTTTGTAAGACTTTATCAGAAAACATTTCTTTAATGTGTTGGTAAGATATTAATGCTCGAGGTAAGAGATGTTAAAAAAATTCAGCCATTCATGTAATACACCTATGGTGAGTTTCTGCTATGTACTGACTATTAGGAGAAATGTTTAACACAAGTACTGTTTGCATAAGGAAAGCACAAACCCTGAGTTTTCAGAGACTGTTCCACCAAGATAAAGGCTATACAGAAAGACAAAACCAAAGATCAAAATGACCAATATGTTCTTGACACTGGGTGATGAGTAAAATCAGTGTTTTTTTTTTATTTTCACGTGTATGTGCATGTGTGTGAGGAGGGATGGGTATTCATGCATGTGTGTTCATGTGCGTGTGTCTCATGTATATGTGGGTACACACATACATGTATTCATGCATGCATATGTATGTAGATGCCTAAGAATGATACCAGGAATTTATCTTAATTGCTATTCCACTTTATTTTGTCATTTATTTATTAAACCCAGAACTTACCAATAGGGTTGGTCTTACTAACCAGCTTGCTCTGGGATTCTTGGTCTCTGTTTCCTGGCACTGAAATTATATGCAAGCCAACCTCTCCCATCTGACATTTCATGTGGGATGTGGGAATCCAAACTCTGGTTCTTTTGCTTCTACAGCAGATACTCCATGGAGACTAGACTAGAAGAGACAAGCAAGAGTTGGCCTAGATAGATTAGATTATTGATGCATTAAACAAAGGCCACAGTGGTTTGAACTAGGTTGGCAGTGATAAAGACATTTGTTTCTTCATTCTCTCCACAAAAATTTGCTAATGCTCCATGCTATATGCTTTAACAGGCATTAGGTATGCGTCATAGTTAGGCACAAGCGTCAACTTGATAGTTGAGAGTTTGAGCTTTGTTCACATTTATAGAGAATTAGTAGTTGAGTTAATCCCAGAGCAAACCTGTAGGAAATTGTGTAGATTATGGGGGAAACCCAGTCCAGAGTGGGTGGGACTAGGCCTTGGACAGGTGAATAAAATTCAGAGGTCTGGTAGAGGAAATGGCCATCCTTCTGTGTACTTGGCAGATATGCTGATCTAGCAAGTAAGGATTTCTCTCTCTCAGCCATTATGTGGATATGGTGTGTCCTGTTCTCCTGACCTTTTGGTGATGGTGTATTCTCTCCTGTCAAGGTGGAGTAAGACTGTAACTGGACGATCGGAAGAGAAAAATTAAACCCCTTGTTCCCTTAATCCATTTGATGGTGATTTTATCAGCAACCATGCTTGTGAACTGCAACATTATGCATCAAGACGCAAATGTCAAAACTCTTCCTATAGCTCCTATTCAGTGACAGACACAGATGATCCAGAAAAAGGAAGAATGGGGGTGGGGGAAGGTTTACTTCAGGTAGACTGGTCAAAGAACACTCCTCTGTGAGTCCTGAACAAGGGATCAGGCATTGCTCTTGGCTGGGGACATAATGGCTGGGGCAAAAGTATATCAGGAAGACCCTAGCATAGACATACATATGTTTAGAACTCAACCAAAAGGAAGCAAATGGCAGTAGTTCAGATCTAAAGGCCAGATGAAAGCTAGATGATCAGTTTTGGATAGACCATGTTGAAGAAACTGATAGTTTATGAAAATTACATTTTATAAAAATCCATTAAGAACTTGAGTTTGTGACTTGGTATAATATGTGTATGTAATATGTGCGCATTTTTTTGAAATTTTTTATTTTTTAAGAGGAAAAAGACATATGCATGCCATAGTGTACAGGTGGAGTTAAGAAGATGATTTTCCTTCCACCACGTGGGCTTCTGGGGAATGGGCTCAGGTTACCAGGTTTACAGGCATGCTTCTTGCCTACGGAGCTATCTCGCCCACCCAGGGTTTTTCTATTTTTAGATAACTTTGCTGTTGAACTGATAGATTCTGAAGAGGTCTAGTTATCAGCTTCAGTATATCCAGTACTGAGCCCACCTGGCTTAACGAATACCACTAAACACATGATCGCACAGATGGCCTTGGATGAGCGCAGAGAGTCCTAAAACAAAGCAAACTTAGACAGGAATGTGAGAAAAAAATTTATAGGGAAGATATCAGATGAATAGGGCAGTAGGGATTGGGAAGAAGGTGGGGAGGGGAGAGTTAGCAGTATGTAAATTGCATATAGGAATTGTCAAAGTAGAAATTTAGGAAAAATATTTTTTTAAAAATTAAAAGTTTATTAGACTGCCTATGACATTCAAAAGGGATTTAAATATTCCAGCTATGGTGTGAAGAAAAAGAGTCATGGATGAGAACCATCTAGAAAGAAGAATGGTAGTTCATTTGGAAACTCTCAGAGTAAACCAGGCAAGAGATAGTGATGAACTGGCCTCCACTAGCAATAGTGGGAAGGCTGAGAAGGGGGTCACATTCTGAATGGAATTCAAAGACAGAGAATGAGGTGTTAAGACACTGGATATGAAGTGTCATAGTTAAAGCGATAAAATTTCCCCAGACTTGTCTTGTTAAGTGAATGGCAGTGACATTTGCAGGGTGTGAGGATATATTACGTGAAAGGCTACAAGGGACACTTGAGAGTTAAATGTGTTTTTAGGAAATGCAAAGTTTGAGAAATATTCATGGGATGTTATCTTGTAAAGAACTGTAGAGATATAGTGTAGAAAGCGAATCTGCAGTTATCAACTTTTGTTACTGCAACATAAAGATAGGATCAGTGTGGAACTGGAGGAAATCACCTGAAAAAGCACAGATAGCAAGGAGATGAGCAGGATGGATTTTGAATAGGTTTTTAACATAGAGATAAAATACCTTTTTGATGGATTAAGGAATGGAAAGTAATCAAAGAAAAATTGATGTCTTCAGTGAGTGAAAAATTGTAACAGTCACTGAGTTGGGGAAGAATGGATAAGCAGTGGCAGTTCTCTTGGTAGTATGCATTAGCTATTTCAAATACGTGCAGAAAGATGAAGTTGAGCCATTATATTATGCCAATGTGCAGAAAATTAAGTAAAAATAAATCATTACCTGTGTGTGTGTGTGTGTGTGTGTGTGTGTGTGTGTGTGTGTGTATAAAACTCTTAAAAGATTTTAGCATAGAAATGTGACCCATCTTAAAAAATGAGTAAAAGTTTTCAGTAACTTGCATAATAGCTGGGCCACTTTTCCAATATCACTAGAAAAGTAAGAAATCAATTTCAAATGAGCATCTCCAGTTATCACATCATAATGTGTGAACATTAGTGATTTTCTTGGTTACCCTATTATAGGAAACATTACTTTCTTCTGAGTTTGTGTTTCTCCTCCTTAAATATCTTTCAGTTGTAAAACCTATTTTTCTCTTCCCATTCATCCTTCTCACATTACTTGTGCTTATAAATACTTCAGTGCCTTGTTCATCACTGAAGTTATGTTGGGCTCATGCCAATAACATTACAGAAGAGAATCATTTCATCATGTGGGAAATAATCACTCTTTGAAATACTTAGTTTTCCTTTTCCCTGGACCTTGCTCATAGTTGCCCAAATACTTTTTTCTAATCCTGCTTATACAGGGGATAAGCTATTGGGAGAAATCCAAAACACAGTGAAACCATTTTGAAGTAAAATGGAAATCTTAAGACAGGATGACTCTTAAGTAGATAGCAGATTCAATGTTCTCAGTGTTTTTCATCATTAAGAAACTGTGAAAGTATGGTCAGTCATACTATAGCTAATACTATGTACACAGTAAATATATGGCCTTTAAAATAAAATTGATGTTTTGAAATTGTTGGATAGAGTAATAAAGTATTCAAATACAACTAAGCATGAACAGAGGCAAAATCATAGATATTTCCCCAAATTTGAATAATCATGTACTTTTAATTCTTTAATTGTTTACAAATAAAATGTTATTTAGGAGGCTGAACCCAAGATCAGATCAGTTAATTTAATTTGAATTATTAGAGGTCACCAGAGAAGTACATGGTTCATAACCACTGGACTAATCGTTAAGAAGTTGTTGAAAAAAAAATGCATGGGACAATTGCATAAATTCAGGTAGCAACATTAAAAACTGCTATTGACACATGAACTAAAAAAGAACTAAAATACAGTTCTATAGCATCAAAAGCTTCTTATGCTATAGATTTATGTGAATTACCAGAATTTAAAGCAGTGGAAAGAATTTAAAATATTGGCTGTTTTCATAATTTATTTCACAATGTGGAACTTCAGTGTTCAATGAATTTTGGGGATGCTAAAGACTCAACAGCTGTTAACTTGATTGACAAGAAAGTCAGCCAGATATTGACAATCTATTTTTAGATATTGTGCTGTCAGGTGTTGTACCTTTTAACACTCTCTCCTGGAGAGGACTTGCTTAATGTCTCCAGGAAGTTAGAAACAATATTCAGTTAAAGGATCAGAAGTCTGTAAATCTGTGGACAGAGGAAACACCATGGGAACTCTCTGAGTGACACTGCAAGCAACGGGGTGAGAAAATTTAAATAGGAGATAGGGTATAAAATGATTTTGCTATCTCATTTAGCTGAAAATTCATATAAGAAATAAATTATAGAAAATGGTGTGTGTGTGTGTGTGTGTGTGTGTGTGTGTGTGTGTGTGTGTGTGTGACAAAATTGTATGGTAATTCAATATAGGAAGAAATGAGAAGAGAGGAAAGAACAGAGACCGTAAAAAAACTTGACTCTCAATTGGTGGTGCTGTAGTTTAGGAGACACCAGAAGATTATTTATCTGCTTTGTCTTTGGGTTAAGGGCACTAAAGTATCAACTGATGACTGGCAGAAATTTCCGTAACCAAAGAAGATTTACTACATGGGTAAATGAAACTAAACATTGTAATCTCTGAAATGAATAAAACACAATATCCTAAGCATCATAATCTGCAATAGAATCAGTTTTATTTTTCAAAACAATATGGAAGATTTTGTGAATTATTTAAAAATCATTAACATTCATGGCAAAAGCAATAATTGTTTCAATGTGAAAGGAATGAACATTTACTTGTATGAGCCAATTTCATTGTCCATATTTTTAGCGTGCTCATGAGTCCTTGTCTTCTATCAGAATTTATTTGTGCTTGGATAGAAATATTGTAGATTTATCTGAATCAATAAAAAGAAATACGGTCAGCCTTCATTTACATGAAATCATGAAATAGTATTAACTGCCACCTATAAGAGCTTTACCAAAACAAATTTTGCCATTACAACAGAGGCTTTTTGAATTTTTTCTACAAACTTTTATCATTCTCTAATGTTCCAAACACTGTATCAGGCTTTCAGATGTGTAAATAAATCCGAAATCCTCTCAGCTGTCCATGTTGAAGAACGAAGGGACCTCATATTCTAAAAATGGTACTGAATCTAATGTAGTCAAAGAAATTCTTGAACAGGTAGAAGAATGGATGATTCCCTTTGAAGAATGAGTAGAAATCAGACTATGAAGGTAGAGATTGGTGTATTGCAATATTGCTGGATGTAATGTATCCAGAGACTGCCAGGGGTGGTCAGGGACAGAGATTCTTTATTTATTTATTTATTTATTTTTTAATTTCAGCTCATACAAACTTATTAGGTACACCAGTTCCCTCCCTCCCTCCTCCTCCCCCTGTACCCCCTGCTCCCCCTCCCCACCCCTCTCCCTCCCCATCCCCCAGTGCCTCCCACCCCAATTCCTAGAGAGTCCTTTCTTGTGCATGAGGGACAGAGATTCTAAGGGTGGCCGATCCCAAAAAGGGAGTAGGCGGGCTGGAGAGATGGCTTAGAGGATAAAGCTTTTGCTTCAAAAGCAAAAGTACCTGAGTTCAGGTCCCCAGGTTCCATGTAAAAATAATAAGCAGGGGCTGGAGAGGTGGCTCAGGGATTAAGCCTCTGCTTGCAGGTGCAAGGTCCTGAGTGTAGATCCTAGACCCCAGGTATAGACGCCGGGCGGAAGTGGGGGCGTCCTGCGTTTCTGGTCCTGGTAGGGCGGAGCCTGTGAATCTGGGGGCAGAATAAACAAGGAGGACGTGGAGGCATCCATGGTGGTTCCCGAATTCATCCGTGGTTCTACACACACACACACACACACACACACACACACACACACACGCATGCACGCACAATTGAATAAATAAAAAAATAATTTAAAAAAAATACTAAGCAGAAGTGACTTTATCAATTACAATCCTGGAAGGCAGAGCTGAGAAACCCCAGAGTAAAGCGTTAAAGAGTTAGAACACTTGGGTTTCCACAGGCACACACTCAAGTGACCACTTTTACACACACACACACACACACACACACACACACACACACAGAGCAGGAATTGAAAGCTTAGAAAAAAACATAAATTTAAAAATTTATTGCAACTCAAGATTGCAAATCACAAGATTACTTTTGATTTGAATAAAAGACTTTTCACTGACTCAGCGAATGAGTTGATGAAATTCATCACACCATGGAACTTGGCAAATAGCATGTTCACTGTATTGATGCAAAAGATTTTTCATGCAGTCCTGACCTGAATTTATAATTGTCCATTTAAATAATCTGTGTTCTCCTGCTTAATGGACTAGGATGATGAGAAAGGTTTTAAACTACTTATTAAACAACAGTTAGCAAGTTTTAAAGTGAAAATGTATCAGTTTTTATCACTTGTAAATAATTCATTGAAATTTTCGCTTCTACTTGTATATTATACAAATTTTCTTTCTTCTAGTTCTATAAAATAAATTATTCCATAGAAGTGAAAATTGCTTCTGTGAAGTCATGAGTGTTTTGATATTAGCATGTGTTCCTCAGCAAAATGGACATACCTCACTTCCTTCCTACCAGGGTTGTGAGAATTGTTTAATGAGATGCTATAAGGGGGATGTAATGTGCATCTCTCATTATCCACTATAAGCACAAAACTCCATGAACCTTCTTGTTTTGCATCAGACATATACAGCATCTTCTGTTTAGCCAATTATTTGTTGAGTGTTGGGTAAGGACGTGATGTTAATTATTGGAATTTGCCGGGAAATGGATGTCATTAGAAACAATTATATTGAGTGAAGTATCCCAAACCCAGAAAATTAAGCGCCCTATGTACTCCCTAATAGGTGGCTCCTAGTACCAAACCCACCCAGCCCACCTAGAGACACTTGACGATAAATCTCTGTAATACAGTAATGGCCCAAGGAGTATGAACAGGAGGGATGGGGTAGGAGGGCCACATCAGAAACAAGGAGAGAGGGGACCATGTTACAGCAGAGAAAATAGGCTGCCATCAAGGACTGCAAGTAAGCAATGAGACATCTGGTTAAGTTCACAGACTTTTCATTCCTGATCATTTACAACGAGGAGGTGTGATCTCACCAGAAGGGGAGGTCATATAGTCTGGCAGATAATAAGTAACCATTTTGCAAATGGGTGATTGACCCCTCCCTCACTGTGGTTTCCTACTTTTATTACATCTACCTTTGAATATACTCTTATAACAAGACTCTAGTTTAACAGCTTTTTGTCTCTGTCCAGGGGGTGACATCCAATACCCATCAGGATGGAGTGAAGGGCATTGCAGGAGCAGCAAAACCGCAAAAGAAAATCAACAAACCATAATCCAGAACTTCAGAGACTAGATATATCAACCACTTAGAACTAGGCCAGACTAATGTCTCCCTATCCTGAAGCTCAGGGAAATTTGTGGAAGAGGGGCACAAGGATGGGAGGAGCAATGATATGCAAGATACTCCACACAATTTAGGGCTGAAGCAATTATAATTGGACTTTGCATGCTCTCCGCAATGTCCCACACACTATTGACCCCACAAAGTGTAGCATTTGCTAAAGGCACCAAGATCCCTGGAGGCAAGGAACTGACAGCCACAGTAATGCTCCTATGCTTAAGAGGAACACAGGAAAGGGTTCAGGGAAATGCCACTGGGTCCTTGTACGTCATCGGAGAGGAGGGCCCAGAGGAGAGGCTGGCATGCACATTAAAGGATTCTCCGGGGATTGGGAGGGGAGGCACTGGAGGATGGGGAGGGAGATGTGAGGGAGCAGGGGGTTAGGGGGAGGAGGAGAGAGGAAGGGAACCGGTGTACCTATTAAGTTTGTATGAGCGGATAATAATAATAAAAAATGTTAAAAAAAAAAAAAACAGCCTTTATGGAATTTCAGCTTTCAGGGACCCAGAGTAACTTTTGACTGAAAAACATGGATAAATGCATAGGGACACTTTTGATCTTGGAATCTACCAGAAACCATTCTCTTTTTGAATGAATAGTATCTGTATACTATGAATCAAAATAGTTACCTTATGAATTTCTAACAGGAAATTTTAAAATTATGTTCAGTTGCCAAAGATACATTTCCTCTGAACTTCATGGATCATCTAAGTCTATGTCAGCATTGGTATTGCATTTTATGAAAGATAACATTCAATACATTAACAATAAAGTTGCATGTTTTGCATATTTTTCATTAGTCTAAATGGTTTTGAATTCCCATAATCATCCCCATAACCAGTTGGAAATACTCTTCTTACTTAAAGCATACCTTTTAATAATGGAAACCCATTTATCTTTTTGCCTAAGAAAACATGTGACAACATGGACATCAAACTTTCTAAAATATATATGGAAATGTAATTAACAAAAAATAAATAGTCATTGTCTTTTGAAGATCCACTTGTATGACTTATTATGAAGCCACAGCATTTAAGAGACTGTAATATTAGTGTGGATAGCAACCAATCAATAGAATGAAATAGATAAGATCCCGTGCACACAAATCCCTGTGTTTATAGCAAAGATAATCTTGAGAAGGAGTGAAAATAGTTTTTTTTTTCACAGTTACAAGTACCATTGAATGACTTTATGGGGAAAATTCATATATTTACTCCATTAAAACATAATGAAACATAATTCCCACCAATTGCCATCCAAATACAAATGTAGAAACTTTTTTGGAGTAGAGTTTGGCAAACTTTGAATGACTAGACAGTAAATAGTTTAGACATTGCAGATCCCATGCACTGTGTGCTTATAGGCACTCAATTTCATGCCATGGTACCAAGACATAAAGTATATGGGTCAGTTAGTCTATCTTACAAGGACACTTTATTTAGAACATATAGAAAGCTGGCTGCAATTGGCTTATAAGCTTGAGTTTTCCAGTTTATTGTCTAGCACAGTCAACTAACCCTAGAAGAAGTGAAGATTTTTTTAAATGAACACAAGGAATGATAATCAAAAATAAAAGTTGATAAATTACATTACATTAAAATTTTCCAGTTTTGCTCATCATGAGATTCCATTAAGATATTAAAAGTTTACCCACAAAATGGAAAAAAGATCTTCAGAAGGATATTTAATGCAGAATTCACATCCAAAATACACAAAAAACACATTCTATAAATCCATAAGAAGACATCTTAAACAGTAAGAATTAAGAAATTTTTAGGGGCTGGAGAGGTGGCTCAGGGGTTAAGCTTCTGCCTTGCAGGCGGAAGGTCCTGAGTTCGGATCCTAGACCCCAGGTATAGACACCCGGCAGAAGCTGAGGCGGACTGCATTTCTGGTCCTGGTAAGGCGGAACCTGTGAAGCCCGGGGCAGAGTAAACAAGGAGGAGGTGGAGGCAGTCCATTGTGGTTCCTGAATTCACCCACACACATGCATACACACACAATTGAATAAATAATACATAAATAAATTTTAAAAAAGAAAAAGAAATTTTTAAAGTTTCACAGAGGAAATTCCATGAGAACACAAATATAACAAAGTATAGTTACACACATACACACTCCAAAGTTAATTCCTTTACTTTTTTAAAAATTATGTTTTTTATTTATGTATCGTGTGTATGTGTGGTGTGTGTGTGTGTGTGTGTGTCAGAGGGCACTGTGTATTCCTGTAGAGTACCAAAGGTAACTTTGGGAATCATCCTGGATTGCTTCTACCTCCTTTTGCTTCCCTCTGTGATTTTCCAGGCTACACCCACCGGGCCCAGAAGTGTAGGCTGCTGCCATTTCTGTCTGGCATTTTCACATGGGACCTGGGATCTGAACTTAGGTCCTTTTGCTTATGAATCAAAGAGTCTTAACCCATGAGCCATTTCTCTAGCCCAAACTCCATTACTTTTTATACTAACAAAAATTAATTTAAAAAGTTTTAAATGATAAAAATGAAATGGCTTAAATAGAAACATGCACCTTAAAAAGATAATATCCAGTGACCAATAGGCATTTAAATGATTCTCAGACTCATTGGTTATCAGGAAGAAGCTCTTCGGTGACATTCCATTGTATCCATAAATGAAAAAGATGAACAATTACAAGTGTTATTTGGGAATGTAGAAAAACAGAGCTCCCAAGGGTGATATAGGAACAGCAAGACTGAAAACAACAAACCATAATTCAGAACACCAAAGACCCTGCATTGATCATCGGGAACCAGACCAGCCAAACGTCTCCCCATCCTAAAGCTCAGGAAAACTTGCAGAAGAGAGGGTGGTAAGATTGTAAGAGCCTAAAGATGGAGGAGGATCAATGATATGAAAGATGCTCCACACAAGTTAGTGTTGCAGTAGCCATAGTTGAACTTTGCATGACCTGCACAATGACTGATGTGTCAAAGACCCTTCAGGATCTAGCATGGATCACATGCAGTAGGATCCTTAGAGGCAAAGGATTAACAAGCATAATAGTGTTCCCATACTACGTGGGAGCCCAGGGAAGAGGGGGGGGGGCTCTGGGCTATGCCCCTGAGTCTTATAACTGGAGTGGAGGACTCAGAGGGAAGTTTGGTGTTCATACAGGGGCATGCTATAGGGGACAGGAGGGGAAAGGGGGAGGCACTGGGAGAGGGGGAGGGAGGGGAGTGAAAGAAAGGGGAAGGGGGGAGGAAGCAAGGGGGACTGGGGAGAGGTGGAGGGAGGGAGAGGACCAGGGTACCTATTGAGCTTGTATGATTGGGGAAAAAATAAAAAATAAAAAAATAGAAACATAGACATACACTAGATAAAACACATTTCTACAAACAAAAATATATAGAGATATGCCATATAATATGCCACATACATTCAGTATCATAAACACAATACCCCATGCACACAGAAACATAACATATAGCACATATGCACACAATGTTACACATGTATACATATATGCAGACAATACCACACATACACATCTAATCACATATACATATATACAGCATAGTACCACACACAAACACATAATACACGCTTCCAAAGAAATTCAACGTTCTCTTTCTAACATGAGAATGAAAGCTTAAAAAAAAAAGAAAAACAGAGGAGCTCCTACACTTTTCTGATAAGAGGGCGAATAAATACATCTCTTTTGGAAAACCTCACTATTTACTTGAAGGTATCATAGATGTCCCTATATTGCATCAGTTCCATCCCTTGCTATCAAATAATAAATGTGTTCAGATTGCCATTTAATTTCAAACATCTAAATGTATAACTATATATAAAACTATATATGTATAAATATATATATATATATTCCCCTAATCTGACAAGTACTCAATGAATAGTAGCAGAAAAAAAAAAAACAAATTAACGTGGTACTTGCACACTACGAGTGATTGTCATCACTGACATTCAGTATTGTCACACTACAGAACATTTTGGTATATGGCAGTGACAGTGTATCCAGCTACACACAGAGTAATTGGTGGCATGTTTATGCATGGTGTGTATCCATGTTCATAACAGCAAGAATAATCTAGAATAGCATGTCAATAACATGTAGGAATTCTCAACTCCATTCCCTAAAAGGGGAGTCACTGGGGGATGGAGCAGGTGGGTGGGGGGAGGTGGAGGGAGAGAGGAGATTAGTGTACCTGTTAAGTTTGTATGAGCAGAAATAATAATAATAATAAAAAAATAAATTTTAAAAGTTTGTATAAGTGGAATAAATAAATAAATAAATAAATAAATATAAAAAAAGAAAAGACAAAAGCCCAAAACAACCAAATAAATTTCCATAAAGTTCAAATCAAAGCAAAACTTGTCTATGCTTTTATGATTGACAGTTGCGGACACACTAGGGTAAAATAGCACATAAAATCCAGAAGCATGAAGCTTGAGGAGGATCCCCAGTGACCTTTAACATTTCATTTCTTAAACTGTATACTGGCTTACATGCTTGTCAATATGGAAAATTAGTTGTAACGTACATGCAACTGTAGTTTTTGACACATGGTACACTCTCTTATGATCTGCTGTCTCCCTGGCCCCCTGTGAAACTGACAGAAGAGAATTAGCTTAACTAGAGGATAATGAGAGAGGTATTCCTTAGCTTACTGACCCCTTCCTTGTTTTGTGTTAATTTTGTTCTCCTTTTACTTTAAAGTAGGTTATCTCAAAAATAAGCCACAATTTACAGTCCCATACTGAATTGTTTAATACACATAATGAAGGAGACCCATCTCTTACACAGTAATGGTCCAAATAATTTGCATAGATATTCTGTTCAAAAAGAGGGAGAACATATCCCTGCCTTTTAACTGGTCTTTCGAGGTGACTGCTTTCCAATGTGCTACTTTAAAAAAACAAAACAAATAACAACAAAACTTACTACACACTCCCATCTCCCTCCTGTCCTTCTTCATACTTTCTCTTTTCCAGACAGTCTCCCTCCTACTTCCACATCTTTTTGCATATGTCATCCACTGGGTTTCATCTGTGATGCCTGAACTATAAGTGTCTGAGTACTTTGCTGGGGTAGGGATGGCTTATTATTGAATCGAGTAAATTGTTGAGTAAAGAAGCTCTCTTTCTCTTGTCAGGTATTAGCCTTAAATAGTCTTTAGGGAGATGTAATGTTTCTTGAGTTCTTCCCTCATCCATGATGATGTTTCGATAGATCAGAATAGATACTAACTGCCGTGGGTTCTTGGGTAGTACAGAACAAAGAGCTACTTTACTATACTGGGGAAACTTGGCACACATGCTCCCTCAACAAGGGGTTAAAGGTCACCATTGATGTCAAGTCATAATGACAGTTGGAAACCTTAGTGTAGCATTCTGTGTCTGTGTTCTTCCTCCAAAAGTTCCACAAAGCAAGTCTACTCATAAGATAACCACAGAAGCTCAAATGAAAAGGAATTCCACGAAATAGTTAACTCCTATTGCCATCAGGAAGCAAGGAAAGCCCGAGAACTTGAAACACATGAGGAGTCTATGGAAACATCAGACTGAAATGTAATCTGTATCATGAATGGGATCCTGGAACAGGTTATTAATTGTGAACTGTACTACTGACTTGTTAACATTGGTTCATTACCATAAAATGTTAAGAAAAAAGAAACTCAGGACAGAATTGCTACTGAGGAAACTTTCCATTATTTTCTGTATAATGCAAGACTGTTCCTAAGGGAAATCCACAAAAAGAAATCAGTTATGCTTAAACAGGGACGCTTGACCTGTGTTATCAAGTATTTAACAATGAGAAAATAGAAAAATAAGACAAAATTATTTATTTCTTAATCCAAGACCTGGTTATAGTGCAGAAATTAGTATTTCTCTTCTCTGCAACTTTGAATGGATTTCTAGTAATGAACATTGCAAGTGTGAATTACTTCTCTTTGCACCAATGTTCTCCAATGGCAACATCATAAGTTGTTACTCCCAAACATTTCAGTTCACTTCTTGTATGTCAAACTTCATGGAAAAGGCTGAGTGATGAAACAGGGAATGTTTTTGCAGTAATTACAGACTATTAAAAATTAATTTTCACTCCATTACACCCTTTCAACAAATATAATAGAAACCTCATAGAATGTTGGAACTGAAGGGGACATTTAAGAGATTAGTTCAGCTCCTTAACTTTATATGAAATATCTGAGCGCCAGAGAATTTGGGACATGCCCAAGGTCCTCGTAAATTTGTGGGAAAGCTGGAACTCACTTACTTAGTTGAACTTGTATTCCCTGAGAATTTATGATGTTTCAGGCAATATAATAGGTTCTGGAGATATACAAGTGAGGAAAACTTTATCCTTTAATGAGGGCAAGTTCAGGCAGGGAGAGACAAGAGATTGAAGGATCAATGCAGGAGTATAGAAGCAAGCCACAACTACTGAGTGTAGGATGCCATGAAAATTAAGACAGGTAGGTCATGTGATAGTGCTTAGGCATCACCTGATCCTGAGGAAGACAGGCAGAATATAAACAGTTGAAAAAGTCAGGGGCAGTATTGTGAACAATGCTGATTCTATGGCTCAAAGCTTGAAGATGTCAAATAAGATGTTCTGTTTGCTGCTACGGCAGAGTTATATGGACAAAGATAGGTTATTCAGAATGTGGCACTTTATGGAAAGGAATTTGTATCATTTAATGAACTAAACCAGTGTCTAGTATGCTGTGGTAGGACTCTTCTCAAAGAGGTCACTGCGCTTGCTACTCAGGTGGAATTAAAAAAGATTATGGAAAAAATGGTGGTAATCATGGAGAGTTGGAAGTGCAAAAACTGGTGATTAACAGACTGGGAGAACCAGGACAGGTAGATGAAGATGCTGGATAGGAAGTCTAGCTAGGGGCCAGCTTAATTCTATGAAATGTCAGATTTCTCACAACACATTTTAGCTCTGAACTTGATTTATCTGTTTTCTAATATCCACATAGGATGCATTTCTAAAAGCAGTAACTGAAGCAATTTTGAGAAACATTCTAGAGAAAACAGTCAATAAGAAATTCTTATGGTTTTTTTGTCTCATCTTGTGATCAGTGATAATCTCTTTCCTCAATTCTTATGTTGCCAAAAAAGTCATTGATGCTATTCTTTGAAGGCTGAGAGAATTGGCTTCCAGTGTTCTTTACTTTGCTTCTCAGCTATATTGAACCCATCCTAAACTTGGTCATATAGGGTGCTCACCCAACACATACTGTGCTAGTCTTTGGTAACGGTGGATCATCATGATTCTTGTTGAATAGGAGATAAAGACATTGAGTGCAAAGTATGATATTGACGGTTCACAGTAATGATACATGAAAAGTCCTAGAAAGTAGATTCTAAAGCTTGTCACAGGGGACTGAGAAGATGAATCAGCGGGTAAAGCACTTGGCTACCAAGCAAAAGGACCAGAGTTTGGATCCCCATTTCCAGCTTCTGAAGGAGGAGATAAAGAATCCTCTGAGCAAGCTGGATAGCCATAGAAAGCTTGATAAGCAAGAGAACTGTGAGCTTGATTAGACACCCTGTTTCAGGCAGAATAAGGTGGAGGAGCAATAAAGAATGATTTTCAATATACACCTCAGCTCTCCTGGGACTACATGCATGTGCATCCATACACACACATGTGAGCATGTGTACTCAAAACCGCATACACATGAAAAGAGAAAGTAAAATCAAGAAGTTAAGCAGACATACAGGTAATCGCAATGCTTGAGATGATATGCATGTTATTTACCTTCATGGTGGTCATTTTCATTTGTGTGTACCTACCAAGCACGATATTGCATACTACAAGTACATACAGCATGTGTTTGTCAATTTTACTTTAACAGAAGTGGGAAATATATTTGGAAAAACAAAATTCAAGAAAATTGAGTCTTTTCTCAAAGTGAAGTTTAAATAAGTTTTTAGTATCTAAGATATGTGATCGATTAAATGGATGAATAAGAGCCACTAAATCAAGTTCCTGCACAATACCATGAAATTGGCAATAAAGAGCATAAAGGTTCCTTCAATGTGAGTGGTTTCAGTGTAGGGACTGCACTAGGTCAAACCGGTGTACGTCTTTTGATGAAGTGGAAGTTACTTTGCAGAACTATCTTTGAAGATTTGAATGAAATTAGGGAAAGCAAAGCAAGAACACCCTGAAAGGCAGAGTCAAGGGAGACTCATTTGTTATTTGGTCATGATGAGCGGTTTGGTATATGTGTAGGTGAAAGTGAAAGCAGATGCTGTTGACAAGGCTGTATGCGCAGAGTCCTGGAGAAAGATACACAGGCAGCTAAGGTAAGAGGCATCTGAAACAGGGCTGGCATCCAGCAGGTGAAGAAGCATTTCAGTTTAACACTGAGATAGGAAGGATGCAACCTTCACAAATGATGTTGTTAACAAGGTTAGAATATTGTTTGCATGTATGTGTGGAGTGTTGCGGAATCCCCCGCCGTGCCAGCCAGGGAAGCAGGCAGGGCCTCGTGGGCTCAAGGCGAATGGGTGAGCCGGCAACGGGGTCACCACCTAGAACCCCAGACCCCGAGAGTCAGGCAAGAAGCAACAGACAGATGACAAGTTGGCTACAGACTCAGCTTTACTCAGGAAGTGTTTGGGCTTATATAGGGTCAGGGGTCCAATCAGGTGTGGCCACCCCTCTTCTGGGAGGGGGGAGCAGCCACCAATCATTTAGCTGTTTACTAGGTGTCCAGGTTAGATGGCCGCTTCCCATTGGTTGTTCATCCCTCCTTCCCATTGGTTGTTCATCCCTCCTTCCCATTGGCTGTTCATCCCTCTGCCCATTGGTTGTCCATCCCTCTGCCTGTATGGTTCCTTGTTCAGGCTTGTCTATAGCCAGACCTCCTGGTTTCGGGAGCCCAGACTAGGGCCTCCCTGAATCAGTAGTCCCACAGTGGAGTTATGTGCAATTACGTGTATTTGTATGTGCATGATTTTGTTCTCAAAATGGATATAGAACATTAGGGTATTAACAGAGATATTGCATGAAAGCTTCAATTTGTACTTATTTTTTAATATATGTTTTATTTTTGTGCTACATACATGAATACAACTGTGCTCAGAAACAACTGGTGGCTCCACCCACCAGTTGTTTCTGGTATTTTGTTGTGGGATCTGGGATCCGAACTCAGGTCCTTCTGCTTACAAAAGAGTCTTAATCCCTGAATCCTCTCTCTAGCCGGAGTTGAGAACTCTTAAATTGATGCACAAACAGTATTGGTATGAATAATATTTTTTCGGTGATGTCTTGCCACCCAAAGCTTTCAAAACATTACGTAGTATCTCTTATTATACTTCCTCATTAAATACTGCAATACTATCTCAGCCCAGTAAGTAGGCCCATTTGTTACTTCAATTTGCAGGTTAAGTGACTTCGCTATGGCTGGTTAAAAGGTAGAGAGTACAGGTCTGCCCATCTTGAAAACATGTTAAATATATATGATAGCTTCTCAAAGGAATTGGGGCTTTAGGAACTGGTTAGACATGGCTGGTGAGACTACTTAGTGGATAAAGGCACTCTGCCCCAGGACCAGAAATGCAGGCCGCCCCGCTTCTGCCCGGCGTCTATATGTGGGGTCTAGGATCCGAACTCAGGACCTTCCACCTGCAAGGCAGAGGCTTAAGCCCTGAGCCACCTCTCCAGCCCCTTGTATGGGATTCTTTAAAGCAAGCATGGGGAAGATGCTCTGAGCAGATATTGCTCAGTTCCCATCACCCACTTTACCATCAGAATGCACCTGAAAGCCCCTCTGGGAGGGTGTGCATGTATGCGTGCATGCGTGCATGCAAGTGTGTGTGTGTGTGTGTGTGTGTGTGTGTGTGTGTATGTGTGTGTGTGTGTGTGTATGTGTGTGTGTGTGTTGCATATAATATACATGCATAAAGTTGTCTTTGTGATGGATGTGTATGAGTAGAAGGCTATAGCAAACTTCAAATATATCTGTGTGCAATTCTTCTCTGTGGAAAAACATGGTAAAGAAATGGTAAGGGTATTGACCTGGAAATGTCTGTAAAGAAGGTAAAAATGTTAAGTGTCATCTTAATAAAGACAACTGACAGGAAAGAGGACAAATGAGGCAGAATTATTGTCAAGTCCAAGCCATTCTTTTGTTAGAAAGCAAAGTGAATTTGAACTCCTCTTCATTTTATGTCACTAGTTCAAAATTTCCACAGTTCTATGTTTTGAAAACTCAGGGTTTTCAGGGAGATGTAAAAAGACTCCTTTCTGCCCCGCTCCCAGAAACAAGGAGAGAGGGGATCATGCTACAGCAGAGAAAATAGGTCACCATCAAGTACTGTAAGTAAGTAGTGAAACATCTGGTTAAGCTCACTCACTTTCCTTCCCTGGTCCATGCAACTGAGGGGGTTTGATCTCACCAGCCAGGGAGGGCATAGAGTCTGACAGATAGATGGTAACAATCCTACAAATGGGAAACCGAACCCCCCCTCATCACAGTCCCCTTCTCTTATGTCATTTACCTTTGAATCTACTTTTATAGTAAGATTTTATTTTAACAGCCTTTTATCTCTGGCCAGGGGGTGACATCCAATACCCATGGATGGAGCTAAGGGCATTGCAGGAGCAGCAAAACTGGAAAAAAAAAAACCCCACAAACCATAATTCAGAACATCAGAGTCCCTACATTAACCACCTGGAACCAGGCCAGCCTAAGGTCTCCCCATCCTAAAGCTCAGAAATTTGCGGAACAGGGAGTGGTAAGATTGTAAGAGCCGAAAGATGTGGAGGAGCAACGATATGCAAGATACTCCACATAAGTTAGGGCCGAAGTAACCATATAGGACTTTGCATGACCTGTGCAATGATTGACATATCAATGAACCCCCAAAGTCCAGCATGGATCACAAGCACTAGGATCCTTAGAGATAAGGGATTAACAGTCACAATAATGTTCCCATACTAAAGGGAAGCACAAGAAAGGGCTCTAGATAATGCTACTGAGTCCTTACACCTCATTAGAGTGAAGGACACAGAAGGAAGTTTTACATTCGCACTGAAGGATGCTCCAGGGATTGGGTGGGGAAGAGGGGGGTACTGGGAAAAATAGAGGGAAGGGGATGAAAGGAAGGGGAAATGGGGGGAGGGAGCAAGGGAGATGGGGAGGGGTGGAAGAAGGGAGGGGATTGGGGTACTTATTAAGTTTGTATGAATGGAAAAAAATAAAATAAAATGAAAAGACTCCCTTCCTGCTGGATTGTTTATCTGACTTATGACTGGCCTTCAGAAACAACTCCTGGTATTTCCAGTCTTCAGTAAGAGCAAACTTGGTCAATCCAAAGTCAGTGCAACAGCCAAGTTAAAGCAGGCTTGAGCATTCTGATGCCTGTTTGCAACTGTACAAATTGTCTGCTTACACAATAAGGCACAGCTCCATAGAACTGCCAAGATAAAGCTATGGAAGAATTCTGATTTTGTAACTTGACATACTGAAAGTGTCAAGTTGACACAATGTCAATATGAGGATGAGAGTAAGAATTACTCCAGGAGTCTAAATGAGCTTCACACCAGCCAAGGGACAGCAGGAGGAAATAAACCTATAGGAAGGTAGGCTTGTAAAATCATCTATGGTGGTTTCTCTCCCTCTCAAAAGCTGTGCATTTATTTGTGCATAATTATGAATACACGTGAATAGAACTCTAATTGGAAAATAATTTGAATGAAAAAAATGTTAATTTCCTAAGGTTCCATAATAAAAAAATCACTAAAATTACTGTCTTAAAACAACACAATTATATTCTCTCATAGATTTGGCACTAAAACAACTAAAATTAAGGTGTAATATGGCAATGCTCCTTCTAAAAACTTTAAGGACAAATTCATCTTTGCATCTTCCAAGCAACTGGTTGGTCTTGGCAACCTTTGGGGATCTCTGGCTTGTGGATGTGCCTTTGCAATCCCTGTTGCCTTGACATTCTTCCCTCTGCATTCTACAAACACACACACACACACACACATATACACACCACACACATACACACCACCCACATACACACACACACACACACACACAATTGAATAAATAATAAAAAAATAAAGAATCCCATACAAAATCACATATACTGTATTTCTTGGAAGCAAATACAAGGGAAGCACTGTCCTATTCTCCAAAAAAGAAATAAGCTGCCCCACGACATGGACCCCTTCCCTTTTCAAACTTACTCCTATGAGGCATTTGTCCTTATTTCAATGTACTAAAAATCTTGGGTCACAGGGCAAAGGTTTTAGAAACAAAACTAAAGAGTTTGATGAAATCAGGTGTCCTCTTTAAACCCTCTTGTCCTCCTGTCCTTGATTTTCTTTTATTGTAATACTTTGCTTTGCTATATATTCACAGAGTCAGTAACCTATTGTCTATTGTTCTAAACTCAAGACTTCTCATACACTACACTGTCTGGAAAGTCTAAAAGTATGTGTGCTATTAAAGAAACATTTATTCCACAGATGAATTGATAGATGCAGTTCAGATAACTTAGCAGACCTAAGGAGCAAGGGTCTAGCTAAAAGAGAAGGGAAGAAGCTGCAGGTAATTGAACCTAGTGAATATCTGTCAGAGAGGCAGTGGCCATCCTGGGGAGAACTGACGGTAAATATTTTTAGTGTTAAAAAGGATTTGGCTTCATAGTTTGCAGACAAAGGGGGAAGGTATAGATGTTGAAGGACCAGGCACTCTGTGGCCACTAGTGGGAAGGGGGAAAAGCATATGTCACAGGGATGTGTCTGTCAGGGAACTGAACCAACAATCAAGACAAAGGACTTTATAAACTGAGCTTGTCTAATGCTTGTCTGTAACCTATACAGTAAATAATACACAAAATGAAGGTTCTGATTTTCTGAATCATTCAAGGTGTCTTCTAGTAATATCAACCTTTTTGAATCTTGTGTTTTTGCTAATGTGCATACTCTTAAAGTGAGACAAGAACGTAGCATTGATGTGCAGTATTTTTCTCAGAAGAGTAACAAGAAGCTAATTTGTACTTTCATACATTCAGAAAAATGCTCAGGTTAGGCAAAGTCACCTGGAATGGATGTTCTGGTCTGCCCTGCTTACATGTGAGCCTCCTGACTTTATGCAGGATGCCAAAGAGGCTCATTTCACCAAGGTAGTGTAGGTATTTGTTTATTGCCAGAGAAGGAAACTGTGGAAAGATAGCAAAGTTTATCAGTGTGTTGAAAGAAGAGTGAAGAACTGTGGCTATGTCAGCATTTCCCAGTGTCACATGGTAACATTGAAAAGTTCTGAATAAATGTCTCCAGGGAAAAAGGTATTTTCCTTTTCTGAGTTCGCATGTCCCTGTGCTAGAGTCTGGGCATCTTTTCAACTCCCCTTGGTTGACTTGGCTGTTTGGAGATTGGCGGCTTCTCCTTATCTGTGGGAAGGAATGATTTTTTCTAACTAGAGTCTGATGATTTGACCTCAATGAAATGGCCTGCGTGGGTCTACCACAGAGCATAATAGATTGTGAGGTTCAGAAAGAAACTGAAATATGGCCTAGAGCTCCCAAGGGACCAACCGATGTGGAGACAAGTTCAACATTCCTGCATTGCAAGCCATTACATCCCTCTCCTCCCTCTATGACACTAGTGGTGATGTCATTCCCTTCCCCCAACCTCCCTCCCTTTTCTGACTAAGGGAGAGAAAGTTCACAATTGGCAAAGTGTTTTAACAAAGACTCTACCTTTGGGAAGACTATTGAGAGAGACATGTAATCTTGTAGGAAGTTCAGAATTTGGAGAACAAAGACTTGCTAGAAGAGATAGAGAGAGCATACAAAAAGAGAAATATGGATGAAAATTGCAAAAGATACCCAGTTATTAGATGTTTCCCATAAGTAAAAATTATTATAATCTGTAGCAAATTTTTACCTTATGTTTTAAAGTTGTCTTCACTGTTGATAATAAAAAGTTGGACTACAGGTGATATAACAAGATCAGAACATATTTTCCTTACATATTGAGAAATCTGAGGGAAAGCACCTCCCCCCAGTGTCATGAAGATCTATGGTTATATCTGGTACATTACTTGCAGTGTGACATTGCCATGTTCCATTGCAAGATAGTGACTCATGTCCAGCCTCCTAGCCTAGTCATGATACAAAGGTACAAAGGAAGAAAGGACTTTCCTATTTTACAGAAACTGAAATGCACTGTCACACAGTATGGGTCCCTTTTAAAATCCACTCCTTTGAGGTGTTTGATTATATTTTGATGAACTAAATTTTGGAGAATTTTGGCTCCTAGTATGCTAGGAGCCTCTAGAGCAGATGATATTAATGGATTTTCAATGAACCACAAGATAAGGCTAAACAATGAAACAAAGGCAAGGAATGCAAAGTTATGCAACAAAATGATCAGAAGCTACACAGCTATCTAACATCATCAGCCAATAAATAAAATAGCAATCACTTCTTGAATCCAAGTCAATTTGATCAAACAGAATGGTTTTCTAGTTACTAGAGACAGAGAAGGGCAGTAGTAGGGAGGGGTGTCAGTAATGTGCCCCAAAACAGAGGGTAGAATTCTCTCTTAGGTTTTATATAGCATAGTAAGGTTAAATATTGAGCAATACAGTCTGTGCTAGCTATATTAGAAGATGGTAAGAACAGTTAAGAAATTCTTATGCAAAAATAATTAGTGGCCAAGGAGATAGAAATGTATTTCACTCACATTTCATTAATACACATTATATACTTGTAATTGAATTGCCATAATATATCCATAACAGTATGAGAATTAAAAACAATAATGAAAAAAATAAATGACTATCAAAGGCATTTACCAATACCTAAGTGCTTTAGGATTTCCCTCCTTTCATTTTATACTTTGTAAACTATTGTACTACATTAGGAGAGAACATATAGAACATGACTGCTTTATAATTATCTATGTCATGAAATGAACACATGTCTACTTTACCGGCCCTGCCACTGTGACTGTGTTCCTTGGTCTGAAGAAAAGTTTCCTTAAAGATCAATGGCTCCTTGGCAGTTGAGATGGTGACTGAAAACTATGGCAGGTCTATCAGTAAAGAGGAGATCCAAGGCAGAAATTATGTCTTTCTCATCTGCTCTTCTTCAATACCTTCAAGTACAAGTTGGAGCTAATATTCACCTCTCTTTAAAGTATTTGCTTCTCATGCCCTCTCTTAACTATTTTAACATAGTTGGCCATGCTAAGTATACCTTATAAGAGCAAATATACCTTTATCATTTATCATTCACTCAACAATTATGAAGATCCTGCTGTCATCCATGTCTTGCAGTAGGACAATATTACCAAAAGAAATACAATGCCAGTCCTGTAGGTAATTTTAGTTTTTCTGCTATTCATATTAGAGGTGGCAAATACACTATAAAGATGTTTCAGTTTGTAAAGTGCTTTCAGTACAAACATGAGTACATTTGCTTAAATCTCCAGTAGCCAAGTAAACAAAGAAATAATGCTGCATATTGTGGCTTGTGACTCTTATTCCAGAGCTAGAGAGGTAGAGACAGGAAGAACCCTGGGGTTGCCTGGCTCACTGCATCATGAGTCCTAAGTACTGTGAACAAGTCAGGTGAAGAAACAATTGAGGAAGGTGGCATTAATCTTTGACATACACATGAATGCAGAAACATGTATATACCACACACATACACACACTCACACATACTACAGATAGGTAAAAGAAGGTGTTACATTCTGTTGTCCCAGAACTCAGGATGGGCAAGGAGAAGAGCAGAAAAATTACTAATGCAATTGCAGTCTGAACATAGTACATTGTAAAAAGTGCAAAACAAACTCAGGGTTGTTAAAACCAGTATTTTGGGGCTGGAGAGGTGGCTCAGGGATTAAGCCTCCGCCTTGCAGGCGGAAGGTCCCGAGTTCGGATCCCAGATCCCACGTATAGACGCCAGACGGAAGCGGGGGCGGCCTGCGCTTCTGGTCCTGGTAGGGCGGAGCCTGTGAATCCCGGGGCAGAAGGAGGTGGAGGCATCCATGGTGGTTCGCGAATTCGTCCGTGGTTCTACACACACATACACACACACACAGACACGCGCGCGCACATACACACAGTTGAATAAATAATAATAAAAAAAAAAATTTAAAAAAAAAAAAAAAAAAAACCAGTATTTTGATTATTATTACCTGAGTGACATAGACATTAATGAAGCTTCATTTTATGTGTGTGTATACACATATATATATGAAAAAATACATATTTTTCATACCAACTCTTCAAACTCCCTTGTGCCTTTTAATATACTTGTTATTTAATACATTTTTATTATTATTTCAGCTCATACAAACTTAATAGGTACACCAGTTCCCTCCCTCCCTCCTCCTCCCCCCGAACCCCCTCTTCCCCCTCCCCTCACCCCTCCTTCCCCATCTCCCAGTGCCTCCGGCCCCAATTCCCAGAGATCCTTTCTTGTGCATGCCTGACTCTCCTCTGGGCCCTCCTCTCCGATGACATACAAGGACCCAGTGGCATTTCCCTGAACTCTTTCCCGTGTTCCCCTTAAGCATAGGAACACTGCTGTGGCTGCCAATCCCTTGCCTCCAAGGATCTTGATGCCTTTAGCAGATGCTAGACTTTGTGAGGTCAATAGTGTGTTGGACATTGCGCAGGGCATGCAAAGTCCAATTATGATTGCTTCGGCCCTAACTTGTGTGGAGTATCTTGCATATCATTGCTCCTCCCATCCTTTTGCTCTTACACTCTTACCGCCCCCTCTTCCACAAATGTCCCTGAGCTTCAGGATGAGGAGAGATTAGTCTGGCCTAGTTCTAGGTGGTTGATATAGAGCCTCTGAAGTTCTGGATTGTGGTTTGTTGATTTTCTTTTGCAGTTTTGCTGCTCCTGTAATGCCCTTCACTCCATCCTGCTGGGCACTGTATGTCACCCCCTGGCCAGAGACAAAACTAAACGCCAAGGGAACCAATGGTCCAATTAAAAAATGGGCCCTGGAACTTAAAAAAAACTTTACCAGGGATGAAATTAAAATGTCTAACAAATATCTTAAAAAATGCTCCACTTCCTTAGCCATCAGGGAAATGCAAATCAAAACTTCCCTGAGATATCATCTCACCCCAGTCAGGATGGCAAAAATCCACAATACAAACAACAAATGCTGGAGAGGATGTGGAGAGAGGGGAACTCGCCTACATTGCTGGTGGAAATGCAGGCTCATACAGCCACTCTGGCGAGCCTTCTGGAGATTCTTAAAGAAATTAAAGATTGAAATGCCATATGACCCTGCTATTCCACTTTTGGGAATAATCCCCCATACAGCAGAGGTTCACCTCGATAGCACAAGCAGGACCATGTTCATAGCAGCACTGTTTACAATAGCAAAGTCATAGAATCAACCCAAATGTCCAACAGTTGACGAGTGGATAAGGAAAAGTGGTACATCTATACAATGGAGTACTACTCAGCTATCAAAAAGGATGAATTACTGGAATTTGCTGGGAAATGGATGTCATTAGAAACAATTATATTAAGTGAAGTATCCCAAACCCAGAAAATTAAGCGCCGTATGTACTCCCTAATAGGTGGCTCCTAGTACCAAACCCACCCGGCCCACCTTGAGACACTCATAGGTAAATCTATGTATTACCTACAGTAATTGCAAGGATTATGAACAGGAGGGATGGGGTTAGAGGGCCACGCCAGAAACAAGGAGAGAAGTGACCACGTTACAGTAGAGAAAATAGGCCTCCATCAAGGACTGCAAGTAAGTAATGTGACACCTGGTAAAGTTCACAGATGTTCATTACTGATCACTTACAACTAAGGGGGTATGATCTCAACAGAAGGGGAGGGCATATAGTCTGGCAGATAAAAAGTAACCATTTTGCAAATGAGCGGTTGACCCCTCCCTCACTGAGGTTTCCTACTTTTATTACATCTACCCTTGAATGTGCTCTTATAATAAGACTCAGTTTAATATACTTATTTTAAAGCAGCCGTTTCTCAAGTGGTTAATATGTCATGAGTAGACTACCAGACCACAGATAATAAATACTGAGGTAGTAGCAAATGTGCAGACTATGCCCAAAACATCCACAATAGATGGAATTCATGACGTAAGATCATGGCAGAAGCTGTTCCATGGGAGGGAATCCAGCTGCTTCCCTGTCAGTTTCTACAAGCAGATGTCTTAGTGACTTCATCATGGCAGGAGTCTAGGTCTCAGCCACTGGGTTTAGAAAAACGTGATTTACTCAAACTCCTAAAACTAATTTACTCTATTCCTAGATTCTCACATCAGAATTCTGAGAGAGTTGTGCATAAAAATGAGAGTTCTGCTCCATCTGCGATGACTTTTGCCAGAAGGGTTATACCTTGACATCATTTCTGTAGACCATAGTTTGAGTCCCTTGATGTGGGAAAAATATTGCCTTCCCCCATCTGTTTTTATAGAAACACTAGCTATATATGTGTATATATAATATATATAAAATATATGTTTTATATATATATATATATAAAACATTTAGTTGAAAGGAAATCAAAAGGACAAAATTTGTGATACATAAGTGTATACTAAATTAAAATTTCCTCATCTATAAAAAGTTTATTGGAGCACAGCCTGACTCATTCACTTAAGCATTGTACAAAGCTGCTTTGTAGCACAATAGAGAAGTTGAATTGTTCAACAGAGACCATATGGGCCACTGAGTCTAAAATGTTTGCTTATCTGGCCCATTTCAGAGTACGCTTGCCAACCCCATGTTAAGTATGTAAATCCCTTGAGCTATAAGGAGGTACAATACCCAATGCCACTCTGAGGAAATTTTAACTCAGTCTATGCTAAACCCAAAGTATCAATATTAACCACCACAACACCAAAAAGAGATTCTAATAGTTCAGCCAGTTCGTGCAGGAAATCAAAGTAACCAGAGCATCTGTGGCATGTGTGCACTTGGAACTAAGAGGGTGAGGAAAGTAATTGGCATCTCTGCCCTCAATTGGACCTGTCTGCACATGGCCGGGAATAGGCATGCTGAGGCACATTCTTCTGCATAACACTCATCTCTGCTCATGTTTACCTCTGTGACCCTGTGATCCTGCACTTCCAAACTTAGCCAACTCCTCTGCTGCTTGACACATTCTTCCTGTGCACTCACCAGTTAATCCAAGCTGATCAGCCTGGGGGCCATTCTGCCTTTCCTCATTTTGTATTTGTTTTTCTGCTCTGAGTCACTATATGCTGCATGTATAGCTTCCTTAATACCAATCTGGTTTGCTTTTCCCTTCTTTCTGTCTTTTTCTATTTCTGTTTAATTGTCCCCAAAGATGTCTTGTTTTCCCTATTGGTTGTACTTTAGAAACTTGCATGCCAGTTGTCACTTTCCTTGAGTGTGTTTAAGTCCCCAGCCTGGCATGCACTGAACTGAATGTTTGGAGTGTTTGATGGAATAGCTCACTGGAAGTTGAATAAAAGATGATTGAATGAAAAAAAAAAGTTAGAAAAAAATAGAGGTTTTATATGATATATGCTCCAAGAGTAGTGGGTACAAAAGTAGACTGTGAAGGATTATGGAGAAGGCTCAGCCAATAAAATACTTGCACAAGCATGAAGACCTGAATGTGAAACCCCAGAATTCAGGGGGAAAGCCAGATCTTTCAGCATGCGCCTGTAACCCAGCACTGTGACAAAGCAGAGACAGGTTGTAATAGTTAGGTACAAATGTCCACTTGACAATTGAGTGTTTGAACTCTGAGCACATTGGTAGAGAATTAGTGTTGACTTAAGCCCAGACTGAAACTGCAAGAGATTTTCTAGGTGAATAAGATACAGGGAATTGACTGAGAAAGTTGACAACCCTTTGTGTACTTGGCCAGACATGCTGGTCTGGTAAGCAAGGATCATCCTTTTCTCAGCTATTATGTGGATATGGTGTAGCCAGTTCCCTCAGCCCTTCGTGTTGATGTGGCCTCTCCTTGCCAAGCTGGACAAAGAACTATAACTATCTGATCATAAGAGAATGAAGTCCCCCATTCTTTTAAGCTGTTTGGTCATAGATTTATCAGCAACAATACATAGTAATTGCACCATACATGGATACCTGGAGTGTTCTGGCCAAGTACTCTATCTGAACCAAAGAGCAACAAGTTCAGTTATAGAGCTGTGTGTTACAAAATAGAGGTGGGAATAATATGAAGAAAACATCTGATATTTACCTCTGGTTCACATAATACATGTACATACACACATGCATATGTACTTGCATACACATGTGCATACACCCACACAACGCATAGTATAACACATCACACCCTCTCTCCCCACACACATACTTACAATGTTGAGACTTGAAATTTGAACTTGCAATTTTCTGTTGAAAGTCCCATGATAGGATCCTATTGCCTTTCTTAGAATAATTGTTTGGATGTCTATATGACAGAGAAGTTACTTCCCATTTCATAGAGTTGTATGAAGATGACTTGGAAAATATACCAGTTTTCTACTGTGAATAGTTGTTTAATTGAAAATTTCCTCCTTCTTTCTCTGTTTAACTCAGGTGTCCATTTGCTTTCAAATGATTATAATTTTCTGTACTTTTAAATATTTACCAGAAATACTTTACTTATACTCAATGACACAGGTAATAGAAATATTATTGGAGATTGCTAGGTACACGGCTAGCGAGATAGGTCTTGCCCAAGGGCTGGAATTCAAGTATGTAATCCCATCTAAAGTGCTGCGGGTGGGGCAGTCCATTAGTAGTGCCAGCTTCAAGAGGCAGAGTCTGGGAATCTCTTCAACAAGCAGAGTAACCAGACTACCCCTATCATTAGAAATCATGGTTTCATTAGAAATCATGTCTCAAATGCATAAAGTGAAAAAAATGATTGAGGGTTATTCCTGATAACAACCTCTGGCTTATCTGCATGCAATCATGGATATATTTGGATAAGAATATGCATGTATAATCCCACACCTGCACATGAAAATCGAAAAAAAAATCCATTGGTTACCCATTTTACTCTTTGCATATATGTTTTATAATATAGATTTTAAAATAATTGCAGACATAAAAACAATAGATTTTTTTCTCTATAATTAAAGTGCCACATAAATCCATTCCAACCTCAGCTTAACATTCAGAATTACCTGAAGAGAGACTTGTAGAAGCTGATGTTGAGTCCCTTTTTAAGACTTTGGTCCTAGAGTCAAGACATTATCCATTTTGGTTTTATAGATGATATGAATGTTGTGTGGCCAAGGCTGGTATCCAATAGTAGTTTGTCCTTCTATATTTAGCCCATAGGATAAGTGAAAACTGGAGGGTCCACGCTTGACCTTGTTCTCTTCCGATAAACTGGATCTGGATCCCAGCTTTGCCACCTCCAGGCCAGTGTTACAAGCTATTCCTTACCAAGAGTTTAGGATACAAGTAGAATATTGTGAATTAATTATGAATAATAGAGTATCAGTATTACAAGAAAAATATGACTTGTTTAATTTTAATCAACATTTTATGTATGAAGCATGGTGCCTTCAATATTAAGTCTCTTATGTGATCAATATTGTCTTTCTCATTTGTGCCAATAGTTGTGGATCAATTTAACATATTTTCATACATACTCTGTATATTTAGTACTGTGCAATTATTAAATATTGCTACAGTAGTCATCTCTTGTTTTCATTATAAGACTCTTCCCTTTTTAGCAGTAATATTTTCTTCAGGATGCTAGGAGAGAGTGGGTGTGCAGGCAGCTGGAAAGACTCCATAAAGTCAAATAGCTAGTGAGAGCCCACAGGAATCGACCCCAAGTCACAGGACACATCTTTCCCATCTCTCTGAAACTGTTATCTCATATTTGCACAGTTTTTTGCCTCTTACATTCCTGAACATGTTTGTGTCTCAACTGATTGTTAAGCAACAATTTAACTTCAATTCTGTTTTTAGAAAAAGCAATCTGGAGAAAAATATATGAAAATGTATATTTTAAATATTGTAAGGCTTCACCATATAGGAACAGATGGCCAAAGCATATCAGTAGATTCTACAGCACTATTTCCTGACTTGGTCTCTGAGTGGCAAGGAGATGGAGGTGCCATGTTGTGGTATGGTGTCTGAAGGATGAGTTGGATCCCTTAGATAGAAGATGAGCAGAATGTGCTTGCATTTCACAAAGGGCCATTTTATAATGAGGTTGGATGGGCCCCAAAACAAGAGAAAAGGAGAACAGTATCAAAATGAGGTGATCTTTTAGTGGCCAAACAATTAGAGTGAGACTCAATATGTCAGGATAGATTTTCAATATAATTGATATATTTGTCCAGAGTCCATTAAAATATATTGATTTAATCATGGATACCCTCTTAAACAAATATTTGCATTGCTTTATTTTTTTATACATTTTTATTATTTCCGCTCATACAAACTTAATAGGTAGACCACTTCCCTCCCTCCCTCCTCCTCCCCCCGAACCCCCTGCTCCCCCTCCCCTCCCTCCCCATCCCCCAGTGCTTCCCCCCCAATTCCCAGATTGTCCTTTATTGTGTATGTCAGGCATTGCTTTAAAAGTGATCCCCTTTTCAGATTCTTTGTTTTCTCATTTGCAATAGGGATTACAAATGGAATTTCCTTCAGGCTTGGTAAGTGCCATACCGCAGAACCACAGACCTGACCAAGTTTTTCTGTGCTCTTTCTTGAAATCTAATCTCTTTGTTGGTAATCACAGTAAATTCTGCAAACAGTGAAAAGTTTCTCCATATCAATGAAAAAGCAAGTGAGTCCCTGGCTAACACACACAAACCAGAGTACAGCAGAGGTAAAGTGAGTGGCTGAAGCAATTTGGCTACAAGGTAAATATAGAAATTCTACATGTAGCCCATGTTTTGATTCTGTTTGGAGAAAGTGAAATCATTTAGAGAGCTAAGGAAATGAAAACAATAAAGCAGACAGCATCCAGCATAAGGATAAAGAACAGAATTTTTAGATCAGAAGAGTTCTTATTCAATGATACTTTTGCAAATATTTTTGAGCATCTTCTTTTCCAGAGGTAGAGTATTCTCCACCTGTTATAAGAATGGTAGAGGATAGACATGGACCTCACCACCAATGGTTTCATTTTAGTAAGGGAAAGCACGAGGGAACTGAAGGCCACTCAAAAGATCACTGCAGCCATTTTAATGCACTGAAGGAAATGGAGAGAGTGTGGTATTCATGTGTGAAAAGTGTCAAAGATTTTAAAAATAGTAATAAATATAAAAAATCATCAAGTGCCTATGAATGGCTAATCAGTCACCGGGAGGTGACAGTGACTCCTTCCACCTGTGGTAGGAAGGGTGTCTCAGAAGAGTCACTTCAGAAATGACTCCTGAAACTAAGACACAAATTCCCCAGGAAAAGCTGGCAGCAGCACTCACTAGACTTACAGACTGAGAGTCAAAGAGAGGCCTGAGTACATAGTAACAGGGACATGCTTTCATTATATTATGTATGGGTGTGGCTTGATGACAAAATGTAAATATCAGGCCAACTAGCATCCAGAAAAACCACACGGATGAGCTTCCTACAGCTAAGGAATCTTTTTCCTGTTGTCCCACACCTTCCTTTCATCTCAAGGGCTCACATCTAGAGGCTGACCTAGAAAATGAAGAAAAAAAAAAAGAAAAGATTCCTAGAAGGACACACCAATGACTCTCCTCCAGAATGTCAAAACGAAAGCCCCCAGCTTGTGCTTGCTGAGTGGGCAGTTTCTGAAGATTCATGCATTTGGAAAGACCTCATTTCGAAGAAGTCATGTGCTGCCATAGAGGAGAGGCACGCACTCTATTTTCATGGGAAAAAATGAATGTATCACACTAAACTGAAACTCACAATGAGGAAACATTGTTCGTATGCTGTGAGTATTAAAGCCTTTTCTGAGCATCATTGCTTAGTCATGGTGAGAAATCAAATATTAGAATCCATTTGTCTTTCTTCAGTCCTGAAGACATCTTTTTTCTTTTATATTGCTGAACTTAAAAAATTCTTCTGAATAACATTTTTTACATTTTTATTTAGATTAATCTTTCCCCTAGTTGTTCAAGCACAGTGAGTAACAATCCCTACTCTTCTCCTTCCCATCTCCTTCTCTAGTTCCTACCTTCCCTCTTTGTTTTCTCCCTCTCTTCCCTCCCTTTATCAATCCATTCCATTCCTCCCAACCTCCCAACTGTCTACTCCTGTGATTCCTGGGGTTCCTTCTGGATCTTCTACTTTAATGGAGGTTCACAGCTCTGTGTCTGACCATGTGGCCCTTCCTTTGGCAGACCCACTGATGTTGCATTTCCCTTCACATGTCAAACCTTAGCCACTACGGTTCCTACTGCTTGAAATTATTACTCCTGAGATCCTTGTTAGTCTATGTGGGCATGCTGATTTGTCAGCCATTGTGTAGGTCTGGTAAGAACAAGTCTCATTACAATGAGTTCCTGGGCAAAGCAGCCCTGCCTTGCATGGATTGTCATGTCCGGTGGTGGACCTTCCCATCTTTAGGCTCTTACAATCTAACTGGCCCTTTTCTGCAAGGTTCCCTGAGTCTTGGATGGGGAGAGATTTGGCAGGCCTGATTCCAGGTGAACATTGCAGGGTTGCCAGTATTCTATTCTGGCTGGCTGTTGTTTATCTCACTATTTTTCCCACTACACTAGTCTCCATCCTGTCTGGGTGTTGAGATCCTCGCCTATCTAAAGAAAAGGTTTAAAAGAGAGGCAAGCTCAATATTAGGCCACAGTAGAGTGTGGAGTTGGCCTCCAGATAACCAACCAACAGCTTACTAACCCCTAACTCCCATCATCCATGAGACGGACACATGTACAGCACTGTAAACCAGGTATAACAGTGGATGGGAAGGAAACTGAATGTGGACAGCATCAGATATCTCAATATTTACGTGTTTTTCTTAACAGTGTCCTTATCATTTTATTTATAAAAACCCCAGTATCTTTTTTTAATAGTCACTTCATTTACTGTATACATTTTCTAGCTCATTGGTCATGAAATTTCCAAAATATCCTTTTTTATAACATTTTTATTATTATTTCTGCTCATACAAACTTAATAGGTAGACCAGTTCCCTCCCCCTCCTCCTCCCCCCGAACCCCCTGCTCCCCCTCCCTCCCTCCCCATCTCCCAGTGCCTCCCCCTCAATTCCCAGAGAGTCCTTTATTGTGTATGCCTAACTCTCCTCTTGGTCCTCCTTTCCGTTGACCTACAAGGACCCAGTGGCATTTCCCTGAACCCTTTCTCGTGTTCCCCTTAAGCATAGGAACACTACTGTGGCCATCAATCCCTTGCCTCCAAGGATCTTGGTGCTTTTAGCTGATGTTAGACTTTGTGAGGTCAATAGTGTGACGGACATGGCGCAGGGCATGCAAAGTCCTATTATGATTGCTTCAGCCCTATCTAGTGTGGAGACTCTTCGAATCATTGCTCCCCCCATCCTTTTGCTCTTACAATCTTACCGCCCCCTCTTCCGCCGATGTCCCTGAGCTTCAGGATGGGGGGAGATTAGGCTGGCTTAGTTCTATGTGATTGATATAGAGTCTCTGAAGTTCTGGATTGTGGTTTGTTGATTTTCTTTTGCAGTTTTGCTGCTCCTGCAATGCCTTTCACTCCATCCTGATGGGCACTGTATGTCACCCCCTGGTCAGAGACAAAAAACTGTTAAACTGGAGTCTTGTTATAATAGCACATTCAAGGGTAGATGTAATAAAAGCAGGAAACCTCAGTGAGGGAAGGATCAGTCACCCATTTGCAAAATGATCTCTTTTCATCTGCCAGACTATATGCCCTCCCCTTCTGGTGAGATCATACCCCCTCAGTTGTACATGATCAGGAACGAATGTCTGTGACATCTGGTTAAGTTCCAAAATATCCTTTTAAGTCAAGCTGTTGATGGTGTTTCTTTTTTGGTAAGGTATCACAGTTTGCCTATATATTGCTGATAAATTCAGATCAAAATGGTTTATGGGAACAAGGGACTTTAGTTGAGCTTATGATTGTCCAGTCACATTTTTTAATGTTGCTTGGCAGAAGAGCTCATACCAATACCAGGGACCACATCATACCTACAGGACTGCTGAAGGATGGACAATCTTTGTTTGGTAGAACAGCATATCTGTCCAAGTATACCAAAGAATGCCAAATTTCTTAATTAGCTTCCTCCATTTTATTCACATGTCCTGAAACTAGTCCCTCCCACTACAGAATAGGTTTTGTTTAAGATTAACACAACTACTAATACTTTACAAATGTGCCTAAAGTTTGAGCCTCAATTTGCCAAGTTGACAACTATGTCTAACTATGACAGGGGAAAATCAGGGCATATCATTCTTTGTCTTTTGAATCACAGTAAAACAGATGGTAGAGATCTCCTGTTCTGCCGGTATTTTGGAACCAGTGGTTTTCTAGTGCAATGCAAGTAAGTTTATTCAATATGACAAAGATCTTCAAGTAACATGACTGATAAATTGACCATATTTCTTAGTTCCCAAACCACAAATCGGAGTATTCCAATGATGGGTCATATGTTTTGCATGTTGTTTCAAGATTTTTCGGTGGACTTTATGATTTTGTTTCCATTTAATCTGCCTCGTGTGTTTTATGTGCTTACAACTTGTTGCTCACTGTCTAATAACTAGGAAAGCATAGCTGCAGGGTTCCAATTACTCTGGCAAAGGAACCTTATTACATTGTCTCCGACTAAACACATAATTAATGTCTCTATTTCTAGGCCATTTCAGCAAATTCAAAACCCAGAGACAATCCATACACATTTAGGAATGCATATGAACACATGGAATATCGTCAATGAAGCTGACAGCCATGCCAGTGGAATATTTCTGATTCGATAGTTTAGTATGGATTGCAAATACTTCACACTACTTTAGTATATAGTTTGAATTGAAATATGTAACACTGAGATGTTTTCACAGGATGGGCTCTTCTTCTCCTTGAAGGCAAGTTGTTAAAATGGGTGAGATATCTTTCAGTGGCCACAATGTACAAGTATAGGCAAACTGTCTGCAGAAAATGTTTAATACCTTATTGCACAAGCATGTAGATAAAGTGTGCATTTAAACTGTCTGGACCCAGACCTAATTTAATTTTGCAAATAAAGACAATTTTCACAATTTTTATACATACTGAATATTGCAGTAATTCAACCAATCTATAATTCTGAAGAAATAGATGCTGTTAGCTCTGCTGAAAACTTTTCCAAGACTTGTTCACTATTTTCGAAAAAAAAAAATCATACCATTGACTGGAGCCCTGCTTGTGGCATGAGCTGTCAATCAAACCTGCTGACATTATTAGAGATTTGCAATGGTTGCAGCTGAGATTGTTCAGTATTTATGTGGCACCACCCAACAATTCTATTATATCTTCTCAGTGGGAGTGCTATGTACAAACATTTACCAACATTATTATGTATTGCTTCTTTATACTATCCTTTCATATTACAGGCAGAGAGGGGAAGTTATGTTCCTAGACAAATTACTATATTTATTGATTTATTTTTAGTATAACATGAGGACATTATATATAATAAGTACATTAAAAAAGATTTTTGTGAGGTAAGGTTCAGAACAAATCTTCTAGAATAAATCATGCCTTCAATAAGGAGGGGGATTAGGTTCATGTGCATTCGTGTGCAGTTCAGAGCACAGAAAGGAAGGAAGAGGGGTGGGAAAAATGGCCTTGATTCAGCCTCAGTTATGTGTCAGGCCCTGTGCCCAGAGCTACAAATGCATCATCTCATTTTTGTGCATGAGACAGAAAAATATCGTATGTGCTTTGAATCTTTTAGCCCTGTGGTATCGAATTCAGAGCTCGTGCTTGACATTTGGAGAACAGAGAACAAGAGGAGATGAATAGATGAATATCCCTGACACTACCGGCATGCTAGAATTATTTAATAGTTCTATTAAATAAGTGGCAGTCTCAGAATCTGATTTATGATGGTTAATGAAATTTTCACAAAGAAGCATTATGAAAAAAATGTGGGGAAAATCATAATATATGCACATAGGAATTTACATGCATATGGATGTCAGTGCACATTGGCTTGCACGTGCTACCTATTTATAGATTTTGGGACACATTTGCAAGTGATAAATGAACATTTAAATGCTACACATATGTTTATATCCACTTTTAGTTGGGAGTTGTTTCAAAACGCAGTATCTGCACTGTGCCAAATCTCAGGCATTTGGAAAGGACAAAAAATTAAAATTTCTGGGATGAACTAAAGACAACATGAAGAAAATTCAAAATACTGGCAAAATAACAGTAAATGTGGCACAAAAACATTTTAATGGACACTATGTGAAATAAAGAATACCAAAATTCATTGCTCAGCTTTGTTGGTTAATTATTTTACAGTACTGACAAAGGAGACTTTTAATTCAAAGATATTGCCTTGTGATCTGTGAGCATGAAAGAAAGTTTTCTGCGGAACCCATTATAATTTTGAATCTTTGATAGATTAACTTCTTTTTAAGATAGCCAGATGAAGATTTGTAGTTTGTGAGAAGTGTTTATCAGGCCCCTTGTAATGTATAGGGTCTGTGAGAATTCAACAACATAGGCAAGACTACATTTGGAAGAGAGAATACCTGTGTTCTAATGGTATATTCTGCAACTACTGCAAATCAATCAAAGATAACGAGAACCATAAAACATCTCTTAGGTTTCCTTGGGATGCAAATTCCAGAAAGTCAAATAAACCGAATTAATCATTTTCTACTAAAAATAAAGTCTGAAGGTGTTACCTGCTCCAGGCATAACTAGAGAAAAGGAGTCAAATTTTGTTATTAGGTTTCTCTCTCTCTCTCTCTCTCTCTCTCTGTCTCTCTCTCACTCTCTTTCTGTCTTTCTCCCCTCCCTCCCCCCCTGAGTTCATTTCATGTTCTAAAGCAGTCTCAATATGGGGGTCCTCAGACGTACCACATTTCTAAGCTAAACAAGCATTGAGATGACATATTCTTAAAAATCAGTGTTGTTACATGCTCCTGAAACTAATTGTGTGGTTTATAAGATAGATGATGATTGGTGTGACAAAGCTATGTGCCTGCAACTGAGAGGAGAAAGAGAGGACTGTGACCTCAATCTCCCCAGAACCTGAGCCAAACATATTATGAGCAGGCAGTGTTTAATAGTTGGGGACCTAACCCAAGTGGGAGCCCACATACTGAGAAAACCATTTAAAACTTTTTATAGTCACACAAACCTACTCTAGCTCCTCTTTCTCTTTATAGCTAGGGAATGAAAAATCCATTAAAATCGCCATGTGTGTGTGTGTGTGTGTGTGTGTGTGTAGGTATCGGTGTGTGTATAAGAGGGCACTTGAATGTGTGTGCCAGAGGAAGCCCAAGGATGACATCAGAAATCATTCTAGATTGCTCTCCATTCCTTATTGTTTTGTTCTAGGATTTCCCAGGCTCTACCTTCCAAGGTCAGAGCTACAGATCTTTGTCATTTCTACCCAGAGATTTTATATGGTGCCTGGGATCCAAATTTAGGTTATTTTGCTTTCAAGGCAAAAGCTTTAACCCATGAATTTGATCATCTTTAAATGTAGACTTGCTGATTGCAAGAGCTGGCGCCTTAGAGCAGTATAAAGTACGTGAGGATTGCTATAAAATATGGATTGCTATTTTATTTAAATCATTCAGCGTATATCTGGAAGATATTTTTGGAAATTGCACTTTGAGATGAATGGTAGGGATTACTTCCATAGTTTATAAAAAATTGAAATCATAAGCATCTTCTCTGTCCCTTCCTAGCCATGATGTTATTTCTTAAATTGTTATGATAGGAACTGGTAATTTTGAAATGTGTAGTGAAATGTAATTTTGTTTTATATTTTTCTTTCTTATATTTTTGTTCCTACACCCAAGTGGTATCCTAAATATTGCTGATGATAATAACTGGTACCAAAAGTAATCCTTCCCTAATTATATTAGTGTGTGCATGGTCCGTTGTAAGCATGTTATCATTAAATATAGTTTATGTCTACCATATATATCACTGTTGACTTCAACTCCATGTCTGCAAGTTTTGTGAATATCTGAAAGTCCACTGCTCAGCTCTGAAGATGTGATAAGGCAGATGTCATATTTCTTAAGTCAGGTGGCACCACAGGTGGCCAGAGGAACGGTTTCATATCTGTGACTGATCATTTCTATTCATGGGAGTGACAATGGAGCCAAGGTCAGAACTTGATCTTGGAGGTGCTTTGAGCACCCTGATAAGAGGCAACTGTCTGTCACAGAGAGGAATAAAACATGAAGATTGCAACTAGAACAATTGTGATCACTGTTGCAGATTCTTAACTTCATTGGTGTGAGACAGTGCTCACACTCAGGTGGAAAAGGAGAAATGGGCATTTATTTGACTTACCATTCCAGAGGAAATGCGGTCCATTGTGGCAAGAATTCCACAGTAGAAAGCACGGCTGAAGTCAGAAACAGGAAACCAATTCAAGTCACCCCAGCCATCATTGTGACAGAGATGAAGTAGAGCTGGGCAAACAAGCCTCAAGGCCTTCCTTCAGCAAAGCTCAACTTCCCAAAAATGCCACAGTTTCCCAAACATTAATACAGCTAAGGATGTAACCACATGAGCCTATAGAGGACAACTCACATTCAAACCAGGGCATTCTCCAGTCCCATGAATACTTTACATAGCACGCTGTCCTGTCTTCAGGGTCAGACTTCATTTTAAAGGCGTTTAAGACTTGTAACTTCGCTGACCCACCAAAGCTTTTTTAAGGTTTCAATATAATGAGAAGTCTTGTCATATGTAAGACAGTTATATTAATTTTTTCAAGGCATATTGATTTTGAAAATTCCAAAGGTCAAAAATTGAAATACAAATAGATACCATAACAGGATTAAAGGGCAAAAAGAGCTAGTGGCTAATCTGCTTATTGGATATAATGAGATAATTCCCAGGCAGATGAGTCTGTAATTCAAACAAGAAAATGAGCTCCCCAGAGCTCATTGTATTTTACTTTCTATAAGCTCATTGCTTCTATGGTTTGCTGAAGTGTATTAATCCTGATTTCTTTCAGGGAAGCAAAAGGACCTGCTATAGCCTTGGTAATCATAGAAATATAGTTTTATTAATTCTGTATTATCTATAATAGTTATCTTATTAACCATACTACTTAGAACAGCATCTTAAATAAAAACATAATTATTACAAAATATACAACTTTATAAAACTTATTAAGCATTTCAAAGACTAAGTCTTTCTTATACAGTTCCCTGGACTGGTCTGGAACTCACCAGTTTGGCCAGATTGGTCCTGAATTCTCAACAATACTCCTGTCTCATTCTCTGAAATGCTGGAATTATAGGTATGAACCACCATGGTTATAAATACTAAAAATATGATCTTGACCAATAATAATACTATGAGCCACATTAAATTTATATCAATGGGCTGGACAGATAGCTCAGGGGTTAAGACACTGTCTCTCAAGCAGAAGGTCCTGAGTTCAGATCCCAGGTCCCACATTCCCAGGTGGAAATAGAAGCTGCCTGCACTTCCACTTCTGGTCGGCAGAGCCTGGGAAATCCCAGAGTGAAGTGGTACAAGCAATCCAAGATAATTCCCGAAGTCATCCTTGGTCCTTAACAGGGACATACAGTGCCCTCTGATGCGCATAAACACACACACACACACACTCTCTCTCTCTCTCTAAATAAATAAGCAAATAAATAAATTAATAATAATATTTTTTAAAAATTATATTAAGATATATAAAATTTTGTGGCTAGTTCAATCAATGTTTTTATTGTAATATTATATAGTTTTTCATTTTATAAATGAAATAATTTTTAAATCAGAGAACTGTTTTTAGTTGCTTCATGTCTTCCTCGATTGATAGGACTAAAGATTTAGCTTTATACATAATAATAAAATGTTTCAACTTTTGGCTCCTGCTATCATTTTGGATACTGAATGTCCCCAAGACCCATGATGTTACAAACTTGATGTTCGACTTCAGAAGGTAATGGCTTTTCAGACCCGTGGGGAGTGCTGTGAAGGGAGATGAACCCATTTGTCTTCTGTTTTGACTTTTTGGTCATGAGATAAGCAGTTGCTATGCGTTATGCATCTCTAGCCCTTGCCATCCCGCACCCTACTAGAGGTCTGAGAGGCATAAGCCTGCCAATCTTTGAATCCAGCCTCTGAAATCAGGAGTTAAAAACAACTTTATATCTCTATAATTTGCTCAGTTGTTATAGTGACAGGAAACTGACTTATAGGAGGGAAAATACAATATAAGATTCCTATTAGTAAGATGCTAAACTAGTTGCTGTGGGTAAGCAAGTAAATATGAACATCGCACATTATCTTGCTCAGGGGGCATCATTTCCAAAATGACAATCCACTGCATAACAGTTACTCATAAAAGGGCTGTGGCCACTGTAGTCTGTTCTTCACACAAGCAGGGTGTGCTGTATACCCAAGATTAGTGGCATTTTCAGAACATAATAGAGTCCATGACCACCAGTGATATTCTCAATGTGCACGGGCTTGGGGCTCAAGTGCTTTCCAAGCTGCATGGCAAGCCACATTGCTAAAATGAGTTCTTCCCAGTCACAGGAATGTGGGCAGGAATCAGTCTTGACTCCCGAAAGGACCACATATATCACATATCACAAGATCATGAGTGATGACCCACATCCTCCCCCCACACCCTTCTAAGCAGTTAGAACCTTTGCTACTAATTAAAAACTATCAGGAAGGGAAAAATTAAAAAATGAAAGCAATGAATTAGAAATGAAATTGATAGTAGCTTGAGAGGTAACTCAGTTAGTAGAGTGCTTGCCATGTGTGCATGAAGGACTGAGTTTGGATCCTCAACGACCATGTAAAAAGCTGGATTTAATGACATGTACCTGTAGCCTCAGCCAGGGATAGTGGAGATAGCCAGGTGTCTAGAGTTTGTTGACCACATCCACATATAATATATAATGTATCAACCATAGTACTTAAAATGGCATATGAAATAACAAATCATACTCATTATGATCTAATGTAGTTGAATTGGTAAGGTTTAGGTTCAGTAAGAAAACATTGTCAAAAAAATAAGGTGGCAAGCAATTGTACAGTAAGTCCTCCATCAACCCCTGGCATTCACATATACACATGCGAATGTGTACTTTCATATAAACGTGCATATGCATAAATGCATTTTGGCACATATATCATCCCAAACATCATTTATCTTAAGGAATGGATAGTTTAGAATGGATGCAATACTTATAATGACAAAGAGAGTGTAAAGCAGTGAGTGATTTGAAAATTGAATGCTCCAGCAATTTAAAAATAGGAAGATCTTGAAAAGTGAGTGAGATCTTGAGAAATGATTACTCTTCACAGGGCTAAATGCGTTTGAGCATTCATTAGTATGTGCAGATTCTACTTATGTCAATATCTTCTTAGATGTAATCATACTACATCTTTGTAATATCTTTAAAACTTGTGTTGCAGTTCTAAGCATGAGGTTTCACTTAGTTTCTCTGGCACTTTGCTGTATAAATACCCATATCTTGTCCTTAGTTCATGGCATACTGGTATTTTATCCTTGAAAATATTCCTTTTTGTATAATTAATTTTAAAATTATATAAACATATACGTATGAAGGTATTTATACACTTCATATTCATCTCAGTACAATTTCTCCAGATAGAGGTCACTGATGCATGTTTATTATAGAACTTTAAATTCTATTTTAAGTTGCATTTATGCACACACACATATATCATAAAAAGTGTGGGATGTGTTGTAAAATTTACATTGATTTATCTAAATGGTAAGGAATGGTTATCAGCCACAATTTTGCAGAGCAACAAAACTGACAGGATATTCTACAGGGAGAGAGAGAGAAAGAGAGAGAGAGAGAGAGAGAGAGCAGAGATAAAGCAAGTAAGAAACAGGTGAATTTCAGTTGTGGCTATTGGAGAATTTGAAATTTCAGGAAAGAATGGTTGGAGAATCTAGAAAAAGAAATGATGATCTAGAATTTCTTAGGAAATCATCAGCTGACTGGATGAGGCATATGTTAATCATCAAGGTAATCTCCAGTAAAGTGGACAGCTTACAGATGTTAAGCACACCCACAAAGTACTTCACACAGATTGCTATTTGATTGGCGACTGGATGCTACTGTTAGGATGAGTTATAACACATAACTCCTTGTTTCCTTTTCTACTTAATATGCTCCCTGCCTAACACTTTATTGACTTAAAAGCATATCCTGTATGTTCAACCAGAAAACACTGCTGTAAATTTGTTACAATCACTATGTCAACTTATGAAGAAGTGCATTGCTACTGTAGAGATTTTGTTTGAGTTCAAATGTGATGTTCCCCAATTTGGAATATGAAGCTCACATGGGAACTGAAGAGAATCTGTTTATTGCAATGACTGTCCTTAAGTTTGGGATGGACTCAGAGATCTATTTTTTTAATTCTCCATTTGCTTCTTTTATGAATAATTAATTCATCTATTTCTTATTTTGTGTACATATGAAGTGTGTTGTGTGTGGAGGGGTGTCATGAGCATGCCACAGCACCCAGATGGAAGCCAGGAATGACTTTGTGGAACTGGCTTTGCCCATTTACTTCCACATAGTTTCAGACTCAGTTTGTCAGACTTGCTCCAAGACTTGTGCCTGATGACCTATCTTGCTAACCCCAGTCCTGTTCTTTAATGATACAGATAGCTCCTCATTGTGCTGGAATCTTTTATGTGTTGACATCTAACAGAAACCTGCAGAAATTCTTCCACACACTTAAACAAAGACTTAGATGTGTAGCCCTCTAAATGATGCCAAGGAAGTCGATTTGCTTTGAAAAGATACCTTTCTTGTATCATCTAATTATTCATAGTGTTCTAATTACCAGCTTTTTAGAGTGCTTTGAAATAATTCTGATTAAAGTAAAGCATAAAAAGTTTACTTTGATTATTAGTACTTTTGTATTTTTTATCACACACACTAACTGGGTAAAAAATATATGAGAAAACCTACCCATTCTCCTTCTCTTGATATGTTCTCTCACAGTTTGAGTTTTAAGGAGCAAAACCATATTTCCTAATAAGTCTTATATGACCTGTGTTCCTTTAGACAGTAAAACAAAGGTAGTATTTTATATCATCCACAGTTTTTTAACTATAAAATAAACAGTCCTGTATTTGCTTAGTATTCTGATAAAACTAACCATTGATCCAATTCTGCTCCTGATATAGGAAGCCAGAGCCCAATCTCCTATCAGACAAGATTGTGAGAATTCAGGCTAATATTTCCATAGACCCTAATCTTTTATCATTATTTTAACTTTTAAATACTTTCACTTGTGTTTGCACTAGTCTTATTTCAACAATGAAAATCACCATTTCAATTTTTGCATTAAATTCAAGAATATGTTAGAGACTCAAGAAGAATATAGAACAACAGTTGATACTTACAGGGAAAAAGTATTCACTGAATTCAAAGAACTGTCTTCCAAAGTCTGGTATTCATTTGTGTATCTATTTGTTCAGGGATTTAAATGGTCATATTCTTTCCAAGATTTTATGTTCACTGATTTTAGTTTCTAACAGTGAAGCTAGTACCAGATAACCTTACCCAAGGTATATATTGCTGAATACCTCCTGTAAACATTGAGTTTTTGCTATAATTAGTCCCAAACCAAATTTCCCTTAAAATTCTGAAACTGTTTAAAAGGTTCCACTTTTCTAAACTTTCAAGGAAAACAATCAATATTCATTGTATCTCCCCAGAGCCTCACCTGTGCAGAGTGTTCATTCTGTATTGCTTTTAGATACTTTTTACTTGTTGATTCTTCTATTGAATGCTTAATACAATGAGCTTTCTCATTTGTTTGTTTTCTATAAGTGACTTCTCAAGAATCTTCTAAGAAAGGTTCTTCTTTCTTCTTTGAAATGTTTCTTGTTGTTGATAAGTGATACAAAACCAGCAATCATCCATTAAACTACTTGAGGTATTTTTAAGAGAGCAATAAAGAAGAGAAAATCAAAAGACTCTTGAATAGAAGGAAAAAGATTTCAAGTCCTATTTATAAGACCTTTCTCTCTGACTTTTCAAAAAAACATATTTTTTTTAATTCTTACTGCTGCCTGAAATTTGCTGAAAGGTGACTAGTGGGAGAAACCCAAGAAACTGGCAGGATGGAAGCCAAGAAGCATCTTGGATTTTGATTTCATCTCTTGCTTTACTAGTTGCATTAGTTCCATACCATTGTAAACTAGATAATTGAAGTTTGAGAGTTGGACATATCTCTGAAGAGCTGGTAGTTTAGACAAACCATGGGGAAGCCTGTGAGATATTTCCTAATTAATGTGGGACAAACCATTCCACTGTGATTGAGAACATTTTCTGGACAGGTGGATAAGAGGTAGAGAGCTGGTTCAATAGCTTGGCATACTTTAGGCAGATATCAATGTGTGTGTGTGTGTGTGTGTGTGTGTGTGTGTGTGTTTATGTATTTAAAGTAGAAGAGTCTGAGAACAGATGAAGATATCTTAAAGACAGAGGAAGTAAAAAAAATAATGGAATAATGGAAAACATGACACTTGAAAGCAGAAAGAGATGTTACTTGGAGAAGGAAGGGCATAAGTCAAGGAGAAAAGTAAGAATGAATGAGAGAGAGAGCAGGAAATTAGATGGATAAGAACAAAATATAATATCATGCTTGTATGAAATGCTGTAATGAAGCTCTTTATCATATATTCTAGCTTAAAAATTTTAAAATGAGAATAATCATTGCAGACAATATTCATACAGTTGGTTGTCCCAGGAAATATTACAGGCAAAGAATGCAAAGTTGGGATGGGGGATGTCTCAGCAGTTAATCCACTTGTTGTGCAAGCAACTGGAATTCAAAATCCCAGAAACCACTTAAAATGCTGGATTTTTGCAGGGACTGCGCTGTAATTCCAGTCTCAGGAGGCAGACACTGGGAAGCTGTATAGGTCTTGGTTTTTGTAGAGACCCTCTCTCAAAAAGAATCTGGTAGAAGAGTGATCAAGGATAACTCCCAAACCAACCTCAGATATCCATATGTCAATACTCACACACATACAGCAAACATGCATACACACAAACACCCCCCATATAAGCATACTCATGAAAATAGAAGTGGCAAAAGGTGAGCACATCTATAGGAAGGTCAGATATCATCAGATACCTTACTAAATATAAAAGTCATGTGTTTATCAAATAAAATTCAAAATGAAGAAGTACTATAAACAAAATTCTCTAGTATTCTTAACCAATGTTGTTAAGCATGGGGGGAAAGGAATCCAGTGACTAAGAAAATGTGTGAGGTTAACATGGCCACTGAAAAACAGTAAGTAACACAAGTTAGCACTGTGTGAGGTTAACATGGCCACTGATAAACAGTAACTAACACAAGTTAGCACTGTGTGAGGTTAACATGGTTAAATAGCAACTAACACAAGGGAGAAATGTAAGAAATATCAGTTTTGTTAAAACTAATGGCCTGGTGGCCAAGGGAATCATTGTTTAACCTTAACATGGAAGAATATTTGAACATAAGAGATAGATAAAATTGGAGAGGATGGGGAGAACAGATGTTATGTGCAGTGATAAGGTTGGAGGAGTCTGAAAGTTCCCTGGATAAAGTGGGGTGTGTATCATTTACAGCCTTGAGAAGTTACCAAGGAGTTAGTTGTAGAGAATCAGGATAGCAGAGTGTAGAGTGAGAGAATTTCATTTAAATGATCGTCCTCCCTTAAGGACATTAGGGTGAGATGACCAGAGATTTAGAGTATATGGTCATGTCGGTTCAGGGAGTTGCCACTGACATTTACCAAATGCTATGACTAACAATCGCTACTTGCTCCATTTCCTTCCAATATTTTTTGAATTTATGTGTTTTTCTTTGGTTGTAATATATATTTGTTTGTATTCACTTAACTATGCAACATTACCATTTAATTGCATTATTGAAAAATATCACAAAGCGTATACTTCATACCTTGGTAATTATCCATCTTGTGGAATTTCCCTAGTGCCTAATGATTCTGTCATTTACAGTTTTCTAGAATGGTGAATGATTTTGTGCTAAAACCATTTTGATTTGCTATGGGTCTATGTTTTTGTGTACCTTGATATAGATTTCCAGACAGTAATTGCTCAGTCATAGCACCATTTCTGCATGTATTATGGAATTCGATTTTAACATTCGGTGGTAAATTTTAGTCTACATGTTCACCACTTGTTTTGCTGATGTCTTAATCTGTACATAAAGGCAATGTAGCTTTTCAAGTACAACTGTACATTTGTATTTTAGGAAATAAAAAATACACTAGAGTTGTTTAGGCATGTGATCTAGCTGGCATTCCTTTTCAGAGTGAAATAATGTCAAGTATGGAAATTTTACTATTAAAAGAAATAGCGATTAATGGCTAAGTACCACTGACTATCATTAGTGAATTGCATTATATTGATAAATAAAGCACTCAAAATCTAAAAGAATGAAATGTTAGCTAATGAGCTTTTATTGTTTACTGTCATCATTGTTTGTTTCTTTGTTTCATGAATTTTTTGACTTTTTCATGACTCTAAGAAAGTGAAACAATATGCTTATCATTTTTCTTCTGTAGTATGAATTCAGTAATATTCATTCATAAATGTTCATCATTTCTCACATGAGTCTCTTGCCTTCTAAGTGCTTCAGATGATTTTTTAGGGAGTTTTTTGACTTCCCTAGTATGATTTATAGATTATAAGGTAGAAATGGAACTGATTAGGGCTGGTAAAATTGCTCAGTTGGAGGACTCAAGTCAAAGCCCTTGATACAAAAGCCTCAAATACTCTAGTTCATATTCTCATATTCCATGTATTTTTCCATCAGGTATGGTAGTGGCCTTCCTCTAATTCTAGCTCTGGAACTCAGAGCCTATGAGGCCCCAGAGTAATCTGGTTAGCTGGGCTAGCCCTGTAGCAAAGTTCTAGGTTCAATTAGAAACCCAGACTCAAAAGAATACATTGTGAAAGAATGATTGAAGGTGATCCCTGGTATCAACCTCAGGCCTCCACCCATGTGCACATATAATCATGTACTCCTGTACCCATACTTGTGCCCCCACACATACAAGCACCTATTTATACCTACATCACCCCACATACACACAGACATGTAAAAATGGACCACAAATAAATACTTAAAAAAAAAAAACAAGAGATCAGACTATTGTTAGGAAATAAGAGTAGGAACTTAATCTTCAAGTTACAAGCCATATTATTATTATTAGGAAAAATGGAAAACACACTTTCAATTCTCTTGTGATAGGTTTGTCAGCCACACAGTTTGGAGTCTTGCATATTTAGTAAAATTTTCACTGTTAAGTAATTTTCCCCAGATATATAAATATTACTTTTTCATCCTAAACAGTACATCAACAACAATAAGGACATGTCTTCCCCAAAGTCTAGCTTGGCTAACAAATGAGTCTATTCGGACTTAAGCTTGCTTCTTGCTTTCTCTTCCTGTGACTCTGTGAACAACTTGCAAGCCATTCTGCTGAAAAATCTTTTTTTTTACTCTCACTCAACTGCTTCCTTCTCTAGAATCTCGGGAAATGGCTTTCATGGGGTACATATTCAGCATGCTTCTGCTATTGGGTCCACACAACATCAACTTCTTTGAAGTGACATCTAATAAGATAACACTTGATGACTAATCTAGAGCTTCACTAACCAATAGGCTCTGACAGTGTGTGCAAAGTGTCCCAAGCAGACTATATTGAATTGAGAATTGAATATTGAAAATATTGAAGTCGCAGAAGAGATCCCAAGAGATAGATATAATCAAATGTGTGTTTTACTGTCAGCAGGATGGAAGGTTATCTGGAGACACATTGAAGATTAGAAGTTGAAGGCCATCATCAATGGGGACCTTTCCTGGACTAGTCTCAGGAGAAATGGGGAGATGCAGGCCAATTTAAGAGGTACATAGGAATGTATAATGGGGAAGTCGCTGAGCAATTTTGAATCTTCTAGTTCAAGTTGTCAAGTACATAACCAAAACATAGTCACTTTAGGAGTATGGAAAATAGTGAGAAGCGGCATAAAGAGGCAGAAACTGAGCTGATTCTTTTATTCTGAAATATTTACTCAGAACATCTCCATCAAAACATATTTTTCAAGACTGCATGTCCCTGTGAGAAGTGAAACCATCATCAAAGCTGTTACCTTTTAATTATCCTTAAATTTTCTCTAATTTGCAATTTTTCTTATCCCAATGACCCATTTATTAGACCTGTTTAAAATAAGTTGATTTAAAAATGGAAATATGAAAGGATTCTTCTACTTGTTATTTTTATGTCTGCTGCCCTGGCACTTGTAAAGAACCTTTCCCCAGCCAGGTGGTGCGGGAAGAATGACTAGAAGTGACACCAGAGTTTTTGAGTCACATCCTTGTTGACATGGTGAAACTTTGTACAAAATAATAATGTAAGCTGACCGGGCTAGATGCTAACCACATTTGGTCGAAATTTGACAAAGAGCATTTGATAAAGGGGCATTGAGTGACCATTAGTGATGTTCTGCTTTCTAATACTTCCCCTGACTTTGTTTCTAACATTCTCAGATGGGCCCTTGATGTGGTCTGGGTATTTTTGTGAACTGCTGGAAAATTTCACTCACACACTAATGTTTCCAATGAACACAAAATACTTCTTCCAGAACACGGCTGCCAATAAGCAGTATTTTTAGAGGCACATGTCACAGTTTCTGTTTGCTTCTTGCTAATGGACTTTGAATGATTAAGATTCAGCCTCTGATCAAAGGCATTATTACTCCACGGTTTCATTATGTACCATGTGCAGTAAATGTTTACTACACATGGGCTCAAGTTAGCATGCCATTAAACCGTGTTCCAGTTAAGTCAGTTCCTAGCTCATAGCAGTTACTCTAGACATGCTTGTCCTTTCCCTGTGTTGGAAAGAACAGTTTCCTCCTTTAGAGTTCCTATAGCTAAATTTGTCTGACAATGATGTCATACCAGGTATATGTGCTTCCCCAGAAAGTATTTTTGTGAGTTTTCCAAATCCTTTGGTAAAGTTTGCTCCTATCTGCAGAAGATTATTCTTGCTTCTGGTAAGGAATCCTTTTCAGGGACAGTTAAAAAAATAAATATGCATGGTTCTTATCATGGAAGCTGATAAAATAACATATAATGTAGGGCATTGATACTAGTTTTCCTTTGAACAATGAAGAGCCAGAGCATTTGATATCTGATGAAATCTATTTCCTCTTCACAACATAGAAGACTATCAAAAATTCTCACCCTTTCTAATTTTATCTATACCTTTCCTATTTCTTCTCTCATGTTTGGAAATGAAAAGAGACGTTCTTACTTTTTAAAAATCACAACTACTAACACGTTGAGTATTGCACATTATGGTAACAATAAAATTAGAGAGGAAAAGTCATTCAGGTGCCATATTGACTTTCTGTAAGTGTAGCTATAATACTAAAGTATCTCTTCAGACCTGCTTAGTCATAACTTTGAGGTTAGAATGAAGACAGTACAGAAAAACTACCTGAAAGAGTTTTTCATTCTATTGTATAGACTTATAAAGAATTGGTGTCAATTTGTCTGTATTATTTTCAGAGATAATGTAGAGACATTTCACACTCACTACCCTGGAGATATGGCATATACTATGTCTGGGTCTTCTCGGTTCTGAGTTTTAACTTGTCTCAAGTAAATTGTTCATTCTTGAGTTGTAGAATGTCTCCCTCCCTGAAACTCATTCATAAAACTAATGAGTGTGATCTGAGAAGAGAGATATCTCTATTTGGTTTCAAAATACAGCAGAAGCTGAGGTTGCCAGGGTTACCAAGCTGCCAAACAAGCTGCTACTGTGGATGGCACTGGTTATCCATCCTTCCCTGGACTAACTTTGCAGCACTGAAAAATTCTGCTAATAGTCAGTTCTGAAAGTCCACCTTGAATAGAAAGGAAGCATCAGGAAAAAGGTTTGCTTCTTTCCTCCACTTCCAGGAAAATATCTTGCTTATCCTATCTGAATCTAATGAAGTCTAATCAAATCTCAGCTCTGGAGAATAAATCATAAAGACTCATTGGCAACATCTGCTATTGAAGTTCTTTGCAGTCCTTTCATATGAATGGAACATAATTTATTTTTCCTGGTTGTGAATAAGTATGTTTTGAATGATATCTGTAAACATCTCTTTCCCACTGGAAGTTTTTTTTATATACTTTTACCAATGGTAATTTAAAAGGTATTTAATCTTTCACACACTGCAACATATCTCATAATAGGTATTTATTTTAGAATAATTCTTTAAAATTCCTGCCCCATTCGCTTAGGAACTGGTGCATGCCCAGTTGCATGTATTACTCATTTTTGGATTCCTGTCATATAGAATTCAGTACTTTACGCACAGTAGGTGCTAAACATTTGCCATTGCAAGAAATCATATTGAACAGGTTGAGCAAAATGTAAAGAACCATTTCATTTGAGGGCCCTCACTTCTACTCAGAAATGAAGGCAAAGAGGCTTCCTTACTGTGCATAGAATGGAGCTAGGTTGATTGCACTGACTTCAAATGTTCCATCTACTTAAAAGCCAAGGTTTGTGGCTTGTCTAGGTGAGTTCAACCTTTATTTCTAAGTGTGAAGAAACATTTCAAAGGTTGGAGGCGCAAGAGAAAACAAATTAAAAAATAAACCATAAGTAGATATTACCCTCTGCCCTAGTGCCTCTGTTTACTGTAAAACAATCATAGAGTCAAAGAAAGAACCTTTGCAATTAGCATCACTTCCATTTCAATGGGCTGAAATATGTGTTTGAGAATTTATCTATAAAATAGTATTAGCATATGTGATGCTCTAGAACATTCCCAAGATTGCTTTGCTGTTGAATGATTTTTTTTCATTTTTACTTCTTACAAAGAGATGCTGTTTATTCACTCCCAAGATGTTGCGGTGTTTCACCTACTTTATAATGTACCTGAAAGCATTTGTTTTCATCGGATATTTGAGAAATATTTATTTGAACAAGGCAGACTTTCTTTTAAAAATAACCTTCTTTCAGAGGCATGCTTCCAGAATTCTGCAAGTGTGGCGTTGACACACTGAAAAATATGTGAAGCCAAGTAAGAAAAAAGAATCAGAAAGTGCTCAGGTATAGTGTTTGCCTAGTGACAGCGATCTCAGTTTATAGGATTTTGCATCAGTTTATTAGTATATTTTGCATAAATAGAATTATACTTATGTGACTGATATATTTGCATGGTCAATCAACATAATGGAAAAAGAGGCTTATTCTTGCTTATAATTTCTGGATATAGTTTGTTATCCTGGCAGATAGCTCATACACTCATACTATCATCAGCAGTTGGCAAAACTGGTCACACCATATTCAACAATAGCTGAGAAAGGACATCCATTCTCACTTGTCAAATGGTTTTCTGTCTATATACAAAATACTAGGCCAGCTCTATTTGTCTTATTCACCTACTCAGGAAATGGTCCTACCTACTATGCACACATTCTTCCAACATCAGTTAAATAACCTCCCAAAGGTTGTTCAGGGCTTCCCTTAGTTAAATAATTTCTCATAGTTAGGCCTAATGGCTCAGATTTCACTTGTCCAGTGACATTTGTATCTAACTGGAACAGCAGATACTAGATAAAGTATTACTTTTAACCCGTCAGGGAAAATTACCTGATACTTCAAAGTCTTCCAATTCATTGCTATCAATAACAGTTCCCTGATATGAGACACTTTAAACTTTTTTTCCATTTTATTTTCTGCTGCAATACTGAGTACTCTAAATTCAAATTTCTGCATAACTTTCTTACATGCACAGTCAAAGATTTCTACTAGGATTACATTTGAATCCTAGGTGTTTACTTCCACAGCACACGTGAACAATTCGGGTTCCATCCTTGTCTTTTTGTCTCTTCATATTAATTGGCAAAGGGGAGGGAGTTCCTACAAATTCAGATTATGATGACAATAAGAGAAAGAACTTTTCCTTTGTTGTTCCTGTGTTTTTTAAAACAGAATGTCCTTTCCGTTCAGTTTTAAGTAGGAGAAAATTTGACAGGACAGAATCTAAATTAGAGTTTTAAGTGGAAAACAATTAGTGTTCTATTCCTCATTTTCCAACAACTTTCACACAGAATCTGTCAACTGAATGCAGAACACAAAGCAAATATCAGGCAAGGGAGTGAGTAGGATAAGGGAGAAGGAAGTGAATTGCAGTTAGGAACCAGGGAATTCAGGTTGGGTTCATCCATTGCTATATTTATGAGTCTTTGGAGATCTCATGCTTTTCATTCTACAAAATGCAAAGAAAAATCAGGCAAAAGATTCATTCATCCGGGCCTGTCAACCACTGGAGCAATAAAACATTCGTATGGAGACTCTGTGACCCAAGAATCTGACATATACCTGGCATGAGGAAATGACAAACTCTTCATCTGTCTGTCCTCAGAGTAAAACTCAGTGCCTAAATGCCACAAAAGGTTGAAATCACAGTTTTATATTCACCACAGCTATGTTTGCCTACATGATACCTGCACAGTATGGTGCTTCTCAATATTTCATCATGGAAAAGAGAAGGCTTCATGGGCCTAACCACTCAATAAAGGTTAATACTGGATCTGTAAAGAGGAATCTTTTTTCATCAGTAGTGTGTCCACTGATCTTTCTTCCATACTCCAGCAAAAACCCAGACATATGCTACTTTAGGTCATCCTTATGAAGTCTACTGTGCCACACACAAAAAAATGGCATGTAAGTGGGACGGTTCCTGGTTAGTAAGAAGGTTTTCAGTTCAAGAAGGAAGAGGGATGAGATGAGGGAGTGTGGGGTTGAAAATGACTTAAATTCATTGTTTGCATGGAAGAAACTATTAAGATTTAACAGAAAAGAAAATTAGGTTTGAAAAATGACCTGTCAATTTCTGTGAGGCAAAAAGAAAAGAGAGATGAGGGGGAGACATTGAATAGACAAACCCATGAGGTCAGTCTTCACCAGTGTACAGGGTAATTTTTTTTAGACAGATAATGTTCCACTGTGACCATGAGGTAGGGAGATACAAGAAGGATAGGAAGTATAATGTGCAGTTGACAGTGACTGAATGGAAGTGCTGACAAGACACTGAAAAGTACAGTGGTTTCAAAGTATCATAGATCCTCAAAGTTAGGCTTTGAACTTTGGACTGACTCTTATTTATCAATGAGGACATAAGAAAGACTTCAGATGTTGGCAATAACATAATAAAAATTAAGCTTCCTGAGGGCATATCATTAAAATGGCATAAAATGGATTGGCAAGTTTCAAATAATGAGTGTGATTAGTGTGAGAGTCAAATCATTTGGCAATGAGCTGAGAAATTAGAAGCCTGGTACAAGAGACAAAAATTGATATAGCTCATTTTGAGCCTGCAAGTGGCAGATGATGGTGCCATTAGCAGAGCCAGGTGGCTCAGAGAGAAGAGCCAATTGACAGGGAGATGATTCGTTGAACTTGGGTCATATTAAGTTGAAAGTGTTGGCAGGACATTCAATACTAGAACACACAATAGAGTGGAGGGAGTATTGCCACACAGGAGATGACTGAAACTCTGGAAATTACTGTAGGAGAAAGTGAATGACCACAGAAAATTAAGGACATTTCTTTAAAAATATCTCACAAAAGAACACTCAAACATCAAATAAGCAGAAATGAGGTGATTTCCTGAGATCTTGTGGTGGAAGTCATTGGGAGAAAGTTTCTGAAAGCAAGGGCCAACATCAGAAATCAGTATGAATGGGAGACAGGATGCCAGATTTGGTGTCAGAAATGAAACAGGTGACCTTTCAGGAGCTGGATTCCAGTGAGGACCAAGGTCATGCTTAGCTAGACTGAGGAGAAGCTATGGAAGAGTAGAGGCAACAGCCTAGGATCTTTCAATTAGGATGTACAAGGAAAGAGATGGAATTACACAGTTTCTACAATTCCCTTAGAAGCCAGCCACTTCACTTTGCCATGTAAATATAATCACAATATATTAAGTAACATTAATAGTAGGTTAGTAGTAGACACTAAGCAAGTTTGTAATAGGCAGACTTCAGTAGACCTGTAAATGGAGTGAATGATGTCAACACACTACAACAAAGTAATCTGAAAAATAAAAGTGGGTGATAGGTGCACTAAAAACAAATGGGGGAAATGGGACATCTAGGACATGCTTGAACTATCCCAATTTAGAAAATAATCTACATTATGTATCTAGTTATAAGATCTTCTAAACCTCTTGAGAAAAAAATCAAGAAGAGAATCACAATGGCAGATGAGTCCTTTCATGACCCAATTAGGCAGCAACCAATGGTAGTGGCATGTTTTCCATTGATAAGTTACCTTATTTCTCTGTTGTCATTGTCCTAGTGACATCAGAAATACAGATGAAAAGATTCCTTCCAAGGCTTCTTCCAAATGGAAAAAGAAACCAGGCTCTCACAGTGCACTAATCAAGGAGGTGGAGAGATATTCCTGACACGTACTTTGCACAAGAAGGGCAGGAATCAAGTGTATGAATTTCACTGACTTGAGAAGTACAGAAAGGTACTTGGGTTTGGGCCAAGTTCTTTGAAGATAATTCATTTATCACCCATGTGAGTAAGACTTAATAAAAATTTCACACCTTTCCACCATCAAGAAAGGATTGTTGATAGATTATTAGATTCAATCTTAATCATAAAGTTGCATCCAAATGCTACACATTAATATGGTTATTAATATGGCTAATATATGTACATTATCATCAACCCTAATAGAAATGAAAAAAATACTGCTTCTCACTTAATTACTATTCATCCAGCTGAGACATGGGACAGGTAAGGCTCAATTCTATTTCAATAGTGATGCAATTTATATGAGAGCAATAGTTCGTTAAATACATACACACAATAGTTGTTTCATGAATATTAAGTAAAATTGTCTTCTAGCACTATTAAGGAGACCGTTCAATGCACACGTACAAAGGCAAATGAAACTTTATCGTAGGCATCATGTTTTGGAACAACATGGGAAGTTGACAAGACTTGTGTCATCATGAAACCAAAACTGAAACTGGGTAGATCTTGAGGATTCCCTTACCAGACTCCTGACCTTATAATCAGGGGAACTGAGACAAATGGTACCAAAGTATGCAAACTTACAAAGGAAACAAGCAAAACGCCTTCAATAAATCAATAAGGCAATAAACTGTGACACATTTTATATTTTGAAAATAGCTCTAAACTCAGATATTTTCTTTACATTTTTTGTCTGGGGGGGCATGTTTGAGTGTTTGTTTTTGCATGAGCGTTAATACATGTGTGTGTGAGGGATCCGTGTACACGTGAAGATGTACACATGGAGACATGAGGCTGATATCAGAATCCTCATTTTTCTTTCATCTTACTCTTTGGCAGCTCGGTCTCCAAACCCAGAGCTCAGCTGCAGGGTTAGTCTGGCTAACCAGTCTTGGCCTTTTGGAGGTGGAGTTATAGGCAGGCCACCACACCCACCAGCACTTTCTTTGGGATCAGGGAAACAAAAATTGTGTCCATTTTCTTGTGGGCCAGTGATTTAGCCACTCAGTCATCTCTCCATCCTTCTAAGCTTACTTTGTATGATGTCTAATTTATAAGGGATACGATTAAACATTTCACGTCATTGCTTCCAAATATTTTGAATAAGGTTGGTTCCTTAAGCCTATATCAAATGTAAAAGAACTATTATTAGTAAAAGAAACCTCTATTTAAAAAACCACAAGTCAATTTCACCATGATTTAAAAAATTGATTTGTTCTCTTTATTGATTAAAACATAAATTTATTAATTCATTTAAATTTTATAAAAATTTAAAATGACAATTGTTTCAGGTGCTTTTAAGAAGTTTTTTTATAATTTTCAGAAATTTTATTTATTGCACAAAATAAGTATTTTACAAGTAATAAACTGCTAGGAGGTTATTTTACTGAAATGTTCTACACCTGTGTTGTGGTTTAGCTCTGTGAGTTTTGAAATTAAGTTGTTAAGGCTCCAATAAATAACCCCTCACTCTTGTTCATATAGGCAACCTGGATTAAACACCACAGGGGGCACATCAGACGTGCGGACACACACACACACACACACGTGCACACACACACACACACACACACACAGACATGAAAGTTGAGGAGAGAGTTTTTGGGAAAGAATAGTTTCACATGAGAGAACAGGAGGATGGGGAAGGTAAAATGACTAAAATTTCTTATTATGTGCATCTATGAAACCGTCAAAGAATAACAAGTATATATAAAAAGGATCAGTAACTTTAAAAGTTGCACAAATGTTATCTTTAAAGAACTGTGCATACTATTTTTTAAATGTGTACATGTGTGTGATGTATGCTTGCGAGTGTGTACGTGCTCACATATGTGAGTGAATGTGTATCTATGAACACATGGGCATATTTGTATACGTGTATATGGAGTCCCAAAGTTGGTGACTGGCATCTTCCTCAAACTTTCTACTTTATTGAATGAAATAAGGTTCTCAGTTGAAGCCAGAGTTCACCAATTAGCTACTCGAGTTAGTCAGCAACTCCAGAGAAAACCTAATTTTACCTGTTGAGCTGGGACCGCAGGCAGCCAGCAAGCCTGCTCGGCTCTTACGTTGCTTCTGGTGCTCCGAGCTCCTGTCCTCATACTTGTGTCGTGAGTACTGTATCCACTGAACTGTCTCTCCGGTCCTTACACATTACTTTAAATGTGTGTGTCCCATATTCGATATTTTCTAGAAGGATAAATAGTACACATGTATTTCTCTTCGTTCTTACTAGTGAACAAGTAATTTACAGACGGAAATTTTCTTATTTGTAATATTCATATAGATTTTGGAATTTCCGACAGCAGGACTGGTTACTTATTCTTTAACAAAAAAACAATTTTAGTTGAAGAATTATGCTTTCCATCCCTGGCGGCTGAGACAGGAGAATGACTGTCCAGACTTGCCTTGGCAGCATATCTAGACTCTGCCTCAAAAAACAAAACAAATCTTATATCATACAAATGGAATCTTTAAATATTTTTATATTGCTTTATTATATTTTAAGCACTTCATCTTTTGATGTCCATTTTCAAGTCATATTTAATTACCTAATTCTTTAATAAATACTAATTATTTAAATAATTTCTCTGTAAATTTTCATGTTTTTAGCACTTCTTCAAGTGGAACCAGAGGTCATGACATATGATCTCAGAAGAGCTAATAATGTCTGTGCATATATTCATTATGAAGAAAAAGTATTATTCCTTCCATTAATGTTTGTTATTTTATGTTATTAAGAGTTAAAAGGGGGGCTGGAGAGGTGGCTCAGGGATTAAGCCTCTGCCTTGCAGGCAGAAGGTCCTGAGTTCGATCATAGACCCCACGTATAGACGCCAGGCGGAAGCGGGGGTGGCCTGCGTTTCTGGTCCTGGTAGGGCGGAGCCTGTGAATCCCGGGGCAGAGTAAACAAGGAGGAGGTAAGGTGGCCCATGGTGGTTTCCGAATTCGCCCGTGGTTCTACACAAACGCATACACACGCACAATTGAATAAATAAAAAGAGCTAAAAGGTAGTAAAACATGGGAGAGTTATAGAAAACTGATAATCTGTCCACTGATAAAACTGCTTAAAATCAACATTAAAGTACCAAGAATTTACGGGGCTGAAGAGATGGCTCAGGGGTTAAGACTGCTTCAAAAGTGGAAGGTCCTGAGTTCTAATCCCAGATCCCATGTAAAAATGCCAGGCAGAAAAGGTAGCACTTCTGGCCCTGGTGGGCAGAGTCTGAGAAATCCCAGAGCAAAGCAAAAAAGAGGTAAAGCAATCAAGGATAATTCCTGAAGTCACCCTTGGTCCTCCACAGGGACACACAGTGCACTTGATGTACACACACACACACACACACACACACACACACGTGTTATGCAAATACAAAATAAATAAAATAAAGGTATCAAGAATTTTAACTGACATCATAAAATCTTGGTTGGGAGTTCTAGTGGGGTTGCAGGTATCCCTACACCATTGACCAAGGAAAGGGCCTCCTTGTTATCAGGGAAGATCACCTTCTACCCAACGTGCAGCTTTGGGAGTGTTGCATATAAGCAGTGAGAGAGAAAGGGGACACCTGCCCCAATAGCTAGATCAACCAAATCACTCTCATGATTAATCAATGGAATGACAGCTGTCACTGCAAGATCACCCTCACATACAAGGAGACACAAAACAAAACCTAATAACATGAATATGGAAGACTTACAGGGAAAGGAGATTAGCAAGGATGAGAGGGAGATAAGAAAGGTGCAGGGGAGTATGATCAGACACTACTGTATTCCAGCATTAAATTATCAAAGTTTATCAGTACAGAAAAGTAGACAAAATGAAATCAAAGCATTTTGAATAATTTGCATGTTCTATCTCAAAGCTTTTTTTTTATTTTGTAAAGTCACTATTAAAATAAAAAAGCTTTAGAATTGATCCCAAGAATGTTCATTAATAAGACTTATCTATAATCTCAAAAGCAGCCAAAGTAAGCCACTTCAAAACTGAACTCTTGGTAAAACCTGGTGGGATCTAAGTGGGGGGTATCCCTATGCCCCAGGAAAGACTGCCCCATTTCCACATGCCTCCTAACTGTGTGTGCAGGAACACTAGCTAACAGGCAGGAGATGCCTTCACTTGTCCCTGGCTCACCTCTCTTCCTGGAATAACTTCCTAACTATCAAGTTATGCCATCTCAGCTTTCGCCTGTGGCTCTTAGACTTCTCTGAAGGTGACCTAAGCTTCCTGTTTGCTTGTCTGTTGTAAGAACACCTGACTTCCCTTCCTGCTTAGCTGGTGCCTTTGCATAAGGTCTCATACTTGCTTTCTGTACTCTGTCTGGCTCTGTACCCTTGGCTCTGTATCTTCTATAATATTTCCTCCTCTGCCATTGTTTTACTGATCCTCCTTCATTAAGTTCTCCCATATTTTTCTTTCCACAATTGGGATCCTAGATCCCTGTGTAGCAAGTATGGGCCTTTGGGAGACACATGCTTTACTTTGCCATAGTAATAATCCCCTAGTCTATCTTTTTCATTAGGGACACCTGTCAAAATTTAACAGGTGATAACTTAGACTGATCAAATAGAGGACCTCATACTTTTCACTGGAGTGCCCCCCAAATCATTATGAAATCAAGGGACAAAGAGATTAAGTCATCTAGACAAGATGAGAGCTGAGCTTCGATTTAAACTCAGGAAGCCAAAATACCTGTGAATTTTCATAGTTACCTTGGCTGTATGCGGGTAAGCAAATGAGTTAGTTAGCTATATAGGAGTCAATTTGAAACTGAAGGCTGAGCTCTGGGCAAATTTGTGAATAATTAGTAGTTAAGGAAAGCCCTGCACAGTTCTGCAGAAGACTGTCAAATCCATGTGAGAACACCCAGTTGTAGTGGGTAGGGCCATTCCCTGGAAAGGTAGATGAGTTGGCATAATAAAGTTTGTCATTCTTCACCACACTTGGTGTGTCTTGCTATCTGACAAGTGAGTTTGCCCATTTCAGCAATTCCATAGATTTCTATGTGGCTAGTTCTCTTGGTTGTTGGTGTTAGTGTGAGCTTTCTTGCCAAGTTGCACCAAGACTGCAACTGAGAATCATATGAAAGAATAAAACCCTTCATTTTTCTCTAAGGTCTTTGGTTGTGAATTTATCAGCAACATGCAGGCAAATTGCAACAGCAAGAACTATGGAATATAAAGATATCTTGATAATCCAGCCATCCTCTAGCTGTTATAACATGTTATTTTGCGAGGGGAGGGAATGTTTTCAGAATTCAGTTCTCTTCTTCTACCATATGGGATTTAGGTTTAAACTCAGATTGACAAATTTACACTAAGGTCCATTATCCATTGAGACCTCTTTTTCTGCCTATTTTTCAAAAGTTGACTTGATAGTTTGTGCATCTCTTTATAAAAAGTCAGGGTTCTGGGCATATGGCTCAACAGATACAGTTCTTCTGCATAAGCTTGAGGACTAGAGTTCAGTTCTCTGGACACCATGCAAAATTCAATGGAATAACATCTCTTATCTTTGCACCTCTAAGTTAAATTGGAAGCAGAGAACTGAGCATCTTCAAAGTTCACCAGCCAACAAGTCTGACTTATACAGCAGCACTGAAGATTCTAGGTCTTGAGTAAGGAAGAAAGGAGGAACAACACTTAAAGATGGTCCTCAGACTCCACTCAGATGCCATGGCACACAAAACCTCTCTCTCTCTCTCTCTCTCTCTCTCTCTCTCTCTCTCTCTCTCTCTCTAGCATATTCTTTAATAACTGATACATTTGAATTTTTTATTTTCTTTTTCTATGGACAATAAATACACCTAAAACAGAATAGTCCTGAGAAAATCCCAGCTAAAATGGCAGAAGGTTCACTCTCCTTAGAATCAAAGATAGACTCAGAAAAAGAACAAGCAACCCTTGAGGTATCAATGAAATGAGGATTTTCATGGACAGACTCTGCCTCTGCTCACCAGTAAAGCCTCCAGGCTACGATATATGTAGTGCTTATGAACTTGAAAGTTTTTGTTTTTTTTTTAATTTTTTTTATTATTTATTATTTTTTTATTAGATTGTGCATGTATGTGTGTGCACATGTGTGTATGTATTTGTGTGTGTGTAGAACCACGGACGAATTCGGGAACCACCATGGACGCCTCCACCTCCTCCTTATTTTTACTCTGTCCCGGGATTCACAGGCTCCGCCCTACCAGGACCAGAAACGCAGGCTGCCCCCGCTTCTGCCTGGCGTCTATACGTGGGGTCTAGGATCCGAACTCAGGACCTTCCGCCTGCAAGGCAGAGGCTTAACCCCTGAGCTACCTCTCCAGCCCCTGAACTTGAAAGTTTTATGGAAGCATTCTAGGCATTGCGATTTTCCAAATTATGTTTCATTTGTTCATCTTGTACTTTCTTAAACAGTATATGAGTACACTTACAAATCATCTCCATAGACATTTAGCTGGACTGTGGAACAGAGAGACTGATGTATAATTAAGTGCATGCTGTGACATTACTGGATGGGCAGAGACAGGAGAGTGGTCAGGACCATAAGTGACCAAGTGGCCTCCAAGGCTGATGGAAGGCTCAAAACACAAGGAGCTGTGTGTGGCACAGATGCTGGAATTGGCTCAGGGACTGCGACCATAGTTTATAAAGAGTAGTGGTAGTCAGCCTATGAATTCAATATTGCTGTTCTCCCAAGAATTAGAAATAGGTCCACCAAGCTACTTCCTGCATTGGGTTGCAAAGTAACCCTTTCTAGGAAGCATGACACAGCAGTAGCAATCATGAACTCAGAGGCAGCAGTTATTAGAGTTTGGTCTATGTAAAACTGACCCTGACAACAGGCAGTTACAGATGGGGGATTCATGCCTTCCTAACCACTCAATACTGAACAAAACAGTCAACAGATTCTTGGAGAAAAAGAGACAGAGTTCCCATTTGTATGGATGGATAATACCATCAGGCTCTATAGATAGTTTAGACTCAGGGTCACATAAATGGCCCTGGGACACAAAGCAAAGAAATTTAGAGGAGAAAAGGGAAAAGGGCTGGAATTGGTGGGGGAAAGATAAAAAAGTATGTTGGGGAGTAACCAGAACCTGTTCTCTGTGTATCTAACATTGTCAAAGAACAAAACTGATTGATAAAAAGTCATAAAGCTACTTTCTATCAGAATCCCTATTCCTCTCAGTGTATCCTCTGTCTTGAAGAGGCTTTCTCAAGCAGATCTTCCAGGGAACCATCTTTGATTCCGATTCATTTCCTTCTTTCATTTTAGCATGTACAGACATTATCTTTTTCTTGAGCTGAACTGTAGCATTGCATATAAATGAGAGACGAATTTACTTGTCTGCCTCCCAAATTGCCTTTCATTGAGTTTCCCATATTATGTTCTGTCACTGTGCAAGACACTGTGAGCTAAATATTCAATCTTGACTGAGATGCCACAGCCATTTATCTTTCTTCCTGAATAGGGTTTATTGCTGGGTGGCTACTCTTGAGGTTTCAAAGGATTTTTGTGGGAAAAATGTATTTGCGTTTTCCCCACATCTGATTATTCTCTGACACTTCTCTCAAATCATCCCTCTGTCCCTTTGTTCCGTTGCTTCTACTTTATTAAACAATCATTTCTGGAAACCCAACACACTGGCACATTTCTGTAATCTCAGCTCATGAGGCACTGAGGCAAGGAAGTCATGAGTCCCAGGCCATGTAAGCCTTGAGTTTTCTAGCAAGACTGGAGACTGTATATCAAACAGCAAAACAAAACAGTGGTAGTTTCTTATCTGTGTCTTCTGTGATTAGTAGGTTAGTCCCCTCTACCTTATCACTGTGTGTCTACTGGCTTTATGTCCTGGTCAAAATTGCCCTTGAGAACTTTTAGTATACCCATTTCTTCCTCTTTTTTTTTCTTCTGTACAGAACCTTTAATAAAGCAGGAAGAGAAATGTAAAGTCTTATATTTATCAGGGAACCTGTCATCTACTGAAAGGAGAAAACTAAATGTTTAATGTTTGTCTCCCATATGGTGTCAGAGAATTTGTCTTCATTTTTAAAAAATTATAGATATTTTAAAATGATGAATGATAAAAAAACTGTAAGCTCCCTTCTTACTGTTTTGAGTGAAATCAATTAATTAATGGAAACAACCTCAAAATTGGTCACATTTTATCTGTAGAAAACTTAAGAAGCTGGTTGAAATAATGAAGAAGAAAATCTTGTTATTTTCAAAAAGAGCAAAGATATAACTACATTAGAAATTAGAAATTATACCTAGAAATTATAACTATATAAGAAATTCGTATAGCAAAATACTCAATTTGAAGCTGGCCAGGTGACTCTACATATAAAGGGCCTTCTTGCCTAGTCTGTCACTTGGATTTGATCCCCCAGAGCCCACATGGTAGAAAGAAAGGACTAAGTCCTTCAAGGTGTCCTGTGACTTCCACACATGCACTTCTGTATATGTGTACACCCCCACGATAATAAATAAACAACCAATTTTAAGTACTGATGTTGGTGGTATCTGCCTGTAGTTTCACTTTGGAACTGTGAGGCAGGGGGATCCCTAGAGTCTGGGAGTTTGAGATCAGGCTGGGCAATTCAGCGAGACTATCTTTATTTCTTTTTAAGTAGCTTTTACATTTACCATTCATTCTTAAAACATACTTTTGAACTGAAACTTAATAAGGAATATCAAAGAATAAAATTTTGCTTTGTTTCTCTTCTTAACACTAGAAATGCTTGTTGAAATACAAAATTTAACAAAATTTAAGAAAATAGTTTTTCCTATTGATTTTCCTCTTTTTTGGCAATTGTTGATAATTTTCTTTTCATTACTCTAAGAGCCTACAAAATTAGCTTGCCTTTCAGTTTACACATTAAATAATTTGGGGGGAAAATCAGTTATTTTTGCCTTCTGTCATTAATTGGTCATGTATTTCATTGTCTAATGGTAAAAGAAGTACCTTCAGAAGACCAATATCATTACTGCCAATAGCAGTGTTAATCATCCCTCCCAAACTGTTTTATCTTTATGTTACAGTTATCAATGTTTAGATGCAGTTAGAAGTCACCTGGCTGATTACTAGTGCAATCCTTCAAAAGACTACTCTACCACTAAATCAACCTTTTATTGCTTTTAAAGCATCTTCAGAAACATTCTTTCCCTTCATCTTCACAGAAACTCCAAGAAGTAAGTAAGAGAGAATAATATTCCCCATTCCACACAGTCAGAGACTTCGTATAGCTTTACTGTCTCTGAGGATTTTAGGTAAAGTCATGTATCCCAAGTCTGTGGCTTCCAACTAAACTTGGCTATAGGGAAGAATGTGAACCAACAAAATGCATTTGCATGATGAAGTTTTGACAGTCCCTGGCCCCTGGTATGTTTTCTGCCTGATATTCAAGAAATAAATTCACTCAGTTTCAATTCTTGTAGGTCTTTAGGCAGTCTTCTCTGACCACCATTTTTCCATTGTATTTTGCAAAGAGAATAATACTCATCCATAACCTAGCCAACACTATCAGTTCTTTTTATTATCTCCCCTATGACACTTAAAATGTTCAGATGTACTCTATATTTCATGTACTTGTTTGGTTCCATGAACTACAGTTTAGGTCCTTGAGGGTCCTTGTTCTTTGCATAATAGTGGAAGCATGCTAGTGCTACAGATAGAGGTCCAGAGGCAAGGGATGCAACATACATCAATGGAAATACTACTGGAAAGTGCTGACCCTGTCATGGCCCACACATGGCTCACATAGGACTCATTTTTCACAGTGAGAAGAGTCTTGCAAGTACAACAAATGCATCTTGGCTAGGAGCATAAGTCTGACTTTGTGCATCAGCCTTTGACAAAAAGGACCCCACTATGTAATGTGCACAGCTTTGAGAGTCTTCAGAAACTTGGGTTGGGAGTGGACCACCCACATGAGAAATGGGTGTCCCTAGGTCCCTTTCATGTAACTTAAACATAGATGTTAGGTTCAGTCCTGTTTGTCTGATCTTGACACGGAAGAGGTATTGTGTGTATACAAGTGGGCTCTTGAGTGTGTGTGCCTGTGGAAGCCCAACAATGTTATAGAGAAGTATCCTGGATTGCTGGATTTCTCTGCCTCCTATTGCTTTGTTCTAGGCATTCCTAAATTCCACCTTCCATCTGCAGCTGGCGTTTTTATGTGGGTTCTGGGGATTTGAACCCAGATCCTTTGGCTTATGATACAAAGGCTTTAAATCCTGCACCATTTCGCAGCCTGACAGTGATGTTTTTGAGTGAACACATATTGAAGGAATGAAAACATCATTTTTATATAAAGATTATTCATGTTGTTGAATAGTGAAAGCCTAATCTGAGAATTCACAAAATGTGAGAGCATTTCCAGAGGTCTAGGAGGACAACTCGTTTGTCTGATAACAACTGTTCCCTGGGGTCAGCCTTGAGTACCATGCCAGGAAGAGATTGTTCTCCAGGCTGAGCTGTGTAGGGTATCTGAGTCCCCCTTCACCAGCTTTTGTTCATGGATCCACAGCAAGGAGCTTTAGCTTTGGAGATTATAATTAGCAAATAGCTACTCAGGGATTAAAGCTAAACTTCAAACTTTCAAGATAGAGAGACCAGTTCAATCTGCTCTATCTATCAAAGGACACATATGCGCATATGTATCATTAGGGGTTCTTCCATCACCAGTCATTCTTCCTGTGAGATTAGTCATTAGCCTTACTAATGCCTTGGGAAAAACCAGATAATTACAAAGAGCTAAATTTAGAAACAACAGTCATTTTTTGCACATTAGAAATAGTGAAAGTCAGAACTTCTTTATCAGTCTTTTTACACTAGGAGCTATAAGAAAATCATTTGAGGCGATGATTAAAATGAGATATGTTATAGTTATAATTAAGAAATGGCTTTTATCTCAATGCTTTTTATGTCTATGTGCTTAAATGTAAACATGTTTATGCCTGATATTATTCCATCAGTTTTCCTGTTATAATAAAAAAATTTAAGGTGTGCCTGCTTTTTTATAAAATCCACAGAATAAACATTTATATATGTATAAATACCAATACATGTATTCTTTATTGAAATACACATATACTTATATAAATGAATATGTGTACATCTGTGTAAATATATAGAGATACATAATCATTCATTGCTTAACAACAGAAAAGTATACTGAGAGCTGTTTCCTTGAGAAGTTTTCTTCATATACAATCATCATGGAATGTACCAATGAGCACTAAAGTGACTGCAACATCACTACACATTATGATCTTATAGGACCACGATTATATAGGACATCTATTGTTGACCGTCATTAGGCAATGTATATTGTGTATTTGTGTATGTGATAAATTAGATCAACTGTGGTATAGCCCACATTTGCTTGTGGTTCTTCCGATTCTTCTCCTATAGTCCTATGTCCTATGGCTAGCTGGAGATGCCCTCACATCTCCCTCAAAGACCCAATATGCTCCCTCTTTTGCATCAGGACCTCCTTGGAAGAGACTCTAGCTATTGCTTATCTCAATACATTTTTGCAATCTGAAAACCATCAGAGAGAAAAGGTACTTTTCTAAAAAAAAAAAAAAAGTAGAATTTCATGGAGCGATTTGGCTAATGAGACATAATTTGCATCAGAGTCGTTTTCTTATTTCATACTAAGTAAAAGAGCTTCTTCGGTTCTATTTACAAATGATTTTCCAAAATCAAGGTCTCTCTCTTTTAACTCCTTCATCCTTTCAGTGTGTAGTTCTTAAATGCTCTGTGTGCAAGAACAGACTGACAGGATCCATGAGAAAGGTTTTAGATTCATGCAACCCATTCTTGAAACCCCGCATATGAATTTTCCAATTCTTCAGATAGTGTAGGCAGTCAAGAGGTAAGCAAGCTCCTGGTCCAAAGCAGGAAGTACAGATTGTAGGCAGCCCCAGGCATGGCCAGAGGAAGTGAGCTCTGTGTCCCTATGGGATAAGAAGATCATGAATGCTGTCATTATAAGGGTAGCATGACATCAGTGTTCCTAGAGGGTGAGGAACAGAGCAGAGTTCTGTGAAGTGATGAGGCTGACTTCAGGAAGTGTACATGTGGGCAAATCCCGAAGTATGAGGTTGGACTGACAAGGGTCAAAGACAATCCCGGAATGGATTCCAATGTCAAATAGGACCGTGTGATTTTCATGAGAACAGAAAAGAGCACAGAGAGCACCTTCAATTTTACAGGTCTTAAGTTAGCTGTAGATAAGTATTTAAAAGGAAGTAGTGGGACTCAGGACAGACCCTCGACTGAAGGGCTTGAGAACTGAGATTCCCTGACATTTAGTTAGATGAGGTGCAAGAAAACATGAGTATAGAGTATAATACAACATAATCTTAATTAGTTTTGCCCAAATGTTAATGACCCAGCATTTACTCTTCTTTGAATGGCTCTCAGGAGCTGGCAACAAAGGGTGATTTTTGTCCCAAGTACAGGAGGAGGAGGTGTGCTGGCACTGGCATCTAGGAGACACCACTAAACACTCTGGTGTGCAGGAGATGGCCTATCACAACAGGGAGTGCACGGCTCCATCTATCAGCAGTGCCAAAGGAAAATCCCTTAAGCATCTTGTCTAGTTAAAAACCATCATCCCCTAAATGCTCTGGTCTCTTGCAGGAACCAAAAAGTAGAAATGCTTTCAGAATAAATAAACTTTCCTGAAAGCGTCTCCAACTCTTCTGTCATATATTCTGTTAAAAAGAAACTTCTCTCTTGTTCTCCATTATAGAAAAGCTCTAGATTCCAAAGAAGAATGACAACTTGGGGAAAATACATTTTCACAAAGAAACAAGTAAAAGACTCACTTTTTAAAAACAATTACAACTGAACACATATTGGGTACAATTTTAAAAACTACTAAATTCCAAAGTAGGAATGAACTGAGAGTTCATTATCCATTTTAAACTTGTTCAAAGACTAGAAGTGCATGACCTATAGCTATCAAAACTGTGGGTTTGAGCAGCTCTGTCTGCCTGCGAGCCTTCTTGTCTGCTTACCAACAATTACAGGTCTGGTCCATGTGGCTAAGGTGTGGCTGTACTTTATTGTGCAGTTTTCTTGGCTTTTATTTGAGATGAAGGTTTTATATTGGAACATTTCTTCATTTGTTATGATAGAATTAGAACAACAGATAAGAATGAAAGAGTCAAAATGTTTATGAATGCTCCAGTGAACCTGTGGCAGTAGTTCTGCCCAGTTCTCAAGAGAGAAGATTCTGGGACATTCTGTCTCCATCTGTATCTCAGACACTTGGCATCAGTATGAATCACCCATCATCATTTTCTCAGTTTTTTTCATTCATAAAGTGAGCATGGCAGTGGACTCACTTCAGAATTCTTGTGAAGCCTTCATGTAGTAAATACCCAGCACATTACAAACCATAGGGTAATTTTTTGTAACTTTTACAGTTATGATTCAAACCATGATTAACAAGCTAGTTGGAAGGATTAAATGTGAAGACATTGGAGCATGATAAGCACTCAAAAAAGCTATTATCTGTCTTCAGCCTTCCAACTTTAGAAATCCTGTGGTTTTGATATGTGATCATAATTTGTCAGAACTGGAAAACTAGGAGAAGTTAAAACTTTTTTACACTCTAGTTTGAATATTGCAAAGTAAAATGCAAAACTTCAAGACCATCATAGTGACATTATTCTGATTGCTGATCCTGTCACCTAGCCACGCTCTTCATTGTGGGTTGTATTCTCAGCTACTGTATGTCACTGTGATTGATAATAGTAATGTCTTCATGCAAAAAAAAAGACACAAAAAGGGATCACTAAATATTACTCATCAGGAGTTTAAAGATGGCAAGAATAATTTATTCACTAGCATTTGACTTCACAAATATGTGTTTATGTTTATGTGTGTTTTGTATGAGTATTACATATGTATGTGTCTACATGTGCTATGTATGTATATATATTATATATGTGTGAATTTGTGCATATGTGTATGCACATATACATGTATATAGTTGTGTGTGTATATATAGATCTGTATGGATTTCTCTTTGTGTATATGGATGTTTGTATTCTGCTGCATATTTATGTGAATGTATACATGTGAATTCATGTATTGCATATGTGTATGTATCTTTGTGTGTGTGTGTGTGTGTGCACTTAGGGAGCATGTATTGAAAGTACTGAAGTATTTTTTAACATTTTTTATTATTATTTCCGCTCATACAAACTTAATAGGTACATTGGTTCCCTCCCTCCCTCCTCCTCCCCTAGACCTCCCTGCTCCCCCTCCCCTCACCCCTCTTTCCCCATCTCCCAATGCCTCCCCCCCATTCCCCGGAGAATCCTTTAATGTGCATGCCAGACTCTCCTCTGGGCCCTCCTCTCTGATGACGTAGAAGAACCCAGTGGCATTTCCCTGAACCCTTTCCTGTGTTCCGCTTAAGCATAGGAACACTACTGTGGCTGTCAATCCCTTGCCTCCAAGGATCTTGGTGCCTTTAGCAAATGCTAGACGCTGTGGGGTCAATAGTGTGTTGGACATTGCGCAGGGCATGCAAAGTCCAATTATGATTGCTTCGGCCCTAACTTGTGTGGAGTATCTTGCACATCATTGCTCCTCCCATCCTTGTGCTCTTACAATCATACCGCCCAAAAGTACTGAAGTATTATTTTAATATTTGCTTGCAATTGTAAATAGTGAAATTAAAGGAAAATTATTTTTATTTGTGATGTATCTTAATTTTATTTGAACAGTTTTTTAAGATAAAAATTGACAAGCCATAATGCAGAGCACCAAGGACCCAGCAAGCCCCACCTAGAATCAAGCCAACCTAATCTCTCTCTGTCCTAAGACTTTGAGAACCACAGGAAAAGGAGTGGTGCGATTATAAGAAACTAAAGATGGGAAGGTTCACCATTGGACAAACCTTCATTCAAGTCAGAAATGCTGCATCTAGGAACTCACAATAGTGAAACTTGTCCTTACCAAACTTACATAATGACTGACATACCAACACACCCCCATATCCTATTGAGGAACTCAAGAGAGGTAAGTATATATAGTGGAAACCTTGGGAACTAAAGCTGGATGAATAATGGGAAATGTTCCTATCAATGGGGTGGCCAGAAGAGAGGTAACTTGTTATGCCACAAAAGGCCTGACCCCCCACACAAGAATAGACAAGCCAGAGGGAAACCTGGGGTCAATAGTGATCAGGCAGGAGGCATTAGAATGGATTGATGAAGAGAAGGAAGGGAAATGGGAGGGGGCATAAAGAGAAACATGGATAAGTACTCGATATGCTTATAAAACTAGAAAAATAAAGTAATAATAATTAATAGAACAAAAACTGGTAGACGATTTTACTAACATATTACACATTTTAGTATCTGTGGGAAATTTATAAGTTTCTTTCATTTGGAAAGAGGAAATGCACTGTGACATATTTCTATGGTACACTAACTGTGCTGACATTTTAAATATTAGTACATCTACAATTGCCAATACCAGTAGGTATCAAAAGCAAAGTTGAATGAAGCAAGCAAAGGCCCAAAAAATATGCATACTTATAATGCTTATGTAAGTTTAAATACTTATGTAAGTATAATAAAGTACATTCTGCAACACTATAAATGGATTGCAAGTAGCAGTTTTACATGATGAGGAAGATAGAAGTATGGGCTGGGGAAGTGGTGAGAAGTCAACTATCACAAGCCCTATAGTTCTTTTATAAAATCAAATAAATACATGAAGATCAAAATGACAAAATAGTAATATTTCAGCTGAAGGCTGGAGACATGATTGTTTGTTACTTTAGAACTTTTAAGTTTAAAAAAGAAAAGAGTACTTCATTCAATGGGGCTTACATAAAGAAAGGAATTTAATAGACTGCAAAGCACCCTAAAATTAGGATAATTTGCCTATATCTGTACTGTTCAAAAGTAGCTGTTATTCTAATTCCTGAAAGAGCTGAAACATAGAAGCATTTACCTCAGTTGGTAAATAATTTTCATTTGCCTAAGAAATTGTCAAGTGAACACCTTGGGAAATTTTTACCAAATCCAGGAACCTTCGTAATAAGAATGCACTAAAATATAAGCACTCTGATTCTGATCATAGATTTATACAAAATAATCTCAGAAGCAAAGAAGATTGTTCCAGTTACTTTTCTGTTGCTGACAGGTATATGTGACCTAATAGTTTAGAGGAACAGAGAATCTATTCTTGGCTTACAGTTTCTTGTTATAGTTCATTAGCATAGCCTCATACCAGCATCGGGAGTCCATGGACCTGGCCGCATTATATACACAAAAAGAGCTGAGTGGTGAACTTTCTCACTTGCCAATATGCCACAAATACAAAACCAGTTCCCTCTATCTTATCTTCCTTTCCAGTGTACAGTTCCACCACTATGGGTTGGTTCTCCCACATCAGCTGGATAATCTCCCACAGGCTTTCTCTGGGTTTATCTTAATGAAATAGTTCTTCGTATGTGTACCTGCAAGCTCAATTCTCAATTGGCAAGTTGACACTTGTATCTAACTGGCACACAGGCAAAGTACAAAACCTGTACTCATCACACAAGGAAACTTTAGCATTAGCCCTCTTCTGCGAGATCTTCTGACTTGCCTGTGCATACGTACACAGATTATTACAACATCTGGAAAAATGCAAGGCTTATACTATTATCTTACTATTTACAAATGAACCCTATTAGCACATATCACTAACAATAGTCTAACACTATTGACTTTTGGATAGCTCCAAAATGGAATATTGGAAAGATAGTCAGCAAGGATTTCCCTTTGTTTCTATGTCCCTTTTAAGTTATGTCATTTCCTATCTACCCTTCTTCCCCCACTTCACACCCTTAAAAAGATTGAATTGATCCACTTTTTTGTGTAATCAAAGATGACTTTCTTTTTTAAAAAATGACAATTTGCAGCATTATTATCCAATGTATATAATGGCTTGCTTCTTCCTCATCAGTAACAACAATGGCTATAGCATAGATAGAAAACAAATGTGTAGACATTTGGTAGAAAAATAAGTTATTGAAAGGTAGATGATGGACAATAAATAATTGATAGATTAATAGATAATAGATGATAGATAAGTGATACAGATGATAGTAGATGATGCATGATAAACAGACAGACAGATGATAGATGTTTGATACAGATGCATAGATGATAAATAGATACATGTACAGACACATGGGTATATATTTAGATGATAGATGTGTAGTGTAGATAAATGGATGATATCTGCATGCATGTATAGATACAGTAATTCAACATGGATAGTAGGAAGTATAGTTTTTTTGTCCATAAAATTTCACTGTTTTTTTGACAGTAATTGTATAATCAAGATTATGTTTTGATAATAAAAATTTATTAAGATAAATAGTGACAAATGTTCCTTAAATATTATATTTCAGATTTGGACCATGTGCTATCCATTTGATTTCTAGTTTATATTTGCTACACTGTACTAATATGATACAGTTTTACAGATTAAAGCATTGATGTCTGGAGAGGTTAGGTGGTTTGATCAGCCACGCTTGAAACCATCAAGTCCAGTCTCACATCTGTATGTGAAATTGTAGCACTGTAGACTCAGCTCATACTGACTCATAACAGCCTACTATTGACTCTCGAAGAAGCTACTTGTTGAGTATTCTCACTGATAGAAATGAAGATAAAATTAAACACATCAAAACAAAGGAAGGAAATATTGAAAGTCTGTCACATTTTATGCATCTATTCTCTTATGCTGCTGTAGCTTTGAAGGCAGTTAACATCATCAGTGTCTATGGTGGAATGGCTGCCTAGTAGAGCATTACTGCATTTCTCTTCCTATCAACGCCATGGAGATAGGCCAATGCTATGAATCAGAGTTTTCTTTTTTCTTTTCTTGAGCTCCAGCTGTCAGTTACCAGCAGAACACATTCCATATTTATCATCAAAACCTAGAGATTTGCAAACTTGGTGTCATAAGTGCCCATTTGTATGAACATTATAATGTATTTTATGCATCTACTTCCCTGCAGTGTTTGTGACCCCCATCTAATCTGTTGTTTTCATTTCTCAGTGAACATCAGGATGTTTTGAGGATTTGACTATGCCTCTGTTTTATTTATTCTATGTGTGCATGTGTGTGTGTGTGTGTGTGTGTGTGTGTGTGTGTGTGTGCATGCAAGCGAGCATGTGAGTGTGTGTGTGTGTGTGTGTGTCGTGTGCCTAATACTACCATTTGTACATATAATAGCTACAGAATTTATCAGGTCATAAGATTCATAGCTGGTATTCAAGTACTGTACTTCTTACAAGTCAACACAAATGTGGATGTGAGTGAAAATTTTCCATAGCTCTAATCTCAGGGAGCACTGAAAAATAATGCATGATTTCAACTTTAATTTAAATCTTTAATCAACTATTAATCATGAGACCAAAAAAATAAGAAAATTATTAATTAATATCTTAATACAATTATACCATTATATTCATTAGGTCATTCATTCAACAACTTCTGATGAAGTTCAATAATAATGTAAGTATATTACTTATTGAGTACATCTTTTGCTACAAGTTCTGTATGTGCTTTCCTTACCCTCTTATATGCATAATCCTATGAGGTCACTTTTAGTACTGCGTCCCCTTTGAAGATAAAGAAAATATTGTTTGAACTTTCATATTCCTTGTCCAATTATAAACATAGTTTTTTTTTCTTAATTCTTAGCTTCTAATTTCCCAGTACTCCATGGCTTCATTTAGCAGCTGGACTTCATGCTTGGTGGAAGATCAGGAAAATATGTAATATAAGTTAGAATACTGAAGAATTTTTAACCTCATTGGAGATTAGAGACATGCACCTGATTTAATTAAAGCAGTGGATATAGATTCATTCATACACAAAAATCCTTGCCAAATAAATGGCATTAAATAATAGGATTGCTTTAATATAGTATTACTTCTTTTTCTGTATAATGTCCTTTCTCAGGTATAAAATAATCATCTAACCTATCAAAATAAACCTAAGAAGTCATGATGTATGGCTTATGATCTTTGATATTTGGAAAATTCTTTACAGTTTGAATAGATGTGTTTAATGCTGATGATCTAGATTTTGGCGACAAGGTCTATGATACTCCTTCATTCTTTTTCTTCACTCATTTCTTCAATCAATCATTCACCGTTTCTTCAGATAGTGCTTTCCATCATCAGTGGTACCTGTTCTTCTCCTTTATACTCACTATTCCTATATCCTTTGATTTCTTTGCTGCATCTGAAATGCTCTAGAGAATTCTCATTAGTTTATAACATCCCCTGAAAAGTAAATAATATTTTTTCCAAAGGAGTTTGGGAAACAAGACTCAATAATTTTTCACACACATTCCTTGTTGGCTTTGCTGTGTCTAACACATTTGCAACATAACTCTGTAACAATAGCCTCACATCACCTATACGTTATATCACATTCATGTTTTATGAATCATATTTATATCCTCCATATTATGTAACCTAAAAGAAGCACCACCATGTAAGAAAAACTTTTACCAAAAACTTGTAAGAAAAAAAATTAGCTTCACACCATTTCACATAGCTGATGTTCTCTATAAATGTTGTTCTATATTGTGACATTCTGGAGGCCTGTTAGAAGATGGAACTGAGGGGTGAAATTTGTCTATTTCTATTCTCGCTTGGGCTTGCCAAATAAGTTTCAGCTCACATTTGATATTTGATTGAGTCCAAGTGTTTAAAAGAGACTTTTTCCCCCTTAGGTTAATTTCAGCTACTGTGTGCTCTTTCAAGAGCAATGGGTTTTAGGTATTTTTTTTTTCAAAAATACCTGTTAGATTGATAGCCCCATAGAGTGTTTTTGTTCAATTCACTTAAGGAGCTCTTTACTCTGGAAGCTAATACTATTTGAGATAGGAAATTCTTTTCACATACATTTTTGCTTCTGTTAAGTTTTTGGGCCATTTCTTCATTATTATCACATTTATCTGATGACATTATAATAGTTGTTTTACAGCATTTATCTTATACTTCTGACATTTGAGTCATCTTAGTTTTGGCAGCTGTTATTTTTTCCTTGAAAATAGGTCATGTTTTCCTGGATTTTTGTCAAAATGTTATGAATGATATCCTGGACAGTGTGAATGAGACTGAAGACCATTATAATACTTTCAAGGGTGCTCTTTTTACTTTAATTGACAATTATCTTTGTTGAATCAAATGGCAAATTATCTTCCTACTCTTTGCTCTTATTGGCAATGAAAACTGGCATTCAGACTGCTTTTATTTTATTGTCCATTGCTTCTCATTAACCTGTGTTTGTGCATGCATGTTAATGTGTTTGATGTATCTATGTGTGTGTGTGTGCATATGCCACTGTATATGAATAAAGGTAAGAGGATAAGTTGAGGTGTTGATCCTCAGCTTCAATCTCCTTTGAAACAAAGTCACTTACTGATTTATTAGTGAACCAGAACTATTTATTTATAAGTTTCTAAGGATTCTCAGCCTCCTTCTTCTATCTCAATATAGAAGTTTTGGTATTATTCATGTGCTTTGCTCCATCTGGCTTTTATGTGGGTTCTGTGTATTTGAGTTCATATGGCAAGCACTTTTAGGCACTCAGCCATATCCCAGTAATATTTTTGTTTTATGTATAATATAAATATAATTATATATAATTATTATATATATAAATACACACACATATATTATTGACAAATGGTAAACATGCAGTTATGGGGTACAATGCTTCAATATATGTCCTTAATAGGAAGAATTAATTCAAAGCTGATTGGCATGCTCATCTTTTTACATGTTCATCATTTTTTTAATTTTTTTATTATTTATTCAACTGTGCGCATGTGCATATGTATGTGTGCGCGCACGCCGCGCACGCGCGCGCGCGTGTGTGTGTGTGTGTGTGTGTGTGTGTGTGTGTGTGTGTGTGTGTGTAGAACCACGGACGAATTCGCGAACCACCATGGACGCCTCCACCTTCTCCTGCCCCGGGATTCACAGGCTCCGCCCTACCAGGACCAGAAGCGCAGGCCGCCCCCGCTTCTGCCTGGCGTCTACACGTGGGATCTGGGATCCGAACTCAGGACCTTCCGCCTGCAAGGCGGAGGCTTAACCCCTGAGCCACCTCTCCAGCCCCTACATGTTCATCATTTTTGTGGTGAAGACATTTGGAATTTGCAATCTTAGTTCTCCTCATCTATAGATTGCAAACTGTGACAATTATGGTATGTATTAGACCTCAGAACTCACTCCTTTTAACACTTGATGGTATAAACCAACAAGATTACTTTTATTACTTAACCTCCTGATTTCAAAATCTTCATCTAGCTTAAAAGAAACTCTTTGCAATCTTGTCATAAGTAGACTTTTCTAATCTGTCATAGATACCACTTTACATGTTATTCAGACTTTTGTGATGTTAATGATACTGAAGGAATTGCTTCTAAATTCATACATCCTTTCATGCTTATTCTTCCATGTACTACATTGTGAAAGATTAGAGAACTGTTATTACAATAGTCAAGAAGTAGAAACAACCAAAATGTTCATAAACTTATAAATGATTCAAGAATATAGGATGAATATGCACAATGGCATACCAAACATTCACGAAAAGAATGAAATTCTGTCATTTGCAACTATGTGAATGAATCTGGGAATCACTATGGGAGATAAACCAGGAAAAGATATGCAAGTGGGCCTCAACTCAGTCATATGTGGAATGTAAAACACTTTAATCAGCAAATCATCAGAGGCTCGGGGAATGGGAAGGGGCTGAAGCAATGGATGCTTAATGAGATAAAATGTTAAGTTGTGATGTGTCTCTGTAAAGCGTGGTATATGTAGACAACAGTGGTGGACTGTATATGTAAATTATCTTAGAAGTAACTTTAGAATATTTCATACCTAAGATGATGACTTGTGGATTGGGGGGAAGGCACTGGGGGATGGGGAGGGAGGTGAGAGGTGAGGGGGGAGCAGGGGGGTTGGAGGGGACCGGTGTACCTATTAAGTTTGTATGAGCAGAAATAATAATAAAAAAAGATGATGACTTGTGGAGAAAGATATTTTTAACCTGTCCTAAATATTTCCAGTGTGCATATACATTAAAACTTCACAAGGTATTCTGTCATTATCTATAATTTATGTTTTAATGTATCAGCAAAAATTAACTTAATTTCTAATGAAGATTATAGTGGTAACTTGAGAGATGGCTCGGGGGTGAAGATTCTGCCTCACAGCAGAAGAACCTGATCTCAGGTCCCAAGTCCCATGTAGAAACTCCTAGGCAGAAATGACAGTGACTTATACTTCCAGTCCTAGAAGGCAGAGCCTGGGAAATCCCAGAGCGAAGCAAGAAATAGGAGCAATCCAGGATGATTCCCAAAGTCACCTTTGGCCACCACAAATATGCAGAGTAATTTCTGATACACACACGCATATGTACATGCACACGCATACACAAATGAAAAAAACTAAAGAAAATTTTGATGCTGTATGTCTTTCTATAGTTTAAGTCACAAAAACCCAAAGCTATTTTTGGTCCATATAATATGTGCTATTCCTTTTTTTTTTTCTCCCACTTGGATAATTTATTTAATTTTAATTTTTTTACTTCTTCCACTCATACAAAGTTGATAAGTACCCCATTCCCCTCTCTTCCTCCGCCCGCCCCTGGATCCCCTTGCTCCCTTCCCCCTCTTCCCCTTCCTTTCCCCCCTCCTTCCCTCCCTTTCTCCCAGTTTCCAGACCCCACTCCCACCCCCCCGCCCGGCGTTCCTAGAGCATCCTTTAGTGTGCATGTCAAACTTCCCTCTGGGTCCTCCTCTCTGATGAGGTGTAAGGACTCAGTAACATTGCCTAGAGCTCTTTCTTGTGTTCCCCTTTAGTATAGGAACACTGTTGTGGCTGTTAAACCCTTGCCTCTAAGGATCCTAGTGCCTGTGGTTCATGTTAGACTTTGGGGGGTCAATGATATGTCAGTCATTGCACAGGTCATGCAAAGTCCTATTATGATTACTTTGTCCCTACCTTGTATGGAGTATCTTGCATATTGTTGCTCCTTCCCATCTTTAGGCTCTTACCGCCCCCTCTTCCGCAAATTTCCCTGAGCTTTAGGATGGGGAGAGATTAGGCTGGCCTGGTTCCAGGTGGTTGATGTAGAGTCTCTGATGTTCTGATGTTTATTTTTTTTTGGTTTTGCTGTTCCTGCATCTCCCTTGGCTCCATCCTGATGGGTATTGGATGTCACCCCCCGGCCAGAGATAAAATACTGTTAAGAGTCTTATTATAAGAGTAGATTCAAAGATGGAATATGGAATAAGAGTAGGAGACTGCGGTGGAAAGGAGGGGGGTCAGTCTCCCACTTGCAAGATGGTTACCTTCTAACTGCCAGACTGTATGTTCTCCCTTTCTGGTGAGATCACACCACATCAGTTGCAAGTGACCAGGAAGGAAATTCTGTGAACTTAACCAGATGTCTCATTACTTACTTGCAGTCCTTGATGGTGGCCCATTTTCTCCGCTGTAGCATGATCCCCTCTCTCCTTGTTTCTGGTGGGGCCCTCCTTTCCCTTCCCTCCTGTTTATAATCTCTGCAATTAATGTAGATATTACAGAGATTTATGTTTGAGTGTGTCTCTAAGTGGGTTTGGTACTACGATCTACCTATTAGGGAGTACATATGGCACTTAATTTTTTTGTGTCTGGGAAACTTCACTCAACATAATTGTTTCTAATTCCATCCATTTCCTGACAAATTGCATTAATTAATCATTTTTGATGCCTGAGTAGTATTTCATTATATAAATGTACCACATTTTCCTTATCCACTCGTCAACTGTTGGACATTTGGATTGATTCCATGACTTTGCTATTGTAAACAGTGCTGCTATGAACATGGTCATGCTTGTGCTATCAAGGTGAATTTTTGCTGCATGGGAGATTATTCCCAAAGTGGAAGAGTAGGGTTAAATGGCATTTCAATCTTTAACTTTTTTAAGAATCACCAAATGGCTCGCCAGAGTGGTTGTATGAGCCTGCATTCCCACCAGCAATGTAGGAGAGTTCCCTTCTCGCCACATCCTCTCCAGCATGTGGTGTTGTTTGTATTGTGGATTTTTGCCATCCTGACCAGAGTGAGATGATGATATCTCAGGGAAGTTTTGATTTGCATTTCCCTGAAGGCTAAGGATGTGGAGCATTTTTTAAGATATTTGTTAGACATTTCAATTTTGTCCCTGATAAAGTTTCTTTTAAGTTCCAAAGCCCATTTTTAAACTGGGCCATTTGTTTCCTTGGTGTTTAGTTTTCTAAGTTCTTTGTGCACTCTGGATAATAGAGCTCTATCAGATATGTGGTTAGTGAAGATTTTCTTCCATTCTGTGTGTTGCCTTTGTGCTCGAATTACAATCTCTTTATCTAAACAAAAGCTCTTTAATTTCATAAGATCCCATCTGTTGAGTGTTGGTTGTAGTGACTGTGCTATTATTGGATGTCCATTTAGGAACTGTTGGCCTAGTCCAATCAGCTCGAGGGAGTTCCCTACCCTTTCAACTAAGGTTTTTATATCTCTGGCCTTATATTGAGTTCCTTGATCCATTTGGAATTAAGTCTTGTGGTCGAGTTTTAATCTTCTGCATTTTTCTTGTATTTATATTTTAAGATGGTTTTGGATTCTGGTTGACATAAGGTCCCTAATAGACATAATACTGTTTCCTGTTTAATAGAATAGAATAACAAAATAACGCAGTCAAATGAACCCAGGAATGTCATTAATATTAAATTTCATAGGGTTAGTCAGTTCCATTTACTAGTTAGTCCCACACGTCACACTGCAAGGAACTTCCAGAGATCAGACTGAAAGGTTTTCTAATAGCCGAAGTTTGGCTCTGAAGAAAACAAGTTTAGATATTGATGTTATGTGGAAATGATTGTTCCAATATACTGATACCATCTGTGAAAATGATTGCCATGAAGAGAAACACTCTTCTCTCATTAGGTCCATTTCATGTGTTCTCTGTCCATCCTACTTTGGCTTAGTCTTTATACAATAGTTGTAGAATACTGTCCTCATAGAGATAGACAGCAGTAGTAGCATCGATAGCCATAATTGTATATGTATACTCTGCTTATCTGTGAGGACAGGCCACCTATAACATGGTTAGTACTATTCCCATTTTTCAGAACAGGAGACTAAATCTGGGAAGCATCCCATTGTTTAACCCTGCACATGACACACATGGCAGGACTGGGTTATAACACACATTCATCCAGCTTTCTGTTGTAAGCTTATAACTGCTCCATGACAGGCCTATTGAGAGGGATGAGCTCATCTCATAAGAACAAGCCAGCAAGCCTTGCTGGAATGCTCCAAGACCGATGCAAAAAGCATTGAAAGCAGAAGAATGCTATGCAAACATTGTTCCCTCTTATCTGCTCATTTTTTTCCTTTGCTTTATTCTGTCACCACACTTTGCAAATATATGAGTCATCCCAAAATGTGCACCTCTCTTTAGATTTTTCACTTTTCCATCAGTTCTATAATGAAATATATTTTTCATTGACTGAAGACAGTAGTATAATGGTAGAATTACCTTACCATCAGCCTCTAATTTCCAAACTATGCTCTACATGTCAGTGTACGTTTTTCCATTAATCGAACTTTCTATCATGACAATACTATAAAGCATAAAAATCTGCTATTAAACCTAACTCATGACTTTACCTTTTAAAAATTGCATAGATGTAAAATAATAGTGATGAAAGTGAGAATCCTGTATAGCATATTATCAAACAATTTGTAAAGTCATCCGTTCTATAGAAACGGTATTGCTAACCTTTCCCTGAATTACATGAAGGTTGTGGCGTGTCATGGCCACTGATGAGCTAAATATAAACAGATTATTCTGTGCCTGCCGCTTGTGCTGTTGCTGGCTGACACAACAATTAAGGAACCAAGTTTCCTTTGTAAATTACAGCTCCACGCGCTTTGAGTAAGCAAAAGTGTACATTAGAAATATTTTTAGCTCGACACAAAACTTTCCAAAGGCTCCTAATTAAGCATTTAAGACCAAGAAACTATCATTGTCCCTGCCAAAATAACTAGGAACTCAGACCTTTGGTGGGATCAATCTTAAACTAAAAGTATCGTTTGGAAAGCTTTATGGAAAGGCCTTGTTATTGTTCTCCAGTGTCCTCTTAATACGAAGGCTATTTCTAATGCTGCCCACTTTATGAGGCACTCAGGTATCCCGTTTGAATATACAGAGCAAATGCAGAATGAGTGGAAACATATCCAGGTGTGAAGACCAGCTATGAACTCTCTGCTTGTCACTAAGAAGTACCCCTAGACTTGGCTTTGTGAGCTCCAAAGGGGAACAAAGCAGGTCAGACATGGATTCTCACTGAGGAATTCAGATATCGTAATCAACTGAAAGAGGTCCTATTCAAACACGGTTTCATTTTTACCTAGATCCCCAAACCATTTCATCTCTATACATATGTCGTGATATACTGAGTATTAGGATAAATATTTATATGTAGCTCATATTGCAAACAGACTAATATAAAGAGCATATATTGCTTTGTGTAAGCAAAAAGGAAAGAGCTATCATTTCAAACTCTGCGTTGCTTCAATGAGGACTTTAAATTAGCAACCGTCTATCTGCTAATGTCACAACAAGTCATGTTGTGGTCACTGGTGTGGTTTCCAGAGAATCCACAGAGCATGCATAGGCCACTTTATATTCATGCTATTTGAGTAATCAAATTGAAATGGTATTGTTTCACTATTACTTTCATATTCACTTGAATTTATTTAATTCCTGTTTTATGATTCCCTTTCATCTCCAATTATGAATTTGAGAAGCATAATGAATGACATAAAATGCACTGGTTCTTATTTGTGGAGCATTTACTGTAGATGCCAGAATGCATGTATTAGTTGCGGAATCCCAAACACTGATAAAGAACCAGTTCTACCTGGTTGATGAGACTGAGGATCAGAGAATTTAGGTAATCTGTCTCAGACCACACAATACAATGTGTTATAAATTGGATTTGTACCTAGCCAATGTGGCTGGAGTCCTTCATTTAATGTCAACACTGTTAGTAAGTTTTTTTTTTCTGTTTTGTTTGTTGTTTAGGAAAGTTTTCCTTGTGTTCTTTGAAATAGGGTTTCTTTCTGTGGCCCAAAATAGCCTAGTAGTACTCATTATGTAGACTAAGCTGGCTTCAAACTCACAGCATTTCTCCTATTTCAGCCTCCTTAATAGTGAGGTCTCAGGTGTGAGCCTGTATGCTGGACTCAAGAGATGAGTTCTTATTGTAGGAGCTAATAAACTATCTGGATTCTAGCCTAGAGAAAACAATGGAGTGTAATACAATATGCAGTGTAATCCAGTGAATGCTCGGCAAGTAGTTCACACCAGTTTTATGTGCATGTGGTTTCAGAATCAGTTCCTTATTCTACCGGAGTTGTGAGCAGCAGCTGTAGTAAGGCAACAGTAATTCCCCAGAAAAGGAACAGGAAGGGTATTGCTTGAGAGTTGGCCTTAAGCAAAATATAAGAATCAGAACCTTGGTCTTCACTCTGCCTCTGCTTCCATTTTTCAGTACCTTACATTTCAAATTTCCCAAGATTTCATTTCTTCTCTTTTTGTTTCATCTAAGAAAAGTACTAGCCATTGGATTTATAGTTGACTGTTGATATTTGCAAAATCTGTAGAAGAGCTCAAAGAAGGAAAACACAGCCTTACTCAGGCCCAGAAGAAAGTTCTGTTCCCTGAAGTCCCTCCTCTTCTCCAGAAAGCAATGAAGGAAGACTTTCAAATTCAGCCATGACCAAAGCTTAGAAAGAGCATGAGTATCTGGGGAGGCCAGATAGTTTAAAGATTTAACTTATGTTTGAGATTAGGATAAAATACACATGCTGTGACTGTCCTCATGCCACCTTGACTTCTAGAATTGAAGCTCCATCCAGAAGAACTAGGAGAAACAAGCTCCAAGGAACATCATCCATGATCACAAAAAATATTTTAAACTAGTCCAGCCCACACACCATGGGAAACAAGGACCCCAGGATTGGGATATTTGCTGAGATTCTGAAAGGCTAGCTGCGACCACCTAACACTGTCAAGTTAGCCTTTTAATATTGATAAGCTTAAATTCATCACCAATAAGATAATCAATAGGCTTTGATGCTGACAATGGCTGAGTCATTAATAACAAACATAATTAACAAGATTAAAAGTAAAGGGTCCTTGTGTAATTCTAAATGGAGAAATGGTAGTCTGGCCTAGCTTTGTAGTCAAATATTCATCCATCTATGAAGATTGGTCTAGCCTAAAAGAACAAAGCAGACATCATTCCAGTATTCAGATATCTGACAGATGAAGTTAAACATGCCTACTTGAATATATATTTTCTGTTTAACAGCAGGGAGAAAGATGATAGAAAGAGAGAGAAAGAGAGAGAGAAAGAAAAGATTAACTAGCCAAGTTTACCTAGCCAAATATACAACAGGATTAGAAATTTAAACTGCTAAACATGGTCTGAGAAATAATAGGAGTTTCAATAATAAGTTTGTGCTATGAGACTTCATGTTGAAAAATTTGAAATCAACTTGAAAAACTGATTGTGAAGTAAGATCCTGCCACTCACCAAACCAACTGTGATGAGCAGAGAGGCAGCCTTTTTTTTTCCTACCATGTGTGGCGCGAGACAATCTTTCTTTAAGTCTTTGGATCCTTCTTCTTTCCACGTCTTCCTTCTCACTCTGGACCCTTCTTCTGCTACACAGTAGATTTCTTTCCAATAATTCACAATGTCCACACAGTCTTCAACTTCTTGGAATTTATAATACTCAGAAAGAAATATTGAGCCACCCTGATGTTTAAAAAGTATTTCTGTATTAATGATATTCTTTACCTAATGATTAATCTGCAGCTCATATGCTCTGATAATGTTAATTTTTGCTGACTTTTTTCCTGTGAATTTATTCAATTTGAAATGTTTTAATGTGAGAAATTTTATTAATATTAACTTTTATGCCCGAGGAAGAAAACAGTGATTTGGAAACATGTGTAATTTCCAGAGAGGTTCATCATCAGATGAGAGGTGGAAAGGACCAGGCCACCCTAAGAACAGTCAGTCACAGTGAGAACTGAACTGCTGTCCAGCCTAAATAAAGTGTATCAGGATCTGCACTTTTCTTGGTTCTAGAGTAGGTTCCTCATCATCAAAGTTGGCACAACTTATGATGCTATATATTTGGAGTTACTCCATGGCTACTTTCCAGGAAAAGCAGAGCTGTGGCTGAAATCCATCAAATACTATTTATTAAGAACCTATCACACACACACACACACACACACACACACAGTAGAAGGACTATATAGTTTCTTTTAAGTCCTAGAAAAACTCATCTATGACTCTTGCCCACAACTGTCCAGTGGGAAAAGTAATTTTTCACACTTATTTAGGGTTCCTGGGGATTCTGTGAAAGTTAGCAAGTGAATGTCTGTGAAGTACATGAAATCCTCAGATGTTATGTAAACATTGCAGAATTCTGCTTTCCAAGTCACAGCCAGAGCCTGAGGCTTTTCCAACAAGATCTATTTTTCTGGCTGAGTATTACTGGCCCAGGGCTGTACTGTTCTGAAATAGCCAGCAAGCTTTTTATTAATACATCCCCTTAACTCATGACCCAATGAAAGAAAGGTATATGAAAGTCAAATTATATTTTGCTAAAATATGGACAAAGATTTCCTGATCTCTCTCATTTCTTTTGAATGGAGAGCCTCAAATCTTAGTGATTCATTATACATTAAAAATAGAGAAAAAAACTCCCTTCTTGTCTAAGAGAGAATCTCCATGTTCAGGAAGAAATTTGTACAAAAATATTCAAAACCAAAAGTGATTGATTGCTTAGAAGTGAGCTCATAAATAATTGAAGGGAATAATTTCTGAAGTTCTATTGAATTCCAAAACAATTTTAACAAGCCATCACATTAAAACAAGTATTGTAAGGTTAAGAATGATGTTAATCCCTTTTCAAAGTCATGGGGAAGTTTTAAGGGACGCACTGAACATTCTGCTAATGTAAGCTTGTCTACCATGTAAGCTTGTCAACATATATCTGAAATTATTAGTTCTATGACACTTTCTGCAAAATACAATTTTGTGCCTCTTGTTATGTGTGACAACACTTAGCAGTAATAATTAGCACTCAGCAGTCAGGAACTGAGCTCATTTCCAGCTGTTAATCTGGGATCAAGTGTACAAAGACTCCCATGGTCTAAGCAAGTTTGGCTACTGACCCTTCAATTCACAAAATGTCATATTTTGTGGACAAAATTTTATTCTCATTTTCAAACACCTAAATTATTGTCACTGTTTGCAGCTTATTGAAAAGATTTTTGAAGATAGCAATATATAAAATGCAAATACCAAACCTCACATGCAGTACATTTCAGGGTGTTTGAACATTATTTAGAAATATGCAGACGTGTTTTAGATGTAAATTACATATATGCTTTCAATTGATTTGAATTCCATCAATTTCTATCCTTTATTACTATGTGCATAAAATTTATGATTTTTTTAAACAATGAAGGTACAAATTTATACACCAAAGTATTATTTGAACTTATTAATTAAGTTAATATTTATAATTATCCTTGTAAAATTGAGAATGATAGATAGATAGACAGAGAGATAGATGATAGGATAGAGAGATAGATGGAAGTCATGATATGAAGTGATAGATATTTAGACTATATATACATACATATGTATGATAGATAGATGTTAGATGATAGGTCCATAGATAGATTTATGATTAATAGATATATTAGATAATAGATGGATAAATACATGAGAGATAAATATGATGCATAAATATTAGATCATTAGATAGATTGTAGTTAAGTAGACAGATGATAGATAATATAAATATGTACAGTTGATAAATAAATGTTGTCTCAGTCTTTCTGCTGCTATGAGGAAACACTCAAACTCATGCAACTTAAAGGAGAAGGAAGAAGGCTTGAGGTTTCAGAGGGAATATGTAGTTCATTATGTCAGAAAAGGTATAACAGGAGACAGAATTTGGAGATAGTTTAGTTCACCTCCCAAAGGTGCCATGATCTTTCCAAACACAAACATCAACTAATGATTCAAACATATAAGCTTATGGGAGACAGATCACATTCAAGCCATGATAGATACCTAATAAGTACATGATAAATATGATACAATGTCAAAGGATAGGTGAAAAAGCAGGTATGGTAGATAGATATTTGATAATAGATCAACAAATATATGATAGTTAGGTGGATAGATAGATAACAGAAGATAGATCATAGTAGTACATGATAGATCTGAGATTACCTCACTACACATATAATCACATCCATAACATCGGATATGATTATAATAAACTTCTTTTTATTTCTAATTTTTTATCCAGCAAAACTAAATATTAAATAAGAAGCTTGTGATCTTCTTAATAGTATTTAAAGTTAATATCTCAAAATAATAATTTAAAAGTAAGTAGGATATATTTATATTTATTTATAATATTTATAAAAATGTGAAAGTGTACCTGTCTTGATGTTCTGGTAGAAGTAGCTTCAATCAGCTTGGGAGAACTTAATGTTAATTTTTTAGAAATTTGTGCCCCATATTTTAATCATGTACTACATTAAATTGTCATCATATATTCATAATTCATAAAGAAGCAAAATTAAAAAAGATATTTAATAAAGTTGGATCTTCCATGTTACAATAAAAATATTAAAGCCAGTATTTGGAAGTGAGGAAGTATTAAAATGTTATGGACAAAAAAGCTAGATATTGACATCTCACCACTTTTTTTTCTGTTCATACTTTAAAAGTTGCAGAGAATATATACGTCATGGAAATATTAAGTAATATTGTATTTATTCTCAATTGTTAAGCATTTATACATACATCAACCATTCATCATAACTAAATTATTGTTAATTCCTTGAATAAGATTATCTTTTTCCTTCTTATAGACTTTATGAATCCTATTTTTTTCCAATGTTCTAATCGATCCTGGATTCTCTACAGGATTCCAAGTCTTGAACTTCAGGTGGGATCTCAAGCAGTGTTGAAAAAATTACTTAGCCTGGCAAATATTTTCACACTGCTCATAGGTCAGCTTGGCTGGTGAGGAACATTAGGAAGAAAGCTCAAATACTAACCATTGATATGAGCAGGCAGAGCAACATGGAGAATGAATGACTGCATCCAAATGGCCATTTCCAACTATTCTTTCAAGTCTTCAGAGTTTGGTTGCCATTCATTTTCATTTTTGTGACATATTGCCATGTTTATCACAGATATTTAGAGACATAGACTATGAATATGCAATGCAAATTCTTAAGTTGCATGTATAGTGTGTTGCACACACTCTGCATATTAACTTCCATAGGGTCATGCCAGGATTGACTCTGTGAAGAAGCATCTATGCAAGGATGTTAGCAAGCCCTAATTAATGGAAATACTCAGAAAATGTGTCCTCAGTACTGTAGAAAAACATTAAATTCATGATTTAGATTAGTTTTTGGCATTCAGTGTTGATTCGCTCTTTATCTGTATGATTTTGTGATGACTTCATTTTTATCTGTTAGTAATGCATGAATTATACATATTCAGAGTAGAGTGTTACATAAAAACATTTGCATACAGCAGGTACTAATTGAAGGTTACTTGTCATCTCCCTCTCCTGTCATTTCTTTGTATTTCAAACCTCTGAGCAACTCTTTCCTGGATTTTTTTGGTTAAAAATAATTTTCCTGCAATATTATATAGGTATTACAATTCAGTAGAAAAGCATGCTTATCTTAGAAGTTAAAAAAAATACTGGTGAAAGTGTATGTATGCAAATAAATTATTTATTTATACCTGATTTATTCAACTTTAAAATTAACTAGTGATGCATCTGAAATACTTAAAGTGTACTGTGTAGAGACTACCTTGAATATGGGTTAATCATGGTATTATGTATGTTAGTAAACCTGATATAAAATTGATAACTTTAGTTAATGAACTTTTAAAAGAGATGTGCTTATTTACATGAAACTATTTGGTATTGCCATATAACCCTGTAATACTGTTTTTAGCAACCCACAAATAAACCTATAAAAGTCTATCATTCATTTTTATATTCTCTTTAAATTTCATGCATGAATATAGTGAATTTATGAAATTTTCAAACCTTAATCCTCAATTCCACTCACCCTCCATTTCCCATTGCAACCCCTTTTCTTTCCTGCTATTCTCCATCCTATTTTCACATGTGGCCCACTAAGTTTTATTTCATTTGCCTTTGATGGCTTGTCCTATCATTCCTTCTTAAAAGGGAACAAATGTAATTATTGAATAAAAATTTGTTGACTGCATTTAGACCTTTTAGGTATTATATTTTCTCTTGATGTTTTTATAATGTTAAAACATCAAATAGTCATGCTAAAGACTGAGAAGTTGGTAATGTGGTCTCTGTGTCTCTCTCTGTCTCTGTCTCTCTGTCTCTCTTTCTCTCTCTCCCGCTCACACACACACGCACACGCACACGCACACGCACACACACACACACACACACACACACACATAGAGCAGCACCACCACCACCTAATCATGGTACATGGATAATTGGAACTAAGAGATTAATTTCATCATGCCAGTTAAGAAGTTTGATTTACATGCTCACAGTTTTCCTGTGGTAATTATGTGGCCTTGTGGAAGAAAAGACGTAATTATCATTTTCAGCATCCCTGGCCTCACTGAGCAAATGGCTCTTGATATTGACATTTTGTACCATAGATAATGATATTCTTCCATCATTCTGAAGAACAAGAAGTGCTATCTATACAAGTACTCATTCATCAGTGGCCATTGTTTTATCAATTATCACATATTAGAAACGAAACACCACCAGGCTTTCCCTAGTGGAAAATTAGGATGTTCTCACCATATTTTTCCAGTGCTAAACATTTAATTAAGTTCACACATTTGATAAGAAAATATCAGCAATTCTACTGTAGACCAAAGTATTTCTTTCACTTCTGCCATCTTAAGCAGAATAAATTAAAGCAATTTTAAACTTGAACATTTATTTTTAAGGAACATGAAACCCTGGCCAAATTTTCATTTGCTGCTATAAAATACCCATTAAGTTAATTACAGTAAATGTATTAATAAATGCTGAGTTAAGGGAAAGAATTACTGATATAACAATACAATATGGTTCTGTAAATATAAGGATATATACATACATACATGACAAATAACCCAGGCCAAAGTAATTAGGTCTAATTGTGTAAACAATAATCATTGTAGACAAATCTAGAATATAAACATTTCATTTAGTTCAATAAAAATATTTTCAGGTAATATGAAAAGACACCAAGACAATGATGCTTCTGTAGCGTAATTTCATTTAGCCTCCTAATGTTAGACTGGGGGAGAAAAGATTTTCACAGAAACGTGGGGCTGGGAAGTAAATGGTTTATGAGTCAGGAGCACATTAAGTGGTAGAAATAATGAGAGCTACCAGCTGAGCCATAAAATCCACCATGCCGATTTCACCCTCTGGTGTAGATGAGATTTCAAATTAGATTTTAGCTAACAGCCCATTTTCTGATAATCTTAAATAAAAATGTTGTCTCGAATTTATCAGAGCAGTCAGCCTTTCTCCCTTTCCATAAATTCTGCATGCTTGGATTCAACCAACTGCAGATAGAAACTGAAAGAAAAATAGTATCTGTAGTTACCATGCATAGACTTATTTTCATTATTTTCCAAACAATGTGGCAGAGCAGTACTTACAAAACATTTACATTGTATCCTGAATCATAATAATTCTAGAAGTGATTTAAGTGTGTGTGTGTGTGTGTGTGTGTGTGTGTGTGTGTGTGTGTGTGTAGGTAGGTAGCTAGCTAGATAGGAAGGCTATAAACAACTATTGCCATTTTCATAAAAGTCCAGTAGATTGAGTATCAATAGGGAAGGGAACTCTGGAACCTCACCTTACAGGTATCGAGTGACGACTGCCTACAGTATTGAAACTTTTACAACTCAATCAATGATGTGAAAACATCTCTAAATTAATAAATTTGATTGATTAATGTTATTCTAATTCTAATTCATCCCTTACTCTAGATGAACTATCTTTCCAAAGATTTCATGGTTCTTTTTTCTCTTTTCCACTTTTCCTTATTGATAAACTTCTTTCTTTTTCAGTTTCATATATGTATATATACATTCTGATTTCTCTCACTTCCTACCCTATTTCTCTCCTGCCCTAACATCAGCTGCCCTTTCTGTAAGTCTTCCTTCCTCATTCATATCATCATAGCCGACCATTAGCCAGGTCCACTGTAGGCTCAGGGTCAGTAGCCACCCTTGCTTTAGGTTCAAAAGATGGGACTCCTTGTTCTCACTTCTATGAGCTTTAGGAACTAACCAGTGATCCATCCTGGGTTATGCAAGGTCCTATCAGTGAATTTACATGAAAAATCTGTTGTGGAAATTCATAACACTAATGTATCAGTTACAATTTTGTACACTTACAACATCATACTGTCAATTCTAAAATTCTGTTAATAATATCCTACAGATAGGTTTTAGTTCCTTGCCCCAATATATTAGCTCTGAGTGACTGTATAAAGCCTACATTGGGGCTGGAGAGGTGGCTCACGGGTTAAGCCTCTGCCTTGCAGGTGGAAGGTCCTGAGTTCGGATCCTAGACCCCACGTATAGACGCTGGGCGTAAGCGGGGGCGGCCTGCGTTTACTGGTCCTGGTAGGGCAGAGCCTGTGAATCCCGGGGCAGAGTAAACAAGGAGGAGGTGGAGGCGTCCATGGTGGTTCCCGAATTTGTCCATGGTTCTACACACACATACATACACACGCACGCACACACGCATACACGCACAATTGAATAAATAAAAAAAATAAAGCCTACATTATTACTAGCTCTTTACTGCTTATTTCTAAGTTCATTGGTGATAGTGTTAATTACAAAGTTGTATCATAAGCTTCACAATGCCATCAAATATCAGTGACCATTTGTCTTGCTTCTCTCAACATCATCATAGATTCCATTTACATGCAAGCAGCAAAGACTTTGACTGCTTCTTTATCTCAGAGCAAGCCATGATTCCTTACCAAAAATAAAAGAATAATGTAAAAGAATAATGTAAACATGGGCTTGTGCAACAAAAATGAAAATATAGCAAATTAGTAAAAGAATAATACTGAAATTAAAAGCTTAATGAAACAAAAATACAGTTTTGGAAGAAGTAGCTGATAACAGAAAAGAATACTGTTCAGTAGTAGCTAATATGCTGACATCCATAAGGAAAATATCATGATGGTGACATCCACAAGATCACCCACATCAAAGGGACACTCAGAAATGACCAGTGCCATGCAAAAGCAGAGGAAAACATGTTAGATGGTGATCCAGACTTCAAAAGAAGTGCAGCAATTGAACAAGTCATAGATAGGACATTTATCCCGTATCATGTTCCTTTGTTCAGCATACCATAGAAGGTAGGCAGACACTGTGACCTAGGTTCATGCCCATGTGTACAAATGGCACCAGGCTCACCTGTTACAAAATGAACATCCAAAGAAAAAGGATAAGCATTTCCCGCTTTTGATGAAGTAGGTCTATTGGCCAGTGGATCAACTTGGCAAGTGACTGGGAGCGATGGACCCCTGGAATAGCACACCAGTCCGCACAGTGCATTCTAAGGACTGTGAACCATGACAGTATTCCCCAAGTGATCACAAATGCAGAAAACTTACAATATGCCTGAAGGGACAAAGGATTCATGCTTAAGTAAAACAAAGGAATATGTATTTAGCCCAGGACACAGAAAGATACTGCTTGGAGACCATAAAAGCAGCTCAGAGTATGAGTGCCGTTAATCTCCTGGTAAGAAGATGCTCTGTATTCAAAGCCACTCTTGCATGCTGGAAGCTGCAATCTGTACAAAATTGCCTTTTCTAACAATAAGTTCTATGATCAAGAGCCAAGCCCCTGTGTAAAGTATACTCTTTATTTTTTATTTTTATTTTTGCATTTGAGAATAATTGTACATACTTATGGGGTTGATTCCACATATGAAAGAGATCATGTGTATCTGTCTTTACCTTTTTAGCAATATGTCAAGATTTGGCAATTGCACATTGCTTTAAAAAGACAAGACAGACAGCCACACTGTGATCTCATTTGTATATGCAATTCCTCATTAGATTTTTCTTTAAGAAAAACACACTTTATTCTCAATGCTTTTTGAGAAAAAATTTAAGTTACAATATGCTAAAAAAACTATAATTTTGTATTCATTTTATTTAGCTAACAGTAAAACAACTTTTTAAAATGTATGTGAGAGAGAGAGAACAGATACACTTGTCATGATGTGCATATGGAGGTATGAAGCAATCCATTCTTTTGTTTGTATTCTGTATGTTTCTGGAAATTGGGCTCAGGTTGCCACATTTGTAAAAAGGTGCCTTTACCTGCTGAGTATTCTGACCACCCCCTTAATATTTTTTATTTTAAAAACTTTTTAGGAAGTGATAGAATTGGCAAGTAATGGATGAAAAATGCATAAATTCATTGAATTAATGTATGACAGTCTCAAAGAATAAAAAATCATTTGCGTGTGTAGTGTGTGTGTGTGTGTGTGTGTGTGTGTATGCACGCACACACGCTTGTGGAAGCCAGAGGACAATGTTGTGTCTCCCTTTATTGCTATCTACTTAATTTTCTTGAAATAGGTTCTCTCATTGACCCTGAAATTCACCAATTTACATAGGATAACTACCCAGCCAATCTCCCAGGATCTCCTTGGGATCTATTCCTACCTTCCAAATCTGTTGTTACAATCACACAAGGCTATACCTGGTTTTTATGTGGGTAGTGGGGATTGAACTCAAGAACCAATGCTTGCATAGTAGGTACTTTTATTCATTGTACTATCTCCTAGCCCTTAGAAAACTTTTAAAGTCCCAGATTAATATTTCCCACTGATTATTATGGTCATGTCATGTGGTATAAGCCCATTAGTCATTTTCAAGATCTCTCATGGTTGTGCAATGTAAAGACTATCAAGGTAAACACTTTCTACTGGAACCACAGCATTTCATACACAGCAAGTCTACAAGATGAAGCTTCCATAATTTCCAACATGGACCTGGGTATTCTGTCTGAGTTTCAAAGTAAAAGACTTCAGAGTATTTGCAAGCATTTTCTCAGTTAAAGACTTTGTTTGTTGCATGTTTATAAGTCAAGAGAGACAAAACAACTGGCTCTTTTGGACTCAAAGCACTGAGCTGTGACCAGACATGATGTCGATTTGCTTGGTATATGGTTCATCATTCAACTTCCTTGTTAATAGTTACTCACTAATAGTGACCAGTATATGCTAGATAAGATGCACAAGTGCATGGCATTGGCCTCACTCTCTCAAAGGGGTTTCAGTTTCAATGAAGAATAAAATATGCTCATTAATCTACCAATAAGCATTTTTTTAATTTTTAAAGTGTATCATCATTGTGTGTGTGCATGTATATATTTATGCAGGAGCCTTGGCATATCTATAGTGGTGAGAGGATATCTTTGTAAAGTTGGTTCTCTCTGTCTACCGTCACATTGAGCCCAGAGATCGAACCCAGATCATTAGGTTTGAATGACAAGCATCTTTGTCCACTTAACTCATTTTGTAGGCCCATCTTTTTCTTTCAGTAAATAGTTCTTGATTGCCTATTATATCCAAGGCATTGGACAAATTCTTGGGATATATGAGAGAATAAAAGCACAAAGAACTCTAGCTCATAGAATTGAACTCTCAGTAGTAAGAGAAACAGTTAATTTTTGAAAATGACATGACTCCAAGGAGAAATTAGGTAGCAAGATTTTCATAGGCTAACAGAAACCATGGGTAAAGCAGAATTTGAGCAGAATCATAATAAGCAGAGCTACAGATGGAGAATATATTAGAATGGAATTATTCTAAGCCTTAGCAATGAAACTTACATACTTTTTTGCTTTAAAAACTCAATGGTAGCTTAAATTTAACTTAAATTTTACATACTTTTTTAACTTTAAAAATTCATTGGTATATATGGAGAACACTTTTGAAAAAATGAGCAGTTCTTTAATTTTTTAGTGTATGTCTATTAAGATATACATGTAGAAGTACAAAATTCTCTATTATTTTTAACAGCTATTTCTCTTGTCCAAATTCTTCCCTTTCAAAAGAGATAATCCAAGGTTAATCTGTTGTTGTATTACACCCACCGCAATATGTACACTAAACTTCTTTCTCTGGACAGTTGCAAATTTGGCAAAATATATAGACCAAATCCTTGCAATAAATCATCCTTTTCATCCATCTTGGTTGTTCCCCTATATTTATAAAATTTTATGCATTATATATGTGTGTATGTACATGTATATGTATGTATTGCTGTAGCAGTTAGCCCACAATATTACTGATAAATTCATGACAAAACATCCTAAAGGGGATTAGAGGTTTTATTCTGGTTTACAATTGTCCAGTTATATTTCTTACTTCAGCTTTGACAGGAGAGTCCACGACAACACCAGGGGTGAAGTAAACTGGCCACACCATATATACAGGTTGCTTATAAGGGCAAATCTCACTTGCCAAATAGTATGTCTGTCCATGTATGCTGAAGAATGCCAACTTCTTTAATGAGCCACATTATTCAACTGCCCAGGGAATGACTCCACCCACCACAAACTGGGTGTTCCTCCATTAATTAAACAATTTCTTGCAGGCTTGCTTAGAGTCCAGCTTAATCACTAATTCTTTACAAACGTGTCCAAAACCAAAGTAGACACTACTGATTATCCACCATGTGTGTATATATGTGTGCATGTGTATATGTGTGTATACATATTCATGTATATGAGTATATATGCATGTGTACGAGTGCAGATATGTGTGTTTGTGCACTTGTTTATGTATATGTGTGCATACATGGATGCATTTGCAAATCCCACAGAATCATTCATAATCGTAAAGCTGAAAACAGCTTAAGTCTTGCTTGGTGAAGCAGTGAGTTTATTGGGGTTACTTGCAGAGCACGAGTGGGAGATATTTAGAGGAGCATGGGTGACTCAAAGGCAGCTGCATCACTGAAAGTCCCACCTCAGCATGAGAGGTGACTCATAAAAGCTGCTTCGCTGAGGCTCTCTGCACAACTTAAAGGCAGTTCCGAAGAGGCTGGCATCTTGTGCCTAGCTCTAGCTCTCTGCTTATGTTACTTTGGAGAAGGGCCTGACAAGCACTAGTAGCTTTTGAAGTCTTCTAAACTTATCACAAGTAATGACTACACAACAAATGTACACTTAGGTTTGTCTATTTTGGTCCTCTAGCCAGTGTTCATATCTACCCTTATTAACAGCTCCAAAACATAACTTCCCTAGTTTTAGCAAACAGTTTGGGGAATGAGGATGTAGTTCAGTTGGATCCATGCTTGTGTGAAGTTCTGAGTTCTGTTCCCAACCAAATAAACTTGGCATGGTGACACAAGCCTGTTAATCCAGCACTTGGGAAAGTCTGAGATCAAGGGTTACAAATTCAGAGTCACTGTCAGCAACAAGGTGAGTTCAGTGCCAGGCTGAGACATATGAGACCATTGACTAACAAATACGACAAGGCAAGGTATTTCCTTATAGATATTTTTCCATTTCCAAGATAAATTTGACATGGTTTGGTCTGTTATTGACTTTTGATCATTTCTATTTTGTATATTTACAAGTGTTTAAAAGGGATGTTGTGAAGGCTTTATTGTAGTACTGATTAGCTGTCAGGTATATTGTATTGACTGTTGCTTTCCTGTGTGACTCTAACTAGCTGGAGTTTGGGGGAAGCTTGTTTTCAGTCACATTGTCAAACTTGACAGAATGATAGGACTTTATGTTATCACAGATGGAAACACAGAGACACAATATATCCAGGATACTTCAGTGTCCCAAGTTGTGTTCCTGTTTCTGCCTCCTCCTGTGATGGCTGCAACAGACCAAGTCTCTAGTCCTGGCGGAGCATCAATAATGAAGAAGAGATTTACTTCCAGCTCTCCCTTTTCAGCTCAGGAAAAAATCTTTCCTGAGGTTTCTAGCATGCTTTCTCCAAGTTCTACGGAATGCACGTCTCACTGCAAAACACAGTGATAGGCTGTGTCAGGGAAAAAATAAACACAGACAAATTGATTCTATCCCCAGCAATGACCTAAACATTTTAACCAACTATCAACATTTAAAATCTCACCAACAACTATATTCCGTGTCATCCATTTTTTTCTATATAAGTGATGTTTTATTCCTTCAATGTACATTTTTTCTTTGTTTCTATATCTATGTCAATTTATTTCAGAATTTCTTGACAATTTTTATTGTACTCTACAAATTCCACGATACAGTAGGCTTCATACTAAGTTTCCATATAACACTCTTTGTTCTCATTCACACCCACCATGACTTCGTCCCTCCCTGCATCCTCAGACCTCCTTCTCTTCCCTAATAATCATTCTGAGAGGTTTATTTGCTATGTTTCTGTCAGTGTGTATCCCATCCTCTCTTTAGGAAAAAAGGCTGTTCGCTGACTTGTAATGAGACTTTGATCATTCCAGTCCTTCATTTTTCTTTGTTTTTCTTTTTTTCTGCTTCTGTGTGTATGTGTGTGTGCGTGTGTGCGTGTGTGTGTGTGTGTGTGTGTGTGTGTGTGTGTGTTTGTGTGTATCAGAGAGCACCGTGTGTGCCTGTGGAGGCCCAAGTTTGACTTAGGCAATCATCACGGATTGCCCTACCTCCCTTTTTGCTTTTCTCTGAGGTTTCCCAGGCTCCACCTTCCAGTGCCAGAACTGTAGTCCATTTCTGTCTGGTGTTTTTGGGTGGGCTCTAGGATTCAAATTCAGTAGTTTCTTCTGCTTTTGAGACAGAGGTTTAACCCCTGAGCCATCCATGCCTTTATTGTATAACATGAAATATTTATATCCAAGTTTGCTGAAAATTTTTATTTTTGTGAGTGATTGTTCTCTGTTGTTGCCAACATTTATTTTCAGTGCATTACATTGTTTCCATTTATTATTCCATTTTTCCTCTTAAATCTTTTGGTGTCATGGTCCATTTGTTTAATTTAGGGTACTTTCATTGCACAGAAACTTTCTATTATCTGGTCTTTTAAAGTTCTCTCCAGTTCTGTATCTATAATATGGTGACAATTACACAAATTCATATAGGTAACAAAATTTCAAAAAGCTACACACACACACATACACACACACACACACACACACACACACACACACACACACAAGAAGTGACCAAATCTAAGACAATTATAGGTAACTGTAAAATTCCAATGACAGTTCTTGGTTCTGATATGATACTGTAGTTTTGTAAGGTGTTATCAATGGAAGATTTTGGGAGAAGGTCATCGCCAGGGTTTGAATGTGAATATGTTTAAAGCATCAGTTGTTGCTAATGTTTGGGAAAGTCGTGGCACCTCTGAGAGGTGAGGTTGGCTGGGGGAAGGGATGTTACAGAGGTGAACCATGAGGTTTTGTAGCCTAATCTTTCTTCCTCTCAATTGGCTCTTGTTCTCCATGCCTTGATAATGGCTGCTGTGACCTGAACTGGCCTCCTGCTTCAGCCTCCAGATACGCTTTCTGTTCTATGAACTCTCTCCTTAATGCACGACATTCCTCTGGAATCTCCCTTTCTCTCATAGGTGGGTTTTGTGTGAGTATTGCCTCACAGCAGCCAGAGGTAACTACAGCAGGTGTGCTGTTCCGCACGTTCTCTGTTTCTGTAACAATCATAATTAAAAGCTTTTCCGTGTTCTCTAAGTTTCTCTTCCTTCAGCTTAGGTCTCTTTACATAAGTATAAAAGATATGCATGTGTAATATACATGTATGTATTCACTGACTTTATATGTCCCCTCAGCCAAAAATTCCAACTGCTTTAATATAATAATACAGTTTCGTTCTAAGAATCCTTTAACACTTACAAACTTTTCTTTTAAACTGTGAATATTCTCCTCTTTTAGAAGACTGTGAAGAAAAATTCCCGTCAAGGAATGAAAACTGTTAGCAGACATTATACTGTTGTTAAGCATGTGAAACTCAAATCATTTCATTAATTCTGTCTCAATATGTAGAAATGGTTGAGAATAACATTATTTCGTAGACAATTTTTTACTTTTCTTTCCGATGTATGATTTTTATCTTTACATTTCCCTAAAGTCCGTCATCATTTCAGTTTACTTACCTTAAACTCTAAAATTTCTCACGTACTCCTGTTTTACTTTATTAACAAAACTTATTTTAAGCCAATACATGAAAACATTGATGGGTTGCCATGTAGTGATTACACATATGTACACACACACACACACACACACACACACACACACACACACACACATATCATGCAGGTTTAAATCAGGTTAGACATAATCAGCTCTTCATGCATCTATTCTCTATATTGAAGAATTTCAAATTTCTTCTAGCTTTTCAAATTTTGAAATACGTTATTGTGTCTGTAACTTACTACTATGCAGCAACACACCAAAACATCTTCTTTTTCACTCCACCTCATTGTACCCTAGTCCTGCCTGATTAAACCTTTCCTAGTCTTCCTCCCACCCTAACCTCCATGGCCTCTGGTATACACTAATCTGTTTTCAGTTACTAGAAACCAATATTTTAAAAACCCCACTTATAAGTGGGATTATGTGAACCTTCTCTTTCTGTGCATGACTATTTCACTTAAAATACTTGTCTCCAGCTCATCCACATTGCAACAAATGTCTTTATCTGTTCCTGATGCAAAGGACACTTGATGTTGTTTCCATTTTTTGGCTATTGCAAATATGGTTCCGTGATATCTTTCACTTTCACTTAGTTTATTTCCTTATATATCCCAGTTAAGAGAAACCAGGATCATATCTTAATTCTATTTTCAATACTTTGAAGAACCTGTACTAGTCTAGACTCCCATCCACAGGGTGTAGGATTTAACCTTTTTTTTGTATCTTAAGTATTTTTTTTTCATGATTCTTGTGGTAACTGGCCTAACAACATGAGGTGATATCTTATTGTGGGTTTTGATTTGAGGTTATGCTGATTAGTGAAAGTTGAAGTTTTTTATATAGTTATTGGTCCTCTGTATACTTTCTTTGAATAATAATTCTGTAGTCTGTTCTCCATTTAATTAACCAGAAAATTTGTGCTTTTGCTATTATTTGGGATTCCTTATGCATTCTGAGTATCAAGCCTATGTCTGACAAATGGTTAGAAAGCTTCTTGTCTTTGTTTCTGTAGTCCGTCTCATTCTCTGTGCAGAACCTTTAGAATTTGATATAACCTAACTAATTTGTTTTTTCTTTTGCTTCTGGAGCTCTGAGGCTCGTGAACATGAATCCATGCCCATTCTAATGTCCTATTTTTCCTATTGTGTTGCTTATTTATAATTATTCAGTTATGCTGATTGAAAAAAAATCCTCCTGCCCTCTTCATGTCTTTATTCTCAGTACACAACTACTGAAATCTTTTCTGGGCAAGACAGAGGTTAAAACACCATAAGAGCCCAGTAGCCTCTCCTGTAAAAACAATGAGTGGATGGAAAAATTGTACACACAGTCATGGTGATACAATCACAGATACAGCACCAGGAGCACGGTGGCAATTCTCCAGCTCCAATGTCATCTTTACTTTGCCTTCCCCTGATGGGTCGTCAACAAAGTAGTCACCTGCAATTCTACAAAGACTCCTGTGATCTCTAGTTACGTTTTGTCTTAGTGCCAATGTTTTCCTTGTCTTATTCTAAAGTGTGGTGTGTGTGTGTGTGTGTGTGTGTGTGTGTGTGTGTGTGTCCATCCATGTCTCCGTCTGTCTGTCTGTCTGTCTGTGTTAGACAAACTGCTTTCAGTAGTTTTCTTCTTCCTTGGATTTTTGTCCACCTCCTGGGATTAGTATTGATGCTCACACTATCAGAAGCCTTTTCTGAGGTGTCCTTTGGAAATCAGGTTTGAAGGCTCATATTTTTAGAAAGCAGCATGACTTTTTCATGACACATATCAAAGACTTGACCAGTATGGAGAAATCCAAAGAGGGGAGCAACATGTGCCTCATGGTTTTTTTTTTTCTTTTCAAGCTTCATGACTCTGCACAGAAGACATAGTATGAGTTGAGAAAATCAAGCCACAAAATTTCAAATTCAGAAAATATTAGAGACTTTTTTTTAAAAAAGGAGAATTTCCAATGCTAATATATTCCCAGCAGATCAGATGCAAATTAGAAATTTTAGGTGGATCAGTGAGAGTTCAAAGGCTCTGAGTCCTGCCTCTCCATGATTCTTTGTACAACATTTTGTGTTGAACCTGCAGATTCTTCTTAAAGGCTTCTCACAAGTATATGGCTTAGAAAACTGCATGTTTAGTGACCAGGATCTCAGGTGTAGAAACTTCTTCCCACTAGCTCCAGAAACCCTTCTCTGGCGTGACCTCTGGATTTCTCTTTCCATTCTCTTCACTGACTGTGTCATTTTCTGGCTTTTCGTAAAGTATCTTCTCAGCCTTCTCCTGGCTTCCAGCCCTGCTGAACCTTTGGATTAGAATGGGTGCTAAGTCTAGCTCATATTCTCCATGCCCTCCCACAGGAAGATAATTGACTCTTGTCCCTTTCTCCCAATTCTGAATTCCTTGGGGATAGCACTGAGTACAGCTGAGTTGGTGGTGGTATCCTGTCATTTGTAGCTGGGCTGAATGAAGGGCCTGTCACTGACCCAGAGAACTGTCTCTTCAGTGGGAAGGTAAATTCTCTGAGAAGGAGAGTGGGGTGGTAGTGGATTCATGTCACATATGTTTCAGAAGGAAGTTGACTTGGTGTTTCTAATCTGCTTGAGATGTGCAATAACCAAAACGGGAGGGTCAACAGTAAGTAGCTTATTTTTGTAGTTCACAGACTGCTAGGAAGCACTCCCCACTTCTTTCTTTTCTTTCTACAACCTTCCTTTCATCATTATTTCTATATTTTCACATTTCTCAGCTGGTAATTTTCAAAGAATTTTTTTTAGAAAAATAAAACTTCTGACACTGTTTCACAAGATTATCTTGATGTTTTACCATCTTTGCAATCAAGAGATTCTTGTAGTGATTCCTAATCACTAAGAAATTGCTAAGAAATGTGTTTTATATATGTAACTATAGAACATTGCTTTTTTCTAAGCTGAATGAATACCTTTGCATGATTATTTATAGGTATATCCACAAAAGAAGAGGAATGATATTATCTTTTTTCTAAAGAACATTGACTCTAAATTGAAAACAGGTTACGACAGACTAATTGAGTCAATTGATGAGTTTATAAACAGTTCAATAAGATGTAGAAGATGCACTGCATTAAATTCCTTAAATGTGCTAGTTGAGAACATTGCAAAGGAATGAGACTAACCTTTAAAAAATCTCCTTCTTTATATGTCTACACCTACAGATAAATATGATCCTTTGCTAGACCTTTGTTAGACCTGTTAGCCTTTAAGAGTAATTTTCAGAACACAAAATGGGTCAAAAAAGTCTGTCTCTCAGAAATGTGTCATGCTAATACCAAGCACTATGCACACTTTGGAAATATTTCTTCAATGTAATTGCCTTTTTCATTAATACATTTTTAAATCTATGTGAATATCCTGGTTTTGCATATGACTGCATATACTTTTTTCAGTAAATGTAATTCATTTTACTAAAGCAACTCCAGAGGGTTTAAAGAAAGTAAATTTAGGTACTGAGAACAATCACTAGATAGCCATTTTGAAAAATAATGAAAACCATTTTTTTAAGAAAATATTTCATGACAGAAATCAGTAGAAGCAAAGGAGGCAGGACAATTTCTCTCTTCATAATAAAATAGGGTCTTAGTATCCTCCAGATATGTGTTTCTCCAGCTAAAATTTCTTTTTTTTTAAATTTATTTATTCAATTGTACATGTGTGCATATGTGTATGTGTGTGTGTGTGTGTGTGTGTGTGTGTGTGTGTGTGTGTGTGTGTAGAACCACAGGTGAATTCGGGAACCACCACCAACCGCCTCCACCTCCTCCTCGCTTACTCCAAGTATTATCATTCTAGGATTGATTTCTTGTTTTAGATGTTGTAGTGTTTGCTGAATGAATATGGAGAAACCTGTATTATGGTCATATGTGTTTAGAACTGTGAAATCTTCCTGGTGAATTGTTCCTGTGATTAAAATTTATCCTTCTGTATCTCTTACGATTTTCTTTGGTTTGAAGTCCACTTTGTCAGATAGCATAATTGCTACCCCTGCTTGTTTTCTGGTTCCATTAGCTTGCAGAATTTTGGAGCAGCCTTTTACTTTTAGAATGTGCTTATCTTTTGTGGTGAGATGTGTTTCCTGAAGGCACCAGATGTATGGGTTGTGATTTCTAATCCATGTTTGTAATCTGTATCTTCTGATTGGTGAGTTAATTCCATTGACATTTCATGTGATAATGGAGAAATTACTCTTGATTACTGACATTTGTATTTAGTGACTTTCATAAGTGTATTATTTAGCTTGTAGGCTGTGATAGTATTAAACTTCCATTCTGTCCTCTTAGATATGCTTGTTCTTTTCTTCAAGCTTCCATATCTGTTCTAGCATTTTTTGAAGGCCTGGTTTTGTGGTTATATAAGCCTTCAAGTTGTGTTTATAGTGGGAAATTGTTCTTTCACCCTCAATCATGATTGATAGTTTTGATGGGTATATCAGCCTGGATTGACATTTGTGTTCATTCAGTACTTGAAGTATGCCTTTCCAAGCTCTTTTGGCTTTTACTGTTTCCATTGAAAAATCATTTGTGATTTTAATAGGTTTACCTTTAAAAATGACTTGCATTTTTTTCTCTTGAAGCTCTCAGCACATTCTTTTTATCTCTAATGTGGAGTGTTTTGAATATTATTTGCCATGGCAAGTTTCTTTTTTAGTCATATCTGCTTAGGGTGTGGAATGCCTCTTGTATTTGGATGGGTTTCTCTTTTTTTAGTTGAGGAAAGTTTTCCTTTATGATAATTCGAAAAATTTCCTTAGATGTAGTATTTTGGGATTTTTGTTCTGGTGTTCCATGAATGCACATGTTAGGCTTCTTCAAGGTGTCCCATAACTGTTAAGTATTCCTCTCAAGTATCTTTTTGGCTTTAACAACCTCTTCTACTGGTTAGTTCTTCCACTTTTCTTCAAGATTTGATATTCTATTTGCTGCTTCATTAGTTCTTCTGATAAGACTCTCTGTTGAGTTCTGGGTTGAAGATAGCTTGTCTTTTAGTTAAACTCTGTTGAGATTTTTTAAACTGTTCTATGCCTATCTTTGTTTCTTCACCTGCTTTATCATCTCCTCAAAGTGTCTGTTGTGTTCCTATTAAAACTGATTGGTGTGATTATTTAACTCATCCCAGATTTTCTCTTTCATTATTGTAATCATAGTAAAAATCAGGCTTTGAAAATCATTATCTTGGGTATGGCTTTCTTGGCTATTTTCTGTGAGTTTGTTCTGGTTGGGTTCTGTCATTGATTTGTTGTCTTGGTTTTTGTTTCTCATGGATTTGCACTATGACCTGGACATTTTATTTTATGTCTTAGGTCCTTCTTTTTGGTTTTGTGTGTTTTTGGATGAACTGAATTAGACAGCGTTACTATACTTGAGCAGTTATTGCTAGTGTTTGCCTTGGAGTTGGATATGCCTGTCTGGTGTCGGTATTATTTTCCAGATGTGGCTATTGAACTGTTAATGCATCAATTAAGGCAGGTTTAGTATACAGAGATTTAAGATTAGTATGATAGTGCACTCTTTAGGTTTACTTTCTTGGCAATATGTGAGTCTGAATGGTATATCCCCTGAAGTTGTATGGGGATGTTTTGGATGGCTGTATGGAAATGTTAAATTACAGTGACTAATAATTAAGAGGAACAGAATGGTAACCTTAGAACTGGATGTGAAGTTTTTCTTCTTTATGATGGGATGATTTTATAAGACCTCAGATGAATGGATTGGTCCCCTACCTGTTGCTTGGGTATTCTCTGGACTCTGTTGAATTCTGAGGAGCAGGGAGTCTATCCAGGTCATGGGTCTGGGGCAGGAAGTCAGAGTGGCTAGTGGGGCACACGGATGACCTGGGCCCTGGTAAGTGACCTAGGGGCCTTCCCCAGGAGCAGAAAGGCAGAGTGGCTGATGGAGCATGCAGGTGAACTAGGTCCTAGGGCAAGTCTAGGGGCCTTTCCTTAGGAGTAGGGAGTCCCTCCAGACCTGGGGTCCCAGGCAGAAAAATCCTGTCCAGTCCTCTTATAGGCATTGCACAGAGCCTTCAATCCCTCTAGAATATTCAGAGCACAAATACCAAAACTATGCTCAGATTTTCTGTCTTCTTATAAATCATTGTTTCTCTTATTACTTTATTTGATGTAAGCTTGCTTCCAGAATTTTGCTGTTACTTTTTTTTAATGTATTATTCCTTTGTTCTTTCCTTTGCACCCTATTTCCAGCCATGATGGCCTTCCTTATATCCCAGGAACATTACTTGTCATGATCCCTTACTCTTCTAATTCTTTTTACTTCCTTTTAAAATCAGCAAAGTGATAATGGCTCATTAGATTTACTCAATGTGATAAATCTCCAAGTGGCAACTAGTATTCTCATTAGCCTCATGCCAATCTGAAGTTCTTAACTCTTGCTTAAAAAGTGGGGTTTGCTCACTGAAAAAATCTGGGGAGGACATGACATTACTTAAGCTGCTTGCTTCTTCTTTATCACAATTTTCTTTGTGTATATACAGCAGTGGCTTGGTTAGTTGAAAAATAACCTGATAATCTCATCATGTAGCACTTAAATATTAAAATCTTGCCAGTAGCCAAAGCTTGAATGAATTTGATTAGGAGGCTATATAGAGTTATTTAAATGTGTGAATTTCTATCAGAATAACATCAATACATTATTTAATTTCATAGATATTAAAGAAAGTAAAGAGCTAATTGCTCTTATTAATTTACACTTGTAGATTTTGAGTAAAATAATAAAGTTTTGATATTTTCATTGTTTCAATCATTTACTTTGTGAAGTGAGCAAATATGATATGCATTACAAGGAAATGGGAAAAAGAGAGACCAAGGAATTACACTGAGCTTTTTACCTTATAGTTGATATTCAGACATTGTTACCCAGAGCTAATAATAGTTCTTTTGCCTAAAGAATCAGCCCCATGAGAAATATTTTGTGTCCTCCACCCTTCAAACATTTCAAGCATTTCTAACATTTGTTGAGAACTTTTTTCCTCCAGGGCTTGTGTTGCACAGATTCTATTCCTTCACTTTACTCCTTAGTGCATCTTTGGAGATGAATAACCATATGCTCAATTTTCAGATGAAAAATTGAAATCTACAACACTAAAATAACCTTACCATGGTGCATGAAGTTCTGGGAACCTGTGTCTGAATCCCACATGTTCCCTACTGAATATCTTTCCATACCTTTGTGTTTTTACTTCTTTTTTTCTGTTCTACCTGTTGATTTCACTACCAAAAAATGATTAGCACATCTGGAAGTCATAGAATATTTGTTGAAAAGCAGACTTAGCCAATACAGAAAAGTTAGGTGCAAAGTCCCTCAGATACAATCTCTTTTGCTCACCCTAGTAAAAGGTACTAAGTAGAATTATGACTCCACTGCATGATATTGGGTCTGTTCAGGGGAATGCTGTGGTCCTGTCACCACCTTGCCCCATAAGATTCAGTGCATCATCTCTTTGGCAGGCTAATCCTTGTACTGAGTTCTTTTGATCTAAAGGATCTTGGGCAGGGTGTTTTTCCATCCAAAAAAACAGTACAACTGGAAGCCAAACCCAAGAGCGTGTTGAAATCTGGTCATATAATTTACCTAGCTCCTGGATGCATCCTTTTCAGCTGACAATGGGAGATCGTTAATAATGTTTTGCTGCATGTGTGTCTCTAGTCCTGGTGGAGGCTAGGACATTCAGTGTGAAGCAGCCATTTGTCCCACACCACCAGCTGCTTTTAAATCTAGAGTATCTTTAAGGCAGGGTGACAATGAGGCAAATGTCTTTTGGAGCAAAGAGCTTTGGTACTGCTCAACCTGTATTAATGAAAATTCCATAACATATCACCTTAAAGTGAAAGAATATAAGCTGATGTTTAGAAAGCAGTGCCACAGTGAAGCAAAAATATCACTGAAGATATCAGTCATTTCCCAGAGTCATGATACTTATGGCATTCTTCTTATCAAAGAGATGCTAATAATAGGTACTATTTATGGCAGCTTTAGATAATGTGGTCTTAGTTATTTCAGCAATACTTCAAAGTAGCTATTATAAGGCCCATTTTATAAACATTAATACTGAGACTTCTGTAAGTTAAATAACTTAATCAGATATCTCATGATATTAAATGACAAGTCAGTGTTGAAACTATGCTTGTCTGGTTCTGGGATATTCATGTATTTCCAACGTTATCATGTCTTTTTGGAATTTCCCTGAATCCTGAGATCTGTCCAATGTCTTTATTATCTGTGAGAGTGTGTGTGTGTGTGTGTGTGTGTTTGCTTGATATATGAGTTATATGTGTACATGTGAATATGTGGCATATATGAATGCATATGATCTGTGCAATGTTTATATCTGTATAATGTGCATTATATATGCATATCTACTTATATGGCATGTATATGTGCATATGGTATGTGTAATATATGTGAATATGATATGTGTGATATATGTATATATGTGCATATGGTGTGCATGTGAGAAAGAGGGAGGGAGGGAAGGAAGGAGAAAGGGAGGAAGAGAGAAAGAGAAAGAATAAGAAAGAGAAAGAGTTGGAGAAAAGAATAGATGGTTTCTCTCCCTGGTACATATATGGAATTCAGAGAAAATTGTTGGCCTGTGCCAGCCACCTTGTTTAACAGGGTCTTTCTTCCTTTCTTAGAGTACCTTAAGTGAACAATATTTGAGTATGCACTTTATTTTTTCTATTATTTATTTTTATTTCTTTCACCTTTATGTACTAGACTGCATCATCTTGATGAAGCTGTATTATAATTAATATATAAACACTGAACAATATTTCTACTAATTGAACAATATTTTATTATTGTTCTTACTTTACTGTAATATGTATGGGATTTTTAATTTTTTTCTAGTTTTAAAGGAATACCAGTAATTATTTCTGATCCCACCTTCTCCTTTCCCTCCCTCTCTCCTTTCTTTAATCAATCTTCCCTTCACTCTCCTTTCTGTCTACTTCTATGAGTCCCAGGGCTCATTCTGAATCCTCTGCTTTATTGGGGTTTCTGGCACCTGTGGAAGACCAAGTGGCCCTTCCTTGGGTAGACTCATTGATAAGGGCATATTCCCCTTCATCTTCTAGCAATGGGAAACTTAGGAGCTAAGGCTAGATAACCTCTTTATCATCTTATTCCTCTCCTTATCTCTTTCTTATTCCTACTCTGTGAATATTTCCATCTTATTTAAAAAAATAAAGGAAAAAGTTAAAGTGAAAAGGATAATCCAGATGTGTTTGGTGACTAGAGGTCTGACTCCAGTGACATTAGTCAAGTCCTTTAGTTCAGGTTAGTCCCTGCCGTGTAGCCTTAGGGTCAGTCTATCAATTTGAAAACAAGGAAACATTACAAACTTAAAACTGTATATACCATGACCTAAAAACACTGCCCAAGGACCTTGAATTTCATAACCTCTGTCCTTAACATCCTCACAATTTATCCAGATATAATTAGAATATCCTTGCTTAATATAGAAAACTGCATAAGCATTTCCATTTCTCTACCTCCTCTTTGTCTGCGTAAGCTCAAATTATTTGCTTCCGAGATATGTGTAATTTTTTATCCTAGCCTTTATGAAATTATTCTAATTAATTAAGCTCTGACATTGTTACAACTGATACAGGCAGGGATGGCATATTTAATAACTGAATGTGAAATACTCTGTGTACAAAGACTTGAAATTATATGTGTGAATGCACATTTGCTTAACAGAGGGAAATAAATAACTAAACTTCCATGTAATTAAATAAATCTCACAAAATAATCTTAGCTTTTGCTTTCTTGAAATTCCTCATGGTTTCTTTATATTCCTTATTCAAAAGTAAGCATAAAAATGCAATTCAGAGACTATAGAGATGCCTCATTGGTGAAAGTGTTTGTCACACAAGCCAAAAGACCAGAGTTCAGATCCCTACATCCTAAATATAATTCCAGGTGGCTGTGCCAGCCAAACTGCATTTCCAGCCTCAAAAGGCAGAAAATAAGAATCCCAGAGCAACTTGGCTAGCCAAACTAATCTTACTTGGAAGTTCTAGGTTTAGTAGTGACACTGTAGAAAAAATTATAAGGTGGAAAAGAATTGAGGATGATTAGCAAATCAATCCTGGGCCTTTCCATATATATATATATGAGAGAGAGAGAATAAACTCAGTTTTGGAGTTGTTCTATGTGATAGTAATTTGTTCTAGAACACTTGATACTTAAAACTCATATTGTTCCCTGTCAGTCTGCTTCAATTCTCTGTATATGTAGGGTACATTAAAAACACAAAATCCCATAGAATGAGGAATGGAAAAATATGGAGATAAATAGAAACATATTCCACACAATTAGTTGGAAGTTGGTTGGACTTAGTAATAAGTTGTGAAAACAGACAACAAAGGAATGTAAGACATTAAGCCCAAAGTACGCTTGCCACCTAATTCAAGAACTCTTGTATAGAACAGTAGTTTTAAGTTTTTTAATGCTGTAAGAAAAGGATTGAAGTGTGGCATGCCACATAGACTTGTATGGCTGTGCTCTACAAAAGGTCACCTATTCAAGGAGGTACAAGGAGGTAAAAATTTTGCCCATTTTCTTGTTTCTAATCCTATGTCTGGATTGGGCTGTTGGATGATGAAAAGGCACCACTTGGAAATTGATCTGTCTAGAAGGGTGGCATTTTTTAATTTACACGAAAGCATCTTTTATATTAAGCAGACCTTGATTTCAAGTTCATGTAATCAAAACCGTGTTCATTCATCATTAGTTTGCATAAGATAAAATCAGCTTCCTCAGAGAATATCAGTTCTTGGACCTCTAAGACCATGAAATCAGATAACCACTTAATATAAATTTTCTTCTAATCATAATGTAGGCAATATATTAGCCAGAACTTGTCTGAGAGTGGACCAGACATGAACTTGAATCTGATACTGGTAGCAGCTGCTGAGTGGGCCTGATGAGAGAGGGAGATGATTGTCATGGACCATTTAGTGACAGCTGTGACAGGCTACAGGTAACTCCATCATTGCAGCTCACCTCAAGAAAAACAAGGTAAAGTTATTAGAAAACAATTATGGGAAACCTTTCCCATGCAGTTATAGCAAACCTTTCATATAGACAAATGAATGGGAGCGTGCAGTACAGAGAATATCTGAGTGGATAGCTCTCATAGGAAGGTTGTATTCTGTGGACCTGAGGCAAGGGGGTACCCTGCTTCCTAAAGGAGCCCATAGAAAGACATGCAAGTAGAACAAAAGATGTGAACAGTCAGTTTCCGGTCAAGATGAAATCTCCCCAAAATGAAAATTGCCTGACTAGGATTAGGTGCCTTTTCTAGAACAAGCTGTCTGATGAAGCTCAGAGGTTCCAAAAGTCAAACCAGAGTTGCTGTTCTCCATACCATAGAATTTCTGAGCTTGGGACAGACAAATTCTGCAGGTTAGGGTTCTGTGACTTGCCTCAAGAGACAACAGCTTTATGAACCAAATAGCATGTGGAATATTCAACTATTAGCTGAGTGCTTTGAAGAATTTTTCTCGCAGGTATTTTCCAACTCGGAAATCCTCTGATTCTTTCACATATCTCTCATTACTCAAATTCTTTTTCGCCCATTTTTCCATTTGTTTCAGGTAAGTACACGAGTTCCTTTTCTTCTGTGGCTTCCTGGCTCATCTTTCACAAGCACAGCATTCATAAAGATGGAACATTTTGACACAGCCTTTCTGACATTTAGCTATTTCAAGATGTAAAACAAAACAAAACAAAACAAAAAAATGAATGGAAGTGGGTGGTACTTTCCAGTGAGAAACACAGGGAGAAGCTATGTACCCAGGGTTGAGTTTCATTCACATGTGCTCCACAGCAGGTAGGGCAGGTAGGGCCCCGTGTCAGATCAGCCCAGGGATGGGACAGGGGTCACACAGAGAATTCAGGGTACTATTGTGTGTGAACGTAGTATTTTAAGAAATTTTGCATTTAGTGGTTCAGGACCTATCAAATTGTTCTCTTGCCAAAATTGTGTCATTGAAAACTCCACACAGCCACATACCAAAATTTCCCCTGCACCTGACCATGCCATTTCTGAAGTACTGTCATTGTGAGTCTAACCTTTTTTGATGACTTATACAAAAATTAAAGTTTGGACTCATGGTAAAATTATTCTATTATATTGGATTACTGGAGTTTTGTTATGACTAAAATGACAAGACAAATAGCCCTACCATTTGGGTGACTTTTTATGGTCTAATATTTCCATGCTGATGTTCTTATGAGCTTGGTAAAAACAAAATGCCCAGTAGATTCCTTATCCTGATGAAAGTTTATCCACATATTTAAAGCCATCACTCATTTTAAAAAACTAATTTATCTTAATTCTATTGCTCTGAAAAAAATCATATTACTTCTTTAAATGACCTTTTAATCTAATATACAACCAGGTAGATATTTCTACCAGAAATTGTAGGAAGAACAAATAACACAGTAATGCAGATATCATGTGTATATTACCATAATGATTATAATTTATATTACCTTTGGTATATTGCCTTTTTTAAAATCAAATTCTCAGCAGAAAATGATGGGTATTTCTCTGCTATTTCAGTTATTGTGTGCTAGCGTTTCCTTTTTTGTTTTAACCATTTGAGAGCACTGTCTGAAAAAGATCATGCTTTCTAGTGAAAATCGACACAGTCCCAAGATTGGACTAGCTGGTGCTTTTCTTTAAGGCAGGGTCATTCTCAGTGGGAATCATCCGAGTGTCAGCCTCAGTGCTTGCTCTTCATCCTTATCATATTATATTTTCCCACCTCAGAAAGGAGAATCCATTCACTGGGTGAATTAGTTACTCTTATCTGTTGCAGTGAGATAACACCCAAAGTCAAACAATTTAAGGGAGCTTATGGTTCCTGAGTGGAGAAATAGTCTTTCATGGAGGAAAAGGCATGGCGGGCTGGCAGAATAAGTTACTGCAGGATAAATTACTGCAAACGTCTTGAAGGCTGAGAGCTGCTAGACTGTCTGCTGCAAAAGCATCCTTTTCCAGAAAGTACTTTGGGACTCATCCACCTCAAGGCTCCCCGCTGTGACCTCATTCCTCCAGCAAGGCTCCATCTTTCAAAAGTGCCATGACCTTCCCAAACATATGAGACTATGAAGAACACACTTTAAGCCGTAACACACCTATAATCCCAGTTATTCGAAAGGCTAAAGCAGTAGATTCACACATTCAAGTACTGTCTGGGCTACATAGGCAGTGCAAGGCCAGTCTGGGAAATTTAATGAAGACCCTCTTACAATGTAAAAGACTAAAATAGAAACAGCAATGTAGCTCAGTGGTGGTAGAGTGTTTGCTTGCCTGGTGATTCCCTAGTCCACAGTATTGCAAGGATGAAAGGTGCTGAGGGCTGCGTTTACACTGTACAGACAGAATTACATAGAACAACAGAAGAATGTCTTATTTTCCTTTTTTAGTTTGGAAGGAGATATTGCATAAACATGTCAGGTCTGATTTTTATTTTATTATAAAAGGTATTTTGAATCTGAAAATCTACTATAAAATTCAAAGAAAAAAATGGAAAACTGATCCCTGTTCCTTTTTCCTGTCGTTTTTCACTTACTTTATGTATGTACATATTTATATAAAAATGCTGTTATTATGTGGCTACAAATTTCCTCATGATTAGAATTGGTTAAGTAAACAAATGTGTTCATAAATCAGTTGGTGAATGAATAGTTATGTACTAAAGTTAAAGGCTTATTTGAGTTATGTACTAAAGTTAAAGGCTTATTTGAGTTGAGTATAAATCTTGTGTATTAGTAACCAGTAAAATTATACAAAAAAATTAAATTATATCAATCATGCTCATCAATGAAGAAAAATAGCTAACCTAAATGATAGCTAAGAGATCCTTATTGATTCACTGAATACAGATAATAAGTCCAGAGTAAAACCAAAGAAAATCTTGATTCTCTATGAAATGCTGAGAATGCGAGGAAGACAGGAGTCTAGGATTGGCTGGATATTAATCTGCCTCTCCACTTCTATCCGCTGCTTCCACCGTGTCACAGCATCTAGGTTGGCCCAACATTAATCTGAAGCTTCGTAGTTTTTTCTGAAACTAAGAGTACTGGGAAAGTTTTTAATCCTTTCTCCTTCTTGCCAGAGTGGAAAGTAGTCCCTGAACAGTGAAAAACAGAATCAAAAAACAATAAGGCAAATCATTAGACCTAGTTCCCCAGGGCAGGATTGAAACTGGTTGGCAGGGTCTTCATTCCTTATAACCTAGGTAGATTGTCAACCAAAGTTTGAAGAAGAAAGGATGAATGGACAGATGGATAGTTGAAGGTACAGATGGACAAATGATAGATGAATAGCAAGGGAAAATTCTTGCATGTTTAAACTTATTCACATTTATAATTTCTGTTTTACCATATATCTCTTTCCCCCATCTCTTTGCTTCTTAAAAGAAATTGATTTCACACATGTCTGAGTTGATCTACTTTGCTATACTATTAATCTCTAAAAGTAGATGCTGAAGTTTTAAAATTACTTATTTTAAGTTTAAAGTTCAATTATCTCTATATGATGATACTCTCATTTCTTCGCATTCTAAAATGACACTGGTTAGTACAGAGTATGGAAAGATGATTCTTTCTTTAAAATAAAAAGATAAAAGAGCCCATAGGACTATGAATATTGTTATCTTCTGAATCACAGTCAGAGCATAAAAGTAACTGCATTTCCCCAGGACCTTTTTAAATATTAGTTCATTCAATCTTCTCAAAAAAGGTATTTTTTTCCTCTTGTGAAGTGCTGTTCACATGCAGCGAAGACATCAGGTCACAGATACAACAAGCAATCCACGAAGTCAAGATTTAAATCCAGACTAGTGGAGCTGCTTTAATTAATAAAATTTTTTTTGCCTTTTCATTTTCCAGTTTGTGAAAGGAAAAAATAAGCAAGGTATAAACTAAACACTCAGAATAATTCTTATGCTAATCTCTTTGTTACTGTCATCTTTTAAGATTATTCAAATGGTATATTCTATAATAAAAATTGAGGGAATCATTGAAATTAGTGTCCATGTTTTCTACTATTTTTATTCATTCATATGATTTTGTATAACCTACAAACTTCTTGGCAGTTGCATCAGATACTCTTCTAATGAAATAGAATCATAAATACACATAATCTTTCTGTTCTGCACATCTCCAGAATTGAGAATGTTCAATTTTTTTTCTTAGAGTCCTTGTCAAGTACCTCATATGCTTAGAGAATTGTACATTTTACTTAAGCCTTTCAAGAATCAAAATAACTTTCACTATACTTTAAAAATGTTTATTTTTATTGTGTGTGTGTGTGCGCGCACGCACGCGCACGTGCATGCGTGTGTGTGTAGCTTTCAGGAGTCAGTTGGTTCTCTCTTTCCATCATGAAGGCACAAGGTATCATATTTGGGTCACCAGTTTTCATACGAGTACCTTTGCCCACTTAATTATGTGGCCTGTTCAAGATAAATGTGTTTGTTTGTTTACTTGTTTGTTCAGGCTGTGCTGATGGAACCCAGCACTGCTACATGGCAAGCAAAGTCCCTATTACTTACCTGAAGCTTTGACTCTTTCATGTTCTTTCTCATCAAGGAGTTATTTATGACTTTCCTTCTCGATACATAAATTAATTATAGTCTTGATTTTCTTTTCCTAAAATAATATGTACCTATATGAGATGATGGACAATATTTATTTTTTACTTGTATTTATGTATTACAATTTTCTTCTAATGTAAATACAATGCAGCGTATAATGACATTATACCTATCACAAACAAGAGCGGTCTTTCCTGGAATGTGCCATGGATGTTACAAAATAAAAGTGAATGAACAAATAAAAAAAAAATCTGTAAAGCTTATTGCAGAATATAGTCCTGCAGACACTTCTCAATCTGGGTGCACTCTCTTTTGATCTCTGCAAAAAGCTTACTCTAATACAGTTCTTCAGCCTTTTATGGTCAGGCAAAGAAGAGAGGTGCTTACACAGTGTTTCTGCTTCCAGATATCAGACATAATTTATTACTGAGCAGACCAGTCAACACAATGGTTGCAACTGAGAAAACTTTGCCATTCTTTCTCCTTAATCATGGTTGAAGACCTCTTAGCATCTTATTACACTTACAGAGCATCTCAAAAGAAGTAAAGGGCTGTGGCTGTCTTTGCAGTTGGATGAGTTATGGTCTATCAGATAAGAAATACTCTAAAATAATTTAATAGGTGCGCACTCACATTATTATGTTCTTCCTATGTATTGATAAATGCATCCCTTTGATAAGAATTGAGAAAAGATGATAAAAAGATATAAAACACAGCAATGAATAGCATATTCTATGAAAATCATCTGGATTAAAACTGCTTATTATATGCAAGAAAACCTAAATATCGTCAGCAGTATATTCAATGAATTAATCAAGATATTTTTTGGTCTTAAGAATTATAGATTTTAATATATGTGAGGACCAATTTGTGAGAACAGACAATTAAACTCCGTTATTTACTAGACTTTAACCAAATATCCCACCTAATAGTTTGCATTTTATTTTTTAATTTTAGCTTTATTATTATTATGATGTCATTTTTAATATCTATCAATGATCTGATATACTGCCATAATGTCTATGTGTGGATCACAGGACATTTTCAGGAGTCGTTTTTTTTTTTCCTTCCACCTTTTCGAAGCTTGTTTCTCAAGCTTATTTACCTGTGAGCTTCTGAACAGTTCTCCTTTCTCCACCACCCATCTTGCCATAGGACTGTTGAGGTTTCAGATGGGAATCACTGAATTCAGCTTCCTGTGTGTTTCAGGATTTGAACTTAGGTCGACATGTTTGCACATTGAGTGATTTATCTACTGAACCTCACCAGTCCTGAATTAAATTTTTTAAAATTTTTCTTTTAATTAAGAATTCTCATTGTATGCAAACACGATGAGTGGTTGTCCCACCCACCTCTCTCTCTTTGCCTCTCCCTCCTCCTTCCTCTCCCTTCCTCCCCACTTCCTCTCACTCTCTTTTCTCCCTTCAGCAATCCATCTCTCCTCCTCCCACACTCAGACTCAGGCCTCTGTGGCAGTTTAAGTAGCCTTTCCTTGGGTAGGTGACTGATAGGATACTCCCTCTCACCTGCCTAGCCCCTAAGTTTCTCACTGCCTGTAGTTATATATCCTGAGTTCCTTACTGGTCCTTGGGGTAAATGTTGATATGCCAGCCATTGCATAGGTCTGGTGAGGGTAGGTCTCACTTCAGTGAGATCCTAGTTGCAGCTGCCCTGTCGTGTTTGGTGTGACCCGGCTGGCAGTGAACCTCAACACCTCTTACAATATTGCTGCCCCCTTTTCAATATCCCTAAGCCTTAGAATAGGAGGAAGCTGGGTTGATCTGATTCGAATTGAGAATTTTAGGGTCTCCAATCCTCTGCACTCTATTGTCTATTTCACTGCTCTCCCATTGTCATAGGCTGCATCTTGTTTGGGTGTTGGAATCTTTCCTGACCTTAACATGATGAGAGGTGTTTAGATGGTGGTTTGTTATCAGGTGTTTTTTGGTCAGAATTGAGACACTTGATCCTGTTTGTTTATATCATTGAATGTGTGTTTTCTGTCGTTGTGGTATGTTAGAGGCTTGTAAGCAGGTGGTTGGTAACTAAATCCCACTCCTTACTGTGTGTCTATTCCTGTTCTTTCTTCCCCTTTAAGACATTTTTTAAACATAAATCCTTATTTAATTGTTTACTCAAGTTCTTTTGTTTCCATTCTTTTGGGCTCTTCTTTCACCCCCGACTTACGTTTGTGGGTGTTACAAGGATTTCTGGTTATCTACATTAAACTGAAGATTTAATGCTAGGGTCCACTTTGAAAGGAGAATATACGGTATCTGTCTATCTGTACCTGGGATGTTTCACTCTGTATAATTCCTTCCAGCTCCCTCCACTTACTGGCAAATTACATTAGTTCATTTTTCCTGATAGTTGAATAGTGTTTCATTGCATATATGTATGATATTTTCATTAACCATTCATCAACTGTTAGACATCTAAGTTGGCTCCATTTCTTTGATATTGTGAACAAAACTGCTATAAATATGTTGAACATGTAATTCTCTTGCTGGGTGAATTGTCCTTTGGGAATATTCCCAGGAGTGGTATAACTTGGTCATATAGTATTTCAATTTTTTAACTTTTTGGGAACTTCCAAATTGATATCCAAAGGGGCCATATGAGTTTACAATCCCATCAGCTATGTATAAGGGTCCCATATTCTTGCAACCATGCCAGAATTTGCTGTAGTTTGCATTTTGGATCTTTGCCATTCTGACTGGAGTGAAATTATATCAAATATCTGTATATCTATCTATATATGTATATGTAGATATATCTATATCTAGTTCTAATTTACATTTCCCTAATCACTAGGGAGGTAGAGCATTTTTCAAGACGTTTGTTTGACATTTGAATTTTGTCTTGTAAAAAAACTTCTTTTCAGTTCTGTAGCCCATTTTTAATGGGACATTTAATTTGTCATTCTTTGTGTATTCTGGATATCATTCCTCTATCAGATATGTGGTTAGTAAAACTATTATCCATTCTATAGGTTGTATTTTTGCCTAATTAGCAGTTTCTTTTGCTGAGCAAATCTCTTTATGGGATATATCACCATACCAGACTTTAAACTACTGCAAAGCCATAATAATAAAAACGGCATGGCACTGGTCCAAAATATATGGACCATTGAATTAGAATTGAAAACCCAAATATAAGTGCACATACCTATAGTCAACTGATTTTTGACATAGGTATAAAAATCGGAATAAAGAAAGCATCTTCAACAAATAGTGTGGACAATTGGATATCTACATGAAGAAGAATGAAACTGGATGAAACTGGATCATTATTTGTCTCCTTGAATGAAAATTAACTCCAAATGGATCAAAGCCTCAATGTTAGACCACAAACTATACAACTCCTAGAAGAAAAAAATTGGGAATACTCTTAAATTGATTGGTCTCAACCAGCATTTCTTTAATAGGACACCAAAGGCACAGAGAATAGGTCCAACATTAAACAAGTGGGACTACATGTTACTGAACTATCTTTTCATAAGCAAAGAATTTCAAACTGAAAAGCTTTTTCTTTTAAACTAAAATTTTTGAATGAATTATTTTTTTATTTTTCTGCAATTAGCATTTAACCTATTTATTTAGAGAAGTAAGCTATGTTTGAAAATATTTTTTAAAAAAATTAAACAATTTCACTTGAAATTCTTCAACTGAGTCATATATAAGATTATAATGCTTCAACCATCTATGACAAAGATTTTTAGATATGTACAAGAATAGAGAAATCTTCCTAGACTCTCAACCTTGCTTTCATATACAATAAATCTAAATGAATAATTTTGCTCAATCAAATTGTTTCAAAAATTTAAACATTGATTTGAAGGTTAAATATGAGATTCTTTACAATGACTCTCCTTAAAAATCAGTTTACACAAATAGAAATTAACAGAATGACTAAGTCATTATTCCATTTGCACTCAGTGCTGAAGCATTGAGCATGTATTCCATGCTTTTAATATCATCTTCAATTTACATATTATCAAGTGTCAAAATTAATGGCCTTGAGAATAAATCATTATCTCAAATTATCAGGTTAGTTAGAAATAAGATATATAGAAGTAAGACATTGATATGACTATAGACTTATATGATTAGCCAGAGATTTGATTGAAATAAGGCTCTGTGTTCTTCCTTATAGGATAGATCATTGGGATTATAGCTTTGTATGTTACTATGACAGCTGGTCTTCAGGGAGAAAGTTTCTCACTGTCATCCTATGGATGTTTGTAAAATGTCACTCTGTGCCATTTTTAAAGCATCTCCTACACAATTGTGACCATAACTATCTCCTTACATTTATCATATGATTTTTTCATAATGCAAGAAATGCAGTAACATCAACTGTAGCGAGTTTTAAATTTGTGCAGGATTTTCTAAAGATACCAATGGAGAACTGTAAAGTCTCTATAGATCAAATAAGTGAGTGTCTATTTTGAGTAACGTTCTCAACTCATGGTTTTTGGCAGGAACTTCATTTTGGCCCTTGTAGTCCCCCTTGTAGCATCATTCTCAGACATTGTTGAAAACATTCTTCATGTCTCATAACAAGTGCATATTTCAGTTGTGATTTTGTTTTTCTTCCTGGTGATAGAGAATGGCTTATATTTTTCTCAAAGTCCTTAAAATATAGAATCAAAATAGGAATATGAGGGTAACAAATTAGTTCTGTAAGAGAATTGGAAGTAAACATGGCTGCATTACTCCAGGGTACTCCACAGAGCTAGGAGAGACATTTTTCTGAGCTTTATGTGCAGATACTTCATGAAACTCATTCTAACCTTTAATTCAATTTCATTGTTGTTTGTTGAAATTTTCATTCCAATATAAAATGTCTTATCTTATTTGTTCCTCTTTCTAAAATTTTTCCAGCATTCTGAAGATACCGTTTTATAGGATGTCATAATCTAATTATATGATTATATTATGAAAATGTTTTCTACAAAATAAGATGTCTTTTGCTTAGATCCTATAACTGTCCTCACTACAGTAGAATCTTCCCTTTCCTTATGTAAATTCTAACTTTACAGTCACTTTTGGGTATTCATTATGCTCTCAAGATATTTTCATTTTACCCACACATACACTCGTGCACACCTTTTGGATAATAGGCTTTAAATGTAAACAAATATCTTTTTATATATTCCTGTCCTCATTGCTAGAGGTTCTCTGAGGTATGTACCTGGAAATATAATTAGTAGGTTGTAGCTCTGGTTCACTTTCACCTTTACTGGATTTTGAAAAAGCACCTTTCAAGATGGATTGACAAGTTGAGCTCCCACCAGAAGCGCATGACATTTCCACTTTATTTTCCTTCTCACAACTCTTCATGTTGTCAGATGTTTTAATTCTTTACTACTCTAACCAGAAATGGAAAACTTCCTTTCTTGCTTGTTTTTTATTGCATGTGTGTGTGCATGCATGTGTGTGTGTGATAGAGATAGAGTTCAAAAAAGTCAGACAGACAAACAGATGGGAAGAGAGACAGAGGGGGAGAGAGAGAGAGCAAGCAAACCCTACATCTCATAGCCCGGGCTGCCTTCAAATTTCATGTAATGGTAACTGACCTGAAACTCCTGATCTGCTCTGCTTCCCAATGATAGAATTACAGGTGTGTAATCATGCTGACCTTCATCCTGGATGATGTTTTCGTGTTCCGCTCTCTTGATTACAAGTCAGATTGAACATCTTTCCACAGACTTTTTTGCATTTGGAGCTGTTTAATATATTTCTTCTTTCACATGTCACCTTTCTAACTGAGGTTATACGTTCTATTTACACACGCACACATGCACACTTCTTTCAAGTTTTAACATTCTGTTATCTTTTAGTGTAGAGGAATTGTTTGCTTCTGTGTATCCAACGTGTCAATTTTTTCAGTCTTTTTTGTGGTATAATAAGAAATCTTTCCACGCTGATATAATAAGGATGTTATCCTCTATTTGCAAGGTTTTTGAAGTCTTTTTTATAGTTATATCTTAAATAAATTGGAGTTGTAATTTATCCATGTTATAAAAACATCCTGTCTAATTTTGCGTTTGTTTCCATTGGCTAGTTCTTTATTTCTTTCAAGGCAAAATAATGTGCCAGGTATAATGGTGATTCCATATATTACCCAAAGGTTCTAGATGGAAGAATCATTGAATCCAGTTGTCTGAGAAGAGCTTGGACAGCATAGCAAGATCCTGTATAAATACTGAAAAGTAGAAAGAGCTGTAGAATGAGGAAGAGGATGAGGGTAAGGAGGAAGAGGAGCAAGATTTAAAAAAAAGAAATATATGTAATGAATTTCAATTCCAAAGTAAACAATTTTAAGCACATTTTTACTTCGTTCTCAAGTGTTTTATGATTATTTCTCACTGGAAATTTTGTGAAATAGTATAGAAACATAATTCTTAAAGTCCACTCAGTTTCAAGCACTGCTTATGTACCAAGTCTGGTGGGACAGTGTAAGCAAACTGAACATTTCCTGAAAGAGATTTCAAGTGTTATGAAACAGAAAAATGAAGATGTGACCAACTGTAATTTATCACAATCAAAGACATGTAGATGAAACTATAATTAAAATGCTACTTTGTGTAAGAGTTTGGAAGTTGATCACCTGTTGAGATTCCTCCCACCTGGATGTTCTGCAAGTCAAAAAGTTTGCTTTTAGGAATTTTGAGAACTTTCTGATAGAAAAAGTACAGTGTCATGTTTATGCCATGTGAGAAATGCACTTACACACACACACACACACACACACATTTGTGCTTTTCAACACTGTCAGAATATAATAAAGGACAATAAACTCTCAAAATATGGTAGGTAAGTTTTGTGAATATCAATTTTTCAAGTAATCCTGATTTCCTGTCTCCTTATCAGAGATAAATACAGCTTCCTTTGTTCAAATCTTAACCATTAATATGTGCATGTGTATGCATATGAGTGTTTGTAAATCTATGTGTGTGTGTGCATGTGTGTATGCTTTCATATGTGTATCTGTAGGTTACAAAATGGCTATAAAGGATTGAAGAGGCCATATTAGAGTATAAGAGGTTTCAATGAGGCCTGAGATGCAGAAGCACATGTCAGATTTTTAACTGGCTGTACTTCTGCCAGAGGTACTAGTGTTTGCTGCATGTTCAGAGTTGAACAACATCTCAGAGTTAAGTTCATTTGCAGAAGCATAGTGCATGACCATCAAAACTGGAAAGGTGAAGAGCAGACTTGGTCCAGGTAGTCAAACAGGCAGATGGACAGGTGGAATAGACTAAGTTAACAGAGGGACCAAACCAAAGGGGGAGTCCACGGGACATTCAGATTTCTCTGCCTCTTGGTCCCTTGATGCACCCGCTAGTCAGGTGACAAATCAGTGGGGTTCTTGCCGTTTCATATAGAATGTCCTCTTCATGGGGTCCAGTGTGGTGGACCTTATCAGCCAACTGTTTGTCTGAGAAGTTCTCACACCTGGTTTTCCTGATGTGATTTAATATGCCTACCTGCTCCTATAGCTCCAGTTTATTTAGACAAATGTACAGGGAAATTGTGCTCCTATTTACTTCATTGCTGGTATTGGATAGACTCGTCCTGTCTCTGCATTGATGCTTACATTGGAATCAAAAGCTGCTTGTGAAAAGACTTCTCAGATCAAGGCATAACCTGAAAGTCACTGTTTTGCACAATGTAGACTAACCTATCTTAAAAAGCAGACCTGGCTGAAATTCTCTGAAGACTTCTTATGCATTTGATTTTTGTAAACGAACAAAAAAGAAACAAGTGTTATAATTCCAATTAAACACTAATTTTATAAAACATTTGTTTGTTCCTTCAAAAGCCAGAGTGCCCCTAGCTAAATTATAAAATAAAATACCAATACTGTTATGGGCTTATTTAAACTCTGAATTTCAGCTATGCTAGGCAAAGAAATCATATTATAAGTGGGTGTAGGTAGTTGTAAAATTCACTTGCAAAAATTGTCAATAATATATCTCAGGGTGAGCATAGGCATCAAGTAGGATATGTTTCTTTTTCTGTACACATGTGTGTACAAGAGGGCACATGAGTATGTGTGCCAATAACACTTACAGATGATATCAGGAATCATCCTGGATTTTTCTACCTTCTTATTACTTTGCTCTGGGGTTTCCCAGGCTCCATCTTCCAGGACTAGAATTACAGGCTGCCACCATTTCCTTCCAGCATTTTTACATGGGATATGGGGATTTGAACTTGGATCCTTTTTCTTGGGAGGCAAAGATCTTAACCCCTGAGCCATTTCCCCAACCCAGGAAATGCTTTTCTTAAAAGATCAAAAGAGCTGACATGACTGAGGTAATAGGTTTGTGTTAGAGCTTATGTTTAGCATAGACAAAGTTCTGGGTTCAATTTGTGTCACAAAATAAATAAAGAAAAGTAGAAAAATAGAAAACACCCCCACCCCACAATAATAAATTGCAAATCTTCCTCAAAAAAAACTGAGGCAGCATAAAAATAATAAAGAGAAAAAGGATGAAAATAAGCACAAAAGGACCATGGAGTGAAATGAGAGAAACCTTCAGTAGACAATGAGAAAGCTTAAGACACTGGTAACATAAATTTTAAATTTTAACTTTTAATGCTCAAATTTTTTTGATATTTTCATTTGATTCATCATTTGTTTTTCAAATAACCAATGCTTTAAAATTTGTGTGCAAGGGCCAGAAAGAAGACTTATGTGACAAAGGTGCTTGAATTCAGACCTGGCAACCTCAGTTCAATTCCCAGAACTTACATGGAGGAAACGGAGAATCAACTCCTGAAAGTTGTCTGCCAACCTCCACATGCACTCCATAGTAGACATGCAGTTACATACACACACACACACACACATGTAAGGTTTGGCATTCTGCTGGTGGAGGCTGGTGGTGAGGGGCTCTACAAGGAATCAAAGAACGTTTGCCAGCAGAGCAAACATCTCATAGAAACCAGTTGCCTTTGGTGTTGGGAGCTACTTCTATTTTTTTCCTGTGTGAAAAGTAGATCTATATCCCATTTTATTTTCTCCTTTATTTAGGGTTTCCATGTGACTAATAATTTATGACTCATGCAGCTGAGGGTCTGTAATTAATCAGAGGCCTGCAATCCATCAGAAGCCCACTCTTGCAGAAGACTTGCAGAGGCAGGCCTGTACATCCCCGGTCTTCCTTCCACAGCCATCAGGTGAGGCAGGTACTGAGAGCAAATCGCAACCCTGACAGCATCCTTGCTCTGCATTGCTCAGCATGGTGAACCAGACCAACAGCTCTTCTTACAATTTTTTTTGGTCTATGTCCTTGCACCATTATATCTCTCTGGAGAAGTTGATGCCTCAAATGGAGTGTTCTCACCCGCCTTGAACAAACTGTCTTTGTAAAACAAAGCAAGAAATTATAACTTGAAAATGTCCTGATCAGGCCATTTTTTCTTGCTGAGCTCAAACTTTTAAAAATTCTCCCAAAGCATCCATTGTGGGATTTTATAGCCTCCTCTCGAAGTTTCAAAGCCGAAACATTTTAAAGCATCTTGGTAAGGAGAACAAAAGAAAGAGACCACTTTAAGACAAATGCACTGGAGTGGTGCTGACTCAAAAAGCAAGAGAGACTAGGACAGGATGCTGGTGAGCAAGAGGGGGAGATAATGTCATAAAGGGAGCACTGTTGCATAGAGACTCCTGCCTGAAGAGCCTCAGGCAGCCATTGAGTATCATCACAAGGAGACCAGACCATGAGGCTGCTAAAAAAGATAAGGAAGAAGAGAGAACAAAGAAAGCAGAAGACTGGAGCCTCAAATAAGGCATATTAGGAGGAATGAATGGGGAGGAACTTAAAATGCCACAAAAAAGCTGCTAGATGGTTGGGTGGTTAAAGTCTTTGCCTTGCAAGGAAAAGGACCTCAGTTCAGATATGCAGATCCCGCAGTAAAATGCCAGGCAAATGGCTGCAATCTGTAATTCTGGCAAGTGGAGCCCATGAAACCCAGAGCAAAAAACCATAAGAAGGTAGAGCAATCCAGGATGAGTCCTGATGTCACCCTTGGGCCTCCACACATAAGAGAACTCTTGTTACAAACACATACTTGTGCTAAAAAGGAAAAAAAATTTAAAAAAAACACAAAAATTACCTAAACACAATAAGGTAAAGTCAGCATGAGACACTGTGTTTGGAAAACCAAATGCCACCATGTGATCCATAATGATTACTGGTCTTATTCCTGGTTGCACATTCAAAATTAATAGTTTAAGTACAAATATATTCTATTTTCTTTGTTTGGAATTTCTATGGTGGGACATATCTCTGTCATTCCCAATGGGTATCAGACATAACTGAGCTGAAAACTCTTAATACATTTTGAAAACCTGATTTTTTTTTATTTCTTTCTTCCACTCATACAAAGTTGATAAGTACCCCATTCTCCTCCCTCTCTCCACCCCTCCCTGGACCCTATTGTTCCCTCCCCCCTTTTCCCCTTTCTCCTTCCTTTCCCCCCTCCCTCCCTTTCTCCCAGTCTCTCCCCCCCCCCCATTCTGGAGCATAAACACCTGATTTCTGACTTCACTTTTTTATTGAAAACTACTATGCTATAATCAAAACCTATACCTCAACTACAATATATCTTAGGGTACAAGACTGCATCCTTCTTCAAGGATACCTCCCCATTTTCCATTTTTTGATATGAATAAGAATTCTCTGAAGTATTCTAAGAGATAATGTAACATTTTAAAAATTCAGTCACGTGAGCTTCTCAGGGTCCTGACTATATTCTGCTCTGGCCACACATCGTCTTCTCTCCGTTTTAGCATTTTTCACATGACGTCATAAGAACAGCAAACATAGAATAAGCTTGAAGATTAACATGAGACACCAAAATAAAATGCATTGGTGAGAACAACTAGGCAATTTGTTCACTTCAGAATTTTTTTATTAAAAATTTAATTATACATTTTAAAATTTTTTACCAGTTCCCTCCCTCCCCCCTCCTCCCCCTCTCCTTCCCCCAGTGCCTCCCCCCCAATTCCCAGAGAGTCCTTTATTGTGTACGCCTAACTCTCCACTGGGTCCTCCTCTCCGATGACATATAAGGACCCAGTGGCATTTCCATAAGCCCTTTCTCTTCTTCCCCTTAAGCATAAGATCACTACTATGGCTGTCAATCCCTTGCCTCCAGGGGTCTCGGTGCCCTTAACAGATGCTAGACTTTATGAGGGAAACAGTGCGCTGGACATTGCGCAGGGCATGCAAAGTCCCATTGTGATTGCTTTGGCCCCAACTATTGTTGAGAATCTTGCAAATCGTTGCTCCTCCCATCCTTTTGCTCTTACAATCTTACCGCCCCCTCTTCCGCAAATGTCCCTGAGCTCCAGGATGGGGAGAGATTAGGCTGTCCTAGTTCTATGTGATTGATATAGAGTCTCTGAAGTTCTGGATTGTGGTTTGTTGATTTTCTTTGCAGTTTTGCTGCTCCTGCAATTCCCTTCACTCCATTCTGCTGGGCACTGTATGTCACCCCCTGGCCAGAGACAAAAAGCTGTTAAACTGGAGTCTTGTTGTAATAGCACATTCAAGGGTAGATGTAATAAGAGTAGGAAACCTCACTGAGGGAGGGGTCCATCACCCATTTGTAAAATGATTACTTTTTATCTGCTAGACTATATGCCCTCCCCTTCTGGTGAGATCAGGAAATTATTTAAGAAATGGTGACATAGATTACAATACATTTGCCAGCTTCTCACGTGGTTCAGAACCACTGAATTTTAGGCCACCTTGGTATGTACCATTAAGATACTCATTGATACAAAGTAAATACTAAAAGCTGTAAACCATTTCTTGATTGAATAAATTAGTGATGTAAAATTATTCCTTCCCTCAAATGAAAACAACAAAATGAAAAGGTAGACCATCAGTTGTGCTTCTCTTTACTGACCACTTCCAATTGAAAGAAATCTTCATAAATGACAAACTGAGAGCTACATTTATTCTATTAGCTTAGAATATTGGTGATCAGAAATTGGAGATCTGCTGAGGAATATTCTAACACAAACAGGACACCCAAAGCTTCCCCTTCCCCCTTGTTAAAAGTCATGATATACCACAGAGGTTGGGATAGAAAGACAGTAAGAACCATATAAGGGGGAGGAGCATTGACAAGCAATACCCTTTAGATATAAAATCCATATAACCATGAACACACTGTATCCAAGCTACTTGAACAAGACCTGTGTAAGATTTGGCCAACGTGATGTACAATGAAGGAGGGAGAAATTCAGTTGGTTCCATCCTGTTGGTGATCAAAGCTGGCCACAAGAAAAAGCCCCTCATGTATCAGGGGTATTCATGCTAAAATACTGGATATGCTGCAGCAGGTACTCAGACATAGGCAAGAAGAAACAAATCCGTTATGTGACTCCATAGGACACGAACTCAGGAAGGGACATTGGAACAATAGGGAAACTTGTTGGCAAGAAGATAAGAGGAAGAAGGTATCTTTCAATTGGAGAAGGGGGTAAGGTATGGTACTGGGAGAATGACAAAAATACATTCCAATGTTAAATATCATAAATAATTTTTGAAAAAGCTATCAAAAATTTTAAAAACTTCAATTGACATTTGTGACATACTAAATGTAAATGGAAAACTCTGTGAGATTTATCTGTTAATATAGTGGAACAGGCACACTGAAAATTCCCTGCATAATAAATACTGAGGTTAAACCATATAATAGAACTGAAAATCAAAGGGTGGAGTTCTTGATGGCTAAAATTAAAGAGTAATTTCAACTGAGGAGTAAAAGGAGGTAGGTACCCTTGACCACATGTTGTTGCTTTTGCCCAGTGGCCCAGACTTACTGCACATATTACAAATGAGGTATAGCCAAACAAGTGATTAAGAGGACCCCAAGTAAAACCAGACAGTAAAATTGTTCAAGAATAAAAGTGACACAGATAAATAGTAAAATGAGAGAATTAAAAGATATATATTAGTGTATCGCAACACTGCCTCTTAGCAAAGGCAGAAACAATAAATTGTCTCTTACGAGAATTGTAGGCCAGTTCTGTGAGTGGAGACTTAGGTTCACACTACTTATTTGTTCCTTGTATCTACATTCACACATGAATGAAGCAAAAGAAAATCCTCTCTGGCAGAATATACCTTACCTTAGGGGTATAATAATTGTCCTAAGTAAAAGCAATTCAGCATGGATTAACATATGTAAGAATTAGCAAAAGAAAGTAAGGACAGACTAAGAACACCAAAGATAGTGATAGTTTATCAAGCAGTTGTGGAGTATAATTTAAAAGAGGAAAATCCTCTTAAAGAATAAAATAGCCTTCTACAGAAGATTGAGGAGGAAGGGAGCATTTTCCAAGCATCATGCTTGAAAAAGGAGCTATATGTTCTTGAGATTATACTCTATTTGCTAAATATCTCATTTCAAATACTACTAAAGTATAAAGGGAAAAAGGATGGAAATTATAAAAAATAGATCAAGGGTTTATTTGCTCAGAATTCCAGAATGAATACTGAACATGGGGATGAGAAAATAATCTAGAGAAGTATTGTTAAGAAATTTCCAAAATTGAAGCAATGGTTCATCAGACTTAAATATTCAGATTTATCCCAAAGTCATGAGTGAAAATAAGCATGCATACAACATAAGCAAATTATAGAGCAAAGAAAGATTTTATAAGAGCTAAAAAGAAATTTAAGAGTGAACAATAATTAGACTGAAAACTGACTTCTCACAAGCAACAACAGAGAACAGAAGATGGTGACATAATTACTTTACGATTCTAAGAGTTGTATCATTGACAAGTATAACTGCGTCTCTTCCAAGAACAAAGGCAAACTAATTCTTGAAGTCATTACAAAAACTAATATAAAAAATGAAAACTGAAAAATTTATTACCAAGATACCTTTACACCAGAGAAACTAAGTATCCTTGAACTATTCATAAAGTAGGTAAATATACTGATAGAGTTTAAGTTTTTCATATTAGGAATGATAGCAAACACTTTTATAACTGACTTCAATAATACAATTTCAAAATAGTAGACAGGAAAGCTAAGAGAATAAGCATCTAACTAACTGCAATAGCTCAGAGGAAAAAATAAGAAATGGCACAATATAAGAAGTGAAGACAGTCTAAAAAAGTCAAATTGAAAAGCAAAAATTTACAGTTAACTTTTTAAACTAGGTGTTTTTTAAAAAGTCCCTTAAATTCAACTGATCCTGGAACAAGCATGTTTGATATGAATCATTGTACATAAATGCTAATTTTTTGAGAATTTTCAACCAATTGAAAAAAAATCACAGATGACTCATTTACCACAGAAATAATGAAAGGATTATGCAAGAAGGTAGGGTTGATCATGATTTCACAAAATATGTAAATAATAGTCTGTTTTATCATTTTATATCATAAAATATAGAAATGTCTCCTAAAAAGTTATGAAATATTATACACATAAACACAGATATTTGTACAGTGCACAAATACTGAAAATAAGATTGTGAGAACTTTTGTACCATGAACTAACCAGCAAGGAATCAATACAGAGATGTTTAAAGTAGATAGAATAAAAAAGACAAAGTTGTCAATAGATAAAGATGGATAATATATAACACAGTAGAAGCTATCAAACATCCAAGATGAATCAGAACTCCAGCATAGTAAGAAGGAGAGAGTAAATTAATGTATCCCAGTAAATTCAAGAAATTCTCTTGAAAAAGATGGTATTTGTGCTGGGACTCAATGGAAGAAATAAGCTTAAGAAACAGGATAAAACTAATGAAAAAAAAGAACTTTATAGACACTACAACAGGCTCTGAGTTTCTTGATGTTCACTGCATGCACAGAGTCCTATGAGGAGAAAATGAAGTGCTAAACAGAAGTTTTTTACACTTTTTTAGGCTTCGTGAAAGAAGCATAGAGCTGAAGAGAGATTTTGGGTATTTTTAAATTTAAATTAAAAAGCTTTTTTAACAATACATTAAAAACTTGAAATTAGACCCATTAAAAGGTACATAATACGTATATTATTATAAGCATGACCAAATCTTAGTTGCAGCAAGTCAACTTAGTACTCATAGAATGTTTTAGAGAGACTTGGACTGAGTCTACTATTCCCACAGGTTTCTGGTGTGAGAATTAGAGGGCAATGACAGAAGCTACCATAAACCAATGATCTCAGTCCACACACTGAAGACTTCAACATAAGTTGTTTCCTTTTTAGGCATTTTAGTCTGTACGGTAGTTACATTGTCTGCAGTTGGAATCAGACTGTACACTGATTTCTAGGACTCATTTTGTGTCACTTAGACTTCACGCAGGACTCTTCATTTTTATGGAAACTTCTTATTTTGGAGAGTTCCATGTGTTTGGAGGAGTATGTTTAGGTTTGTTGAAAAAACCTTTGCCAACAAATGTGGCAACAGATGCCCCTGTGGCATCACAATTATCATTGTCTGGGTCAAATCCTAGGACACAACAGGACTAAAACTCATTGTCTTAGTTCTCGTTCATTGATGTAAGTAGCTGTGGATTTCAGAAATTATCAAAGAGAAACCATGATATTATATATCGAATCAGGGATCCCATGTCAAACTTCCAAAAAATGACATCACAATCTTAATTAACACCAGGATTGCTAACAAGTATCCAGCCCTTGAGAGAACACGCCGCTCTTTTAATTCTTCTAATTGAAATGAAGAATTTTCTCCCAATTGCTTCAGAACTCCTAAATGAAATTATTAAACCATTATATATTGTTGTGGAAAATTTTTAGGAAATGCTAAAGATGCTAGAAGATTACAGCCAGGCAAATTCTATTTCTGATTTCATTTTAGGCATTTCAAAGACTATGTGAGAGTCATTTGATAAGTAGTAATCTTTTAGAAAGTAGAATTTAAGAGGTACACATAGGATTACTTTGTAAAACTAATATCCTTGTGGGCCTGTATGGGATCACCAAAAATAAGTCATACTAAACCCTATTTTCTTGTTTGCAAGTTTACAAAATATATACCTCAGGTCTTGTTATGGTTAAATAGATTTTAGAATATAGTTTGCAAAGTTAGGCATGAGAATCTTCAGAATGGGTACAGTTTAATTTTGCACTTAAAGATGTTTGCGAAGTTTGGAACATATTTGAAAAGTGTCAATTTAGATGATGTTGGCAATTGTCAAAATTTAAACAAGGGCATGGAGAAAGGACTCTTCATACTGATACAACTTGTGTTTCAAGACTCTTAACTTGATAACTGTGTGATTGCCTGAATTGATGCTAAAGTGCTTTAAGAAGGTGACAGATTAAAATGATTTTAACAAAACACATGCTACTGAAATTGTCTGCTCCACAAGACCTGAAATATGGTTATGTAATCCACAGTTATGCAATGAAAGTCTCGAAAATAATGAAGTTGTATAACTTCTACACTGAGTTTAACTCCCAGCACCCACACAAGATGCAGCCCCGCCATCTTGCTTAATTCTATCCAAAATGAAATCACGTGTTAATCATACTCCAGAGGCTGTTTTATTTTTTTAATATTTTATTTTATTTGTCTACTTTTGCAAGCATATTGAGTACTCACCCCTGCTTCGCTCATTCACCCTCCCCCCATCCCAGAGGCTTAGTTTTAATATAATATTGTTTCTGTACTAACACGGGATCATTCTAGAATTCTCTAGTTTCTACCTCTCATTCACCACAAAGCCTGATACAAATTTAGGTGGCAAATTATTTGAGTTTTCTTACTCATAGACTTTCAGTTCCAAGACCTGAGGTCAGTAGTAGCTATTGCTGTGGTCATACTACCATAAATACTGTAGCTTCTTATCAATTTAAAGAGTATAAGTATCCCTTTCACTATGTGCGATGATTTGCCTTTCCCATTCAATTTGGAGCCTAGTGTTCATAAAAGGTTCTACCCTCACTTTGCATTATCAAGGAATCATACAAAATATTCTTTGGCTCCAATTCTTAAAAACAACTGAATTTGAAGAACACTGACTTGAGGTTCTTACACACTTACTTTAACTCAGAGCTGTCCCTCTAGAAGTTCAGAACTCGCCTTCCTCAGCAGAAACTCCTCATGCATAGTTGAAACCCTCCCCTCATTTATTCTGTTCCCCATGCTAGTGACAGAGCCCTAGGCCCTGCACCTCATAGGCAAATGTTGTACTCCTACCTCTTTCCTTTTACGCTTTGGTTGTTTGAAGCTATATTATGGAAAGTGTCATGGCTTGAATGGGAGTTGTCCCCCAGGCTCCTGCATTTTCATCCTTTGCTGGTGTTAGGAAGGTCGTGGCACCTTTCAGAGGTGGAGCATCTGCTGGAGGAAGGCAGATCATGGGGCTCAAGGATGGTAGTATGTTTAGGTTTGTTGAAAAAACCTTTGCCAACAAATGTGGCAACAGATGGTTGGATAGCCCAGCACTGCTTCCTCTCGCTGCTTGCTTTCTCTGTCCTGACGGCTGCAGTGACGTGAGCCAGCCTCCTGTTTATGCTTCCAACCATGCCTTCTGCTATGCGCTTTCTGCCATAATGGGTTACAGCTCCTATGCATGGAACCATAAGTGTAATAAATCTCCTTTTCCACTTTAAGTAGTGTATGAGCACTGTCTCCCAGCAACAAAAGAAAAGTAACTGCAACAGAAAGCAATTCTACAAGTTACTGATGTAGTGAATCTATGCTAGGCTAATGTCTGTCGGCTAGTCTGCCATTTCTCAAGTTGGCTAGTCCATGTGTTGTAAATGAAAGCTCTTAAACTTGACACAGGGATTTTCTAGTTGAGAGGAGGGACACTGTTACCTCAGAGCTGTGATTAAAAATTCACCCAGACTCCTCTAGCCAATAGTCTGTTGGCATAACTATAGATGTACCTTTCTGGCAGATTTGAAAACTGAGCAGATGAGTCAGACTTTGATGTGCTGTGACAAGAGGATTTCCACCACCAATCACGGGAACAAAAATGTGTAGGAACTGTCACTCAACAGCAATCAAAGTTCCTCCAGCAAAAAGCAATCCACAGTCTGATACTCAGACACAGACAATTTTGTGAGAATTAACGCTTTGTATTACCTGTGCCTTTACAAAATAAAATAATGTATTTCATACTGTAGTTTTTCTAGATTTTAAAAAAAAATCCATAGTGAGAAACATTTTTATGAACTTCATCTTCTCTAAATTAAAATATTAAACTTGTTTTTTTCTGTTTAAATAAGAAAAAGCATGGTTCCCATAACAAGTTCTACTACTATTATCGCTTGTGATTGCCATGTTTATAAAACAAAGCTGTGAGTCTGGAGAGATGGCTCAGGGGTTAAGATTCTGCCTCACAAGCAAAATGACCTGAGTTCAGATCCCATATCCCATGTAAAAACACCAGGCAGTAAAAGTGCTGGCCTATACTTCCAACTCTGGAAGAGCATGGGAAATCCCAGAGTAAAGGAAAAAAAAATGTTGATGCAATCCAGGTTGGTACCCAAAGTCACTCAGGTTCCTCCACAGGGACACAACAATGCACACACGTTAATTAATTAATTTAAAAGTTTTGTGAATAGTCTTTGTAAAGTTGTAATCGGAAGAACAGAAATGTCTGCATCCCTGGGGAAAGATAGACCTTGTCCTTTCCATTTGTCTACACCTTGACTTTCCATATGGAGAATTTTTCTTCCTTGTCTATCTCCAAAAAATAAAAAGTAAAGGATATAAAACAATTGTCTAAGCCCAGCACAAATAAAAACGTAAAGGTTCTATGAGAGACTTCACCTTTCTAATGCTAAGGGCTGTGGGATAGAAAAATATAGGGAATAAGCTCCTCTAACTCATGGATTCTTTCGTTGCTACCTTGCTGCATTTATGCTTTCCCTTCTTATACTCTGTGTCTCATACTGTGATTCTTGAAGCAGTGATTCTCATGTCTCTTATTCTTCCCATCTTACAAAATTATTGGGTAATGCAAATTATTTTTCACTTCTAAAAATGTACATAAAGAATTTATTTGTCCTATCAATTGCATTGAGAATAATTTGACTTAGAACCTTAGACTAACAATCAGAAAACACTAAAAATGTTCTCAAAATCATCCTTCTGCTAGAGTTTCTTTTGTGGGTGCTTTTAACATTTCTCATTTCTTTTAACTCTTGAGAGTCAGAGAAATTATTCTGACTCTTCAGGTTTTACCTTTAGTGTTTCCCAGGAAACGTGGTCTCTCCATGTTCTACCCTTCATATTGAGAACTTTTCAAGAATGGTAATCCAGAAAATAGCAATGAACACACAGAATTCCCAAATGCCTCATTGTTTCCTGTTTGCATTCCACCCAGAAACTGCCACTGTTACCTCTGAAGGAGGTATGTTGGTTTGAGTGGCATTGAGCTCTGACAAAAGGTCATAACATCTTTGTTAGTAGTGATGTGCAAATTTTTGCAAAAGCTTAGGTCTCAGGTTTTCATTCTGAAAACAAGAGGAGCTGTAGAACAAAATTCTTTCTAAATCAAATATTAAAAGGTGATGGAAATGAATTGCCCTCTAGCTTTTGTCTTCGTTGACAACTCTTCTGGGGTGAGGTTGATTATATGTGTAATCCCTCTTGGAGACTGTCAAGTCTGTCGGATAAAATGAAAAACCAGCACAAGATTATATAAAGAAAAATTTTAAGAGCTAAAAAGAAAAAAGAAGACTTTTACATAGAGGAAAATTTGGTCACTTTACCTTGACTTTTTTATTTTCATTATCAACAATCATATGTTTAATCTTGAGGCATAATTTCTATACTTCAGAGAAGCAATTACTGCCAGAGAACATGGTCGCATATTTGTCATGTAGTCACACAGAGATTTGAATTAGCTCTTCTTCAGCAACTAAAGCTCCAGCTCTGAAATGATAGGGAAAAATCAATGTGGTTTTCTTCTTAATTAGGAATAATTAGGAAGGATGATCAGTGGTTATTACTTGGGGATACTCAAGAGAACATACACACACACACAGGCACATATGTACATACACACAAACATACCCTCAAGCATACATATGCACACATGTAGGCACGTACATTCAGGAGACACATCAACTCCTCACATTTGGTCTAGCAGACCTAAGATGGCACACTGGCGGGTAAATTTTCAAATTGAGTCATACCCTTATCTTAATGAGGAACCAACACATAAGTGCATAACTTTAAATAATCTGTACAGTCAAGGTCATAAGGTCAGATCCACAATTCAGAAAAATGCTAGGGGCATCACCATTTAGTCTTTGTGATAGCACATTCTAAGGAAGGAAAAGACAGTATGTAATTATGTGGATTCTTTTTTTCTTCTTCTTTTTTGGAAATCGATTCCAAGGCTTTGTGCTTATTAGGAAAGCATTCTACCTTAGAGCTACATCCTTACCTTTACGCAGATTCTTTAAGAGAATACAAAACTAAAAAGAAACGGGGTCAGGAGAAATATTTACTGAAGTTCTGAATTACTCATTACCATGCACTGTATGATGAACTTAGTTTACATTATATTATATTATTATATTAATTATATATATATTATATCCATAATATATCTAATGAATTTTTAATGTTTAGCCATGTATAGTGAGACTGTTAGTATTTTTTAAAATTTGAAGATTTTTAGAGACTTTTATTTTGCACTCAAAATAACCTATATTAATTACCCAAGAGTTTTTAAAGTGCCACATGTAAGAAAAGTTCATATCTACTCTCTAAAACCTAGTTTACAAGAAAAATCATTACTGCATGTATTTTATAAATTCAAAGTTTGAGAGCTAATAAATTATAGAAAAATATTATTTTAAAACAAGTAGGTTTTCAAAACTTATCTTAATGTAGACAATGAATCAAGATCACATAGTCCATTTCTATTGTAAACTAAGTCAAAATGTAATTGACATGTCTTGAAATGGACTTGCCTTGACAAATACTTTATAATACCTTCTAATTATTTCACAGTTTATAACCCAAGTCTTCAAATTGGGCATCTATGATGGGTGTGAGACATTATTGAAATTTCAGAACAAAAGAGACTTCTTTGTCTGAGCACTTGATATACCGTATTAATTTCTCACTCTTGATTCAATAAGCCATTTTGACCATGCTCTTCCATTAAATGTTTAGAGAATGTTACATGTGACTGCCCCCTATGGATCATGTGTCTGAACACTTGGTATCGATGATGTGGGAGATGGTAGAAATTTCATTACATGAATTCTAGGAGATAGTTGTAGGGCTACATGGGTATAGCTAAGTAAGATTATAACCAGCTCAGTTTCCAGCCTGGTTCTCTGCTTCCTGATTCTCTGAGACATAATTGTTCATGTCACAAACTCCTGTCACTGTAGAGCCCCAGCTGTTATGCCTTCCCCACTGAGAAACTGTGTACTAAGATTAATCATTCTTTCCCTCATTTTATTCTGTCAGGAATTACCAATAAATACTTAATTTTTTAAAAATTCCTCAAAATTATGACTGTGAAACTTTAACTCACGAACACCTCAGGAACCTACCTACCATGAAAAAAGAGATTCTTACTTAGATGGTTAGAAATCAAGCAAAGTATACTCTTTAAAAATATACAATTTAATGCAAATTAAACCAATCTAAACTGGACATTCTTGTTTTGTTTGTTGTTCTGGTGGAATTCTCAGTGTACTGGTATACACTTGTGTGTACTAGTTTAAATGATAAATTATGATCGTTTCAAGTTTATACATGGCAGACTTCCTCACAGTCTTCCAACTTTGTAAGAAATGATGTTCTTGAAATGTTAGGAACACATCCACATACTTTATATTACATTTATAATGTAACATCCACAAGTCTGTCAATCAGAACCTCTTATGTTAAACTTATAGTGCATCTGTCCAAAATTCAAGGACTTTAGAAAACACTCTAAAAAAAGTCTCTTTTGGTATGCTATTCACAGGCAATCTTCAGAAGCCCACTCCTCCCTCCCCAGTTAGTTTTTAACTGCCATATGCTAATATTAGGGTCATTGTAAGTCATGATTCCAAGCAAGATAGAAGATAAGACATAGACTAAAGCTAGAAAGTAGGTGACAATTAGAGAAAGTTCTTTGAGACTCTGGAAATTCACTTGTTTCCTTTTGGGTTTGGCTGTTGCTATTAACTAAAAATGTGTGCCAATTATTGTTAAATAGTCAAGGTTTATGAACCTGCAGCAATTTCAGTGGGAACTCAATAAAAACAGAAGTGAGAAAACAGAAAGGAAAATAGAAATGCAAAGGTCAGACAGAGGTAGCTTTGACATTGGCACAAACTCTGAGTATACAAGACAGTATAAGAGTACAGGTACAGTTACAGGTTTCAGGGAAGTACTAGCAAAACAAAGATTAATTGTAGATGAGCTTTCTGGAATGTATTTTTATCCTATCATCAACAACTTTTATTTTTAATTATGTATGTGCTACAGTGCACATTAAAGTCAGGAGGCAGCTCTTTTTTTCCATCATTTCAGTTCCAGATTGTCAATAACAAATACTCTTACCAGCTAAGCTATCTTGCTAGCCTACTTTATGTTTGTCACTGGGTGAGAACACATGAAGGAATTATCTCTGTGGATGTAGCTTCTAAGACCCCGTTGCATAAATAATTTTTTGTCTTTATATTTACTAATAATATTTAATAATGTTTAAATAAGATTTACCTCATAAACTTTTCTTTTATATTCAGTGTCTAAAACTCTTCCATCTTGGACAGATCTGTAATTATACATCAACACTTATCCCTCCTTAATACATTTCAGATTATTTTCCTCTCTAATATAACTATATGTAGAGGCTTCCTGTTTCTCAGATCATTCACAGAAGGTAGATTTACATAGTACAGTTTATATAATCAAGTATCATAAGTATCAAGGGGCATGTGGTACTTTGAGTATAGATTGGTACTTTTGACACACATTATTTAAAATGTCACTATCTTAATATTGAAATAGAATACTTTCTCTTAACTTGTATTTTTCAATTGCTCCTCAGGTCAAACTCATTTAATGAACCGTTTCCTATCCTTTTTCAAAATAGTTTTTTTTTAATTCCTTTAGTGTTACTTGTGTATTTTTAAACTTTAATCCCCAAACCCATTCTCCCTTCTCTTCACCCTATTACCCTTTTTCTCCCCTGCCAGACGCTTTCCTAAATTCAAGCCTTTTTGCAAGTGTGGCCTACCAGGTTTCATCTGTTTTGTTTATGGTGACATATGCCTGAGTATTTGCTGGAGCATATATCAGTGGGTATAACAGTGAGAAAAGTGTCTTCCATTCCTCCATATCAGAATTAGTCCTCATCAGTCTCTCAGGGAAGGATGGATATTCTTGAGATCTTTCTCCTTCCACAGTGAAATTTTGAAAGGACATTTCCAGGGCAGGTCTTGTGGAAATACACATATACATCATGGATGCAGCATCCCTGTAATGTCCAGGAAATAGTGTCTGCTGCATACCTATCCCAGTTCAGGCTCTTACACTCTAACTACTCCCTCTTCTTCTATATTTCCTGGGCCTTGGAGTATTGGTAGGGGTGGCTTAGATGTCTTATTTAGGGCTGAGCAATTCATTTCTGCACTTGTTTTCTGAGCTTTTCTATTAAAAAAAAAAAGCACTTTATATTGTAGAAGGAACAAAGAAATTACCCACTACTGCTAATGGAGGATGAACTGAGGCTTATGGGCATAGTCACAAGATCACGCCAACCCAGCAGCTCTGGTGGGAGCTGGAGGGCCAGACACCAGGAAGGAAAGAAATTGCCCACTCCTGATACCAGAAGAAAAACTGAGGTCGAGTGATGAGTGCTCCTTCAGTCTATAGGCATAATGGCAATTGTTCAAAAGGCAGTTTGATACAGTGTCTTTCTAGCTAAAACTTCATACGGTACTGGGACCTTTTCCTTCCCTTTCACGGATTCTTGTTCTAGTTTACAATATCAGGAGTGTGATGCTTGCTGAAAAGTAGGCCTTAAATCTGATCAGAAGGCTGTTGTTTGCCCGCTTGACACTCATGACACTATTAGACTCATAGTCATCTCTTGCCAGAGTGATTTCTATTACCACTTTCAACTTTCACAGACTGATAAGATTGTCTATTGATTTTCTCCCCCAGTAGCTTCTATATAGTACTTTCTTATACTATGTAAGCTACACAGTGAGAAGGAAACTTCCAGACCAGTTCCAAGCTGATGCTTCTTGTCCATGTTCTGTGATTTCTGTGTGTTATGTCTTCAATAATAGAATCTTGCTGTCAGTTTCTGGAGGACACTAACAGTAATAGAAACAGCCTAAACTATTTTGGGGGGATCCATTAAAACCTCTGTGACCAACTTATCAGAAAGTAATGCCTACTTGTTGCTTATGGCATTGCTTAATTGTCTTTAGATTCAACTTAGAGCATCATAAAGAGTTTTTTGTTTGGCTCTACATTCCATATTCTGTGTTCCTCAGAATAGTGAATAGCTAGTCTTGTTCTTTTTTGAACTACAATGTTTTCAGCCCTATTAATAATATAAGAGGGTTCTATATGGTAACACCTTGCAATCTTAGTGCTTTTTGTCATTTCCTCAGCCCTTCCCATACCTTTCAATCCTCCCTTAAGCATTACCCTGTAGTATTCCCTTTTTCATCTGCCAGACATGTTATTTTATTATCTTCTCCATCAAAGTCTTCACCCTAGCTCTCCCTTCCTACCTCTTGCTTAACAGTCCATTTCCAGAAAATTTGAAAGGGATCATTTTACTTTTTTTTTTTTTCTTTCTCATGCCATCATTGTCAATTTGCTAATTGGGATCATAATATTTTCTAAATATGTGAAGTTTTGTAGTCTATGGCTGTAATCATATTATTGACCTTTCTGTAAGATTGTGGTGGGCTTTTTGTTTTAGTGAATTCCTTAGTGTTACTGAGAAATTTTAATTTTTAATACTTGTATTGTGCTTCTGGAATTTTACCCACAAGTCAGTTTTCTATAACTAGAGATTTATATATTTTATTTCCAATTTTGGGGCTTTATAATTTGCAACTAGCCCCAGCATATGGGAACTTTTTTATGTGAATGCTGTGAGATAAAGTGGTGAGATTATTTTTTTCTTCTTAAACAGCCAGCTACTTGTCCTACTACAATTTATTAACCTCCACTTTTCCAGTAACTTTAGCATTTTTTTCATTATAAGTAAAACGAACTTGGTGTATGATTCCACATTATCTTCATTGTTCTCTGATATATTTAACATTATATAACATTGCATAACATATCTTTAAAATTGGATTAAATATACTTTTGAAACCATTTAAGACTTATCAAGATAAATTGTTTTACTTGGTCTAGTGAAGAAATTCTAATTAAACTTTTGCAAATGGGATGGCTGAAAGTTCTTAAGAAAGCTTCAATCAAATATGATGGTTGATTTGAATTTTCCATCCGAGCTTTACACCAAATTTCAAAAGTATTGATTTTCATAAAAGTGAGTAAGCTATACATTTGTTTTTAAAGAGGTTGTCACTTAAAAGATGTAATATTCCAAATTGAAATCCTTAAGAGAGAAAAAGACTGTGCTTATCACATCTAACCATTTTCATGCTGTGACATCACTGGAGATTGAGTCTTTTATTTTTCTAAATGATTAGTATACTCTATGAAACATGACAAGCAATTATCATGATCCTTAAAATGTATTGTATAGTAACACTGCCATATTGTTATTTTTATACAATTCTCCCACATCGCTTTTTGCTTACGCTTTTCAATGACATACATTGTGAAAATCTTTTGCCTTTGAGTTACGATCATGACTGAATTCAGGTTGCATCTCACAAAGGTGGAAAAGGGAATGTACTCCATTCCCATCTGCACAGATGGATAAACAAGCAAAGTAATAGGCTCAAATCTAGAAATTTACTAGTAACTGAAATAAGTCTTGAGTCCACAGAGCCTGAAAAACATGTCAGTGTTCTCTACCTAGATTCCTGATTATATCCTTGAATTCATCACCAATCAAGCCATATGTATATTTTCGTTAAAACAGTGCAGTGAAGTTTGAACCAACAATTAAACAGAAATGTGTGAACAGGCAAAGACAGTTTCTTCCATAAGTGCCTTCACCAAGCAGGAACATTATTTCAACATTTTTACTATCAAGAATTTGAAGTTGCTATTTGTGAAATCTCGAAACATTTTTCAACATATGAAAAAGATGCTTTATCTACAAGCATATTTTTCCATACCCATTTAAATTGTCTCCACAAAGCATCTATAGACAGAAGTTAAACATAAGGACTTTCTAAAATTAAGAAGACCTAACTGGAACTTGAGGAGACAGTTGAATAGGAAGCCTGCAGCAAGCTATAGTAAATCATTGGAAATAAGGGGTCCAGATGAACTGAGGAAATAATTTTGTTTTGTATAAGAAATGCTCTGTAAATTGTTATGTGATGATATTCAGGATCTTTTCATTTGGTGGCTTGAAAGAAAATGAAATGAATGGAAGAAATATTTTTGTAAATATTTCTAACTTCTGTTTTTCAATCAAAGAAAATGGTTGATTTGAATATACCACCTAGACTTTACAACAACATTCAGCAGTGTTTGTTCATAAATATCCATCTTAAATGAATCTTTAATTTTATTTCCTAGATCATGAGAAGATTAACTTTAATGAAAAAGCATGTGAAAAATGCACTTCCTTCATAAACTTTCCACCATTCTCTCCCAATTAAGAATAAAAGCATATAATTTGACCATCATATCAAATGTAATGTAGAAAATAAAAAAACCCAACAATTGAACTTATTTTATGACCATCTTTTTGGTATGTTAAATTCTTATATATTTAAAATTGAAGCAGTAACATTTAAATAAGTTTTACTTTGTGTGTGTGTGTGTTACCTTTCTGCATGCAGGTTTGCATATGCATGCACGTGTGTGTGTGTGATAATATGTGATGTGAATGCACATAGAGCCAAGCTTGAGATCAAGAATCATATCCAATTGCTCTTCTACCTTATCCTATAGAATCTGGGTCACTAATTAAACCAGAACTTAACTACAGGGGCAGTCAAGCTAGTAGGGTTGTTCTGGGCATTCCAAGGCTTGGCCTACTCCTGCTGAAAGCAACACACCCACCTAATCTATAGATCTGTTCCTTTTGCTGGTGAAGCAAATTTTTTTCTTTTTATTAATTAATTTATTTCTTGTGCTCATACAAACTTAATAGGTACCCAGGTCCCCTCCCTCCCTCCACCCCTCCCTGAACTCCCTTGCTCCCTCCACCCCCTGTTCCCCTTCCTTCCCTCTCCCTCCCTTTCTCCTATTGCCCCCTCCCCACCTCCATCCCTGTAGCATCCTTTAGTGTGAATGTCAAGCTTCCCTCTGGGTCCTCCACTCTAATGAGGTGTAAGGACTGAGTAGCATTGCCTAGAGCCCTTTCTTGTGCTCCCCTTTAGTATAGGAACACTTTTGTGGCTGTTAATCCCTTGCTTCTAAGGATCCTAGTGCCTGTGATCCATGGTAGACTTTGGGGGGGGTCAATGCTATGTCAGTCATTGCACGGGTCATGCAAAGTTCTGTTATGATTACTTTGGCCCTAACTTGTATGAAGTATCTTGCATATCGTTGCTCTCCCATCTTTAGGCTCTTACAATCTCACCGCCCCCTCTTCCACATATTTCCCTGAGCTTTAGGATGGGGAGAGATGAGGCTGGCCTGGTTCCAGGTGGTTAATGTAGGGGCTCTGATGTTCTGCATTATGGTTTATTGTTTTTTCCTGTTTTGGTGCAGCAAATTTTTAATAACCCTCAACCATCTCCCCTGCCATAGAGAAGTGAGGCTATAGAGGCATACTTAGATCTTAAAACAGTTTAAAGAATAATGTAAGTGTAAGGAGGAAATGTGAAGGTAATAAGATTTAGCATTGTGGGAAATAAACAAAAACTAATCATATTGTGCAGCAAAAACAACTTCAGGGCAGACAAGAGAAATGAAGCGTGAGAGTGATGTTTCAGTAATGAGGAAAACAAAATCAGTAATAACAAAGGAAGAAAACAAAGTTTTAAAGAGTTTAGACCATCAAACCTTTCCCTTGATCAACCCAAAGGAAATTGAGTCACTAAAGTAGACTTTTCAAGGTAAGATTAATAGTCTTTGACCAACACTTAACTTTCTCTGTTGACAGAGCTCAACAAGGGTGGCAGTTGTGATAACCTAGGTTGACAGCCAGCCTGGATGCTTTCGACATTGCCCAGAACTCTTTGGATAATGATTCAGTCCTAAAGAAGCACTATCCAAATATAAGCTAAGATCTTCATGCCCCTCTTTATTGATTCCTTGGTTTTTTCAATTTGGAAGACAGAATTTGAAACAAAAACAACCTAAAGAAATATAGTCGATTTCTAAATGAAGAGAGTGATTACTAATACAGAAAACCATACTGATAGTCATAAGTAATTTCACATTAAGCAGAATTGAATAGAACAGTTCCTCAGAAGCATATCAGATGCCAAACTAATATTTAATAGGTAATATAAAAGGTTCCAGTTTTGGTGCAGCAAATTTTTAATAATGCTCAACCATCTCCCCTGCCATAGACAAATGAGGCTTCTGTTGGATATTACTGAATTTCTTTGCAAGAACAATATCTTCAAAACAAGATGCAAACAAATATATGGATCCCTTCATCCATAATTCAATTATTATTTGTTTTGTCTGAATTTCATAGCACCAGCACCTGGATTGCTCTACCTCCTTATTGCTTTGTTCTGGGTTTTTCTGGGCTCTGCCTTTCAGGGCCAGAAATACAGGACACCACCATTTCCACCCAGCATCTCTGCTTGGAATCTAGAATTTGAACTGAGGTCCTTTTGCTTATGAGACAAAGTCTTCATCCCTGGGCCATTTATCCAGCCCAATGATAGCAAGTTCTAAGAAATATTGTCAAGTTATTTCTTACATACTTTAAGTGAAAAATCAGTCAAATTATTGGATGTGGCTTGACAGAAGCTGGCTATGTACATGAATGAGGACGTTATGGACAGGAAGATGGCTCTAGAATTGGTGGATGGTAGGTTTCAATGACTTCAGAAAAAAGGAGAAATATTAAACCCATAGCTAGAAAGACATGCAGTGATGATCAGAACTGATACAATACAAACTAAGATTTTGAATGTCTTAAAATATTGAATTTAGTCTAGTCAAGAAGTTAAGGTTATTTTGCTTTAATCTCATTTTTATGATCTAGAAAATAAAACTATAAAAGTTAAAATACATTAAAAAATGATGCACAATAGTAGAAATGAACCATCTGCATGCTTACATTACGTATTACTAGAGTTACATTTTATGACTGTCATCTATGAGCCATTCTCTTCCACTTTCTCCATAATAGCTATTAATGTGTAGGTATTTATAACTTTAAACACTTTCATTTTAATGATTCTCCAGAAAGGAAAGAATTCTGTGTATGCTGCTAGTTTATTGTCCCTTGTAAACTGTTTTTATTCTTGTACTTCCTTACCTCTTGCTCAAATTTCCTTTTTTTATAGAACACTTTACATCTCTAAATTTGATTGTTCTATGTCTCCAAACAGATAATTTGGTGAGAAGTTAAAGGATAATGAAAAACAGTACGAGTAACAATTTGCATATAAAATAATAAGTGTGAATGTCACTTATTGCCTGTTCTGTTAGTGGAAGTGACCAAAGATTCATGAGCATTGCATCAGCTGACTACCTCAGTGTGTAACAAGTGAAAGACATATATGGCCTTTAACACCTATAAGGAAAATTGGTGAGGGAGACCCAAGGAAAGAACCTCTCGTGTAGGACCTGTCTCTGGGATTTAAGATGGGATCATAGTCAGAGTTGCGAATGACAGTGTTAGCCACACTATGGAAAATTTGTTCCAAGTGCAATGGAAAAATCCAAGAGAGGTGTGCAGAAAAATAGTAAGATCAGATGTGTGTTCCGAAAGAATCTTTCTAGTTTCAAAGTGAAGAATAGACAAAGAACCATGCAATGGATTCCATCCCACCATGTCATAGTATTAAAAGATAGGGTCTTGAAGAGGAAATCAAGTCATTGGATTGCAACCTCACTGGTGACTGGAGAAGCTGGAGAGATGGCTCAGGGGTCAAGCCTCTGCCTTGCAAGCAGAAGGTTCTGAGTTTGGATACTGGATCCCACTGAAAAGCACAAGGAAGAAATGGCAGTGGCCTGTACTTCTGGTCCTCAAAGGCAGAGCCTAGGAAAATCCAAAATCCAAGATGATTCCTGATATCGTCCTTGAGCTTCCATAAGTACACATACTCAAATGCCCTCTTGTACTCACAGACACATACACAAGCACACTGTTGACCTCACAAAGTCTAGCATCTGCTAAAGGCACCAAGATCCTTGGAGGCAAAGGATTGGCAGCCACAGCAGTGTTCCTATACCTAAGGGGACACAGGAAAGGGTTCAGGGAAAGGCCACTGGGTCCTTGTACGTCATCGGAGAGGAGAGCCCAGAGGAAAATCAGACATGCACAAGAAAGGACTCTCTGGGAATTGGGGCGTTAGGCACTGGGGGATGGGGAGGGAGGGAGGTGGGGAGGAGGAGTGGGGGGCACGGGGGGGGGGAGGGAACTGGTGTACCTAATAAATTTGTATGAGCTGAAATAATAATAAAAATGTATTAATAATAAAATAAATAAATAAAAACAAAAACAAAAAAAAGAAAAAATGAATGAATAAATAAATAAATAGATAAATAAATAAATAAATAATAAATGGATAGTGCCTGGAAAATAGGAAGGGATGGATATACTGATGCTGTTTGACAAGAGATACCAATTTTGATGCTATTACAGAAATCCAGGCAGAAGAAGTTATTGAGCTGGTAGGATAACTGCTACCAGCAGTGTGCATTAGGATTAAGGGTGCAGTGTAATACTGATGAACTAAATATCATATGTGCTTATGTAGTATGCTGAATCCAGGGGAGAGAAAAAGGTTACAGTACATTTGTCCAGATAACTGTTAAGTTTTATCACTTTGCTTTCCTTAAAGTTGCTGTGTGATTTCTACAGGAAAGTTCTACTCCTTCTGAGCTGGCAATTTTACTGATGGCCCCTGTGCTCTGGAAGGCTTGCTCACTCATTTTCCAATTCCCCTTCTTGGCAATGCATGTCTGTCCTCATTTTTTACTGCAAGAAGGTTCAAACACAACATATTTCTAACAACCCATAAAGGAAGAAATTGGAGCACTCACAAGAGGTGAGTTGCTGCAGTCAGTTTTGCATGGCCTTCATATGGACTGGTTGTATTTGAATCGTCTTATTTGGTAGGGTTCCCATGGTCTGGCAGCACACTACTGTGTACCTGCAGGCAGGTAAAAAGAGACTTGATGTGTTCTGTTCCATAACTTCTATAGAATGAGCGTGACTGGATTAGATGTGTTTATCAAATTTATAGATACTTCCATAAGTGAGTAAAGCTTCTCACTGCCTTAATAATCCACAAGACTTTCTGATTAGTTTCAAAGGTATTCATGATTTCCCTGTTAGGCAGCCATCCTTTGCTTTGTAATGAACTAACCAGAGAGGTCTGTAGGTTCATGTTCTGCAATATGTTCAGGATACTAACATGAGTTTTCATTAAGTCTGGAGACACTTCAGCTTGATGACAGTTTGGGGCATGTTGTCAAATTTCCCTTAGTCTGATGTTCTTACAGAATGATTACAATCTCAAGGACCTGCTTGCGGGGGTTAATTAGATGGTGTGTGCTTTTAAATGTTTGGCACAATGCAAGACACATACTGAGAATAAACGTTACCATTATTCTGTCAATAAAAATATTCTCCAAAATATCTTTGCTTTTTAAAATATCAGAAGACCTCATGATTCCCAGGAGAAACCATACTTATTATTTGAATTTAACACTACTGCTTCACTAGATCCTTTAAAACATGGCACTTACTACTCCATTTATTATTCATACCATATACATTAGGCCCACTTTAATTTAGGTGAAAATACTGGTCTATGCAGTGTTAGCTGAAAACTGAAATTTTACATACATCTATTTGCTATTCTCTTATCACAAATAGATTTCACTGAAGGTTCATAAAGTGGCGTCTTTGATGCTGAACAATCCCAGAAAACATTCAGGCTAGCTCTCCTGTCTAAAAACTACAGAAATTCATACTTAAAATAAGCTTCAAAGGTTAGTAGATCATCTTAGAAAGTCAGAGTACCAATAGAATCATGTTACCATAAGTAATCTCTTGTCCCTACTGTGTACCAAGATCTCTGAGGGACTTGGATTCAAGACATAGAGTATTTGCACCCATAAAAAATCATGTCATATGTATTAATTAGCCATTAGTTGACCTGATTATGAAAAGAACTGGTTTTCTAAGGTATGTAAATAATACTATGATGGAAATCATATTTGTTTTAATCCTTCATGAATTATTGGTAGTGTTCTTTGGTGTGATTTCTCCACCAATAGTTGCATAATATACATCAGTTCCTACATAAAATCTTAAGACATTTTAAATGATGTAAATGGAAGTAAATTTATTTTCTCTTCATCTTATTTTTATGGCTGAGACCACTGCAATAAAAATAAATAAATAAGCAAATGACATGCGATGAGTTGGCTCTATATGTAAGGCTCTTATTGCCAAACCTGATAACCTGAATTCCATCCCTAGAGTCAAAATGGTGAAAGTAGTGAACCAACTCCTGCATGTTGTTCTGTGAACCCCACCCATGTGCCATGACACATGTGCACATGCATAAATAAATAAATAGGTAAAGCACATGAGAAAAGCCTACAGATTTATTTAATGTAAGTTTTCACAGTATGAGAGTTCATTTGGGAAAATGAATGCCGTAAGAAACATGCCTTCTTGCTTATTTTTATGCTTATGCCTCATGGAGGACAAACAGTCGTGGAGAAATGTGGTTGGATGAATGAGGGGTTGGAGCTAAGGATAATTAACCAGAGCAATTTAGCATGCTGAGTTTACTTAGTATTTTTATGTGACCGCATGTCTTTGGGGTTAAGAATGTTCCTTTCCTCTGGATGCAAAGAGAACGGCTGCATGAACTAGAGTGTTATAAGCTACTTCAGGAGAGAAGGCAGGATAGTGTTGACGCTCCTAAGATTTTGAGGCCTGCTTCAGGGGAACAGGGTGAAGGGAAGGTGAGTGTGACTTCTGTTCTGTGGTTTGAAGGGCGCCAAGGTGCCGTGTTTCTAAGTACACTGCCCAGTTCCCACCAATGGAGTCCCTGTACTCGAAGGTCAGGAACTGGGAGTAATTCACATGGATTTAGAAACTTGTAAGAGAAAATCTGGCGTGTCCAGGTGGCATTTGGCAAGGTTGTTGGCTCAGTCTTAGCTGGAGAAGGACATACAGGGGATGTTATGAAACAGAAATAATTTAAGGCACTGGAGAGAAGTTAGGATGGATCCATGGGCTTGTATCTAGTAGGGGAAAGACAATTTTCAGTATGCGAATTAATGCAAATGTCCATTTGCTCATTTATTTATTTTTATTGCAGTGGTCTCAGCCATAATGCTTCCAAAACGGGTTCTCCAGGTTCAGTAGGAGGTTGTTTTTGTCAGGGCTAAGCCGTTATGAGCACGGACTTCTCAGCACTGCTCTCAATGCCTTGAGGACCCAGGTTCTTGCTGACACACTGTCTTCTACATGGAGCTCCCCCTCCTCATTTAAAGAACACAAGCAGAAAGCACAAGGATCTCACATGCAGGGGGACACAGAGAGGGAGGGAACTTGGCTGGAGGGGAGAATGGGTGGAGTGGAATTTGATTGGGGGGCATAGGTGTAATTCATTATTGATATAAGTAAATAAAAATCTCTTTAAAAGGTAATTTAAGTAGAACTTGAGCTATAGTACAGAAGCTCCAAGACCTGAATAGCTGATGGTTAAATCTGGGTTTCTTTTCCAAAGAAAAGGTCTAGCAAGGCTAACCGGCGGTGGTCTTGGGTGAGACGCTCAGTCACAAGCCAGGGACTTGGATGATGTTGTGTTTATATAAGTAGGGAGGGCTGCGTTCTGGGAAGGACGCAGCTCAGCAGGTCTTCTCTTCAAAAGAAGCATGCAAAACCTCCACCAAACAAACTCCGGCTCTCCATCTTCCGCTCACAATAGAAAATGCTGCCTTTTCTTATAACTCTGCATTTTGAAAAAGATGTGGGGAGACATTACAAGAACGAAACACAAATCAGAAAATAGAACCTATTAATTAAAAAAGGTAAAAGGCTTCAGGTTACGTAGTCAAGAGAAGAGAGGCAAGAAAGGAACAACTTAATAATGGTTTTTTAGCAAAAATAGAAAAAAATAAGTACGTTGCATTGAAGATGCTGATCTATTTTTTTCCCAGTGAGTAAAACTAAGTAGAATTAACCAGAGTTGGCAGCAAGGTATATTTACATTAGACATGAGGAAGGACTTCCCCAATATAAGGGCTGCCTATTTTAATTACAAGTAGTAACTGCTTACGAGATGGTCTGGCTTCAAAAAAATTTTGCCTAAAAGTTTAAGCAACTATTGAATTTTATTCACACAAAATAAAAGATCAATATATTCATTCCTTTAAAAAAATAAATAGATAACAGTCAGAAAATGGGTCAGGAACATCTACCACCAAGCCTAGAGACCTGAGCTGAATCCTTGGGTCCTATATAATAGAAGAGAACTTTCAGAAGTTATTCTCTGACCTGCATCCATGCTCCATGATGTGTGTGTGCCTGATTTTTCTCTCCCTCCCTCCTCTTGTAAATAAAATGTTTTTTTAAATCATAAAATATCAGACATATTGATCAAAGGATTTTCATACTGAGTAACTACCCATGTAAACATTACTTAAATCTTGAAATTTTAGAAATGCTTGAAGCTTAGAAAACTTTACTTTTCCAGAAAAAAAGTTTTCTGGCATTTATTTATTTGTTTTGTGTGCGTAGATGGGCAGAGGTAGAGTGTGTCTATGTGCTGCAGTGCACTAACATGCCCCAGCATACCTGTGAAGATCAGAGGACAATTTGTGGGAGTCAATACTCTCCTACCTTATGAATTCTGGGGATTGGGTACAAATCATGTGACTTGGCAAGAAGTATTTTTACCAGTAAACAGTCTCACTAACCTTGAAAATGTTACTGATACTATAAACCTATCCAAATAACAGTAGAAGGGAAGTAAGTAGATAGGAACAGATATCTTAGTGTTAACTATAAAAGAATGATAATAGAACACCATCTAAGTATTCCTTTTTTAACCCTTAGATACAATAAGCTCTTAGAGCACAATCAAGTTACACCCCATTATAATGGACTATTAGCGAGGCAGAAAAGCACATCGGGTCAACGTACAGAATATTAGCAAGCCCAGGTTATTCATCCCTATTCAGTCCATCAAGATCTTATCCCACACCAAGGCTCAGAATCTCACAGAGGAGGAGGCAGTAAGATTCTGAGAGCCTAAAGGCAGGATGAGGTACTCCTGACCAATATACTCCAGCCACATCAGGGCTGCTATACCCAGAAGGTCACTGTAATGAGAACTTCTACCACCAGATCCACACAATGACTGACTTATCAGCATTTCCCCAAGGACTAACTAAGATCTTAGAAAAAACAGTTGCCCTCAGAGAGTGTCTCAGGAGCAGCAGGTGCTGGACAAGGAAAGAGGAACCTCCCCCCTTATAACTTTGCCCACTGAAAAGCCACATTAGATTCCCTTACCAACACAGACCCCACATAGGTAGTCCTGTGACACACCCAAGCAGAGACAGTAGGCGTGGATGAAGGGACAGAGTGGGATGGATAAAGGAAGGGGAGAGGGAAGAGAAGGGTGTGTGAATGGGGAGGGTGGGATGGGAGGAACGTGATTGGGGAAAGGATCAAGGCAAAGACTTAAGCCCAGTTTGTTTGTAAATAAATCAATTAAATTTAAAAAACAACAATTGTTTATGGTAAAAAAAAATCTGAAGAGTTAAAATATAGCAAAACTTTTCCAGTGAGGTGAGTCTGCACACATATAAATATACATACAAACACATACACACACACACACATACACACACACACACACACATGCACACACAGTATCTCACAAGCACAGTGACAAGATATCAAATATGGTCAAAAACTTGCATCCATTTGAACAAATGATAAGTGTATTTACTGTACATGTATTTTCATGTGCAACTTATGCAATGATTCATGTAAGAGTCTGTATTTGAATATTCATCTTAAATAAATCTGTCTTCAAATAGGAGGTCTGTGGAATGCACAACTGAAGAGCTCCAAGCTCTTACCCAAGCCACATCATGCATGGTGATCATGGAACAATATGAAAACTCACATCAACTGAATAACTGAGTCCTTTCTTGTGCTGTAAAAATGAAGACGTGTTGGCTTTTACCCTTGGGAGCCTGAGTTTTTAGCATAGAATTGGTCTTTCGAAGATAATTCAGTTTTAATTTAAAATTATTAAAGATCTTCTTTTTTGCTCTACTCCAGAGACTACAGCAGTGACACTGAATCATTGGTGGTTTCTATGGCAGCCATTTCTATTCTATGTCTTGTTCCTGTCCTTTTATTGTTTATATAGGAGTAATAATGAGCACTAATTCCTAAAACAAAGCAAAAGAAAAATTCAGGTTTCACCTGATATTGTTCTTGCCTTCAAATATGTATATTAACTCACACTCCCTTAGACCTTTTAGGGAGAATTGATCAGGAGAAAACTGAAGTGTGCCAGAAAGAAAAAAGAAGGCATCAAAGTAGGAGGGAGATCAGTTGGGAACAAGAAGAATTTCAATGAGAGAACGTAGGGAATAAGATTGAGCAATATGACATGAAAATTATTTCAATTCATTGTATACGTGAATGAGACTGAAAAAATTTTAAAAAGAAATTATAAACAATAGAGAAATTAGGATTATATTCCTGATAAAGAGGAAGATTGCTTTGAGGTATCAACTCACTGCTACCATGAGTTGTGTGGACACCATGTTTTCTAAACACTATCAGGAATGAGCACTAAGTATCTGGCAGCATCCAAGCTACCATGACTTCTGAGCTGGAACAAAGAGCAGTGTCACTCGTTGCTGTATGTTCTTCATGAAGGTTTATATCCAGGGAAGACAAACCTTCCCTAAATTTAGAGTCATCAAGCAGTGAATTAATGGTGTGCTGCATATAGCTGGGTCATTCCACCCATGGTTCTTGGGAATAATCCTTCTCACAGCCAGCTTCTAGGATGCTTTCCCTGTTTCCTGTTCTACTGGGGTGAAGGGACTCATTCATCTCATATCTCACCCTTAAATAAATCCAGAGTGTGTTGCTATATCATCACAGTCTTCTGTACCTATTCAATTTAGTGTTTGATCATATTTATCAACTGGCTGACCTTACTGTTTATATTGACGATGATACATTAAAGGGCAGATGCATGGGGGGTTGGAGGGAGGAGGGACTTGTCACTTAGGGGACATATTTGAGAGACAGACTGTGCACTGAGATACTCACTTCAGATGCTTAAGACTTCTGTCTTCATCTTCGTGCCCTTGGTTCCTTTGTTCATTGTAAATACATGGCCTGTCTGTGGGAAGATATGATATTAGTGTCCCGGTGTCCAAAGACAGATAAATTAACTCACCAAGATAGATGTATTGGGGTGTGGGGGTAAGGTCATATAACTGCAGTCCCAGGAGTTAGTAGGATCTTGTTGGAATTGGAGGTCGATGTCAAGACTGAGCTGCAGAGAAAAGTCTTACCTAAAAAGGGGGAAGAGAATAAGGAAAGGAGAGAGAAGAGAAGGGGAAAAAAACAGATTTAAAAAGTGAAGAAAGAGAAAAGGGAAGGGAAGGAGGGAAGAGGAAACAGCATACATGTGTAAAAGAGAGGAGGAAAAAGAGAAAGGGAGGAATAAAGCAAAAAGAGAAATTAAAGAGCACCCACCTTGGAAGAAAAACTGGGTGTAAAGAAGCCCAGGATCCTGAGGGAGAGCTGATGTGGAAGGAAGGGAGGGAGGGGACACTCTTTGGAGCCTTGTCTCAGTCTAACTAGGGACCCCTTCCCTGCTGCTTATCTCTCACCACATGTCCTTGAAACAAATTACACTGAATGTGTCTTAAAATGCAAAAGACAGAAAAAATTACCAATGCTTACTTCACTCTTACTTTCCTATTCTGTTGTAAATTTGAGATATTTTTAAAAGAATGAATAGAAAGAGCCTGAAAGACATTTTTTAAAAGCTTTAAAAAAAAATCCTGGGACCGTTAAGGCCCTGCAGAGAACTTAATCTGTGACTGATTCTGGAAGAAGAAAACACTTTATTTTCCTCGGATATTTTGCCTGGATTAAAGAGTGCTGCCCTGAGATTCTGAAGTCCACTCATCACTCCACCCTTGGACTTGCTGTTCATCTTGAGATACTGTCAGCTCAAATAAGATTTAAAAAAAAAGATTCCGCCACACAGCACTATTGACATTTGGGTCAGGCTCCGATCACAGAGCTTTCCCTAGAACGGAGGGCTTCTAGCAGCCTCCTGGTCACTATGACAACCAGCCATCTCTCCAGTCTTTGTTGAATGTTCCTAGAGAAGGTCCAGACTTCCAAGGATGAATCTGCCCCCAATTTAAAGCCATCAGTGTGATGCACAGTAAAAGTTTCAAACTATGTTCCCCATGTCACTGTGACACCTAAAAAGATCCCTAAACATTTGGGGGGTTATGTGCATTCTCTTTTGCCTTCTTAGGGACACATACTAAGTTTGAGCACATTCTACCACAACCCCTGTCTGGCTTTGTATAAATCCATGCCAATTTATTTAGGCACAGAATCCCTATTTTATAATAACATCTATCAGTGTATGGTGCAAGATTTTGTTCTTGAATCTCTCTGCGGGGCGGGAGGGGAGGCTTTGACTGATTTGGAGCCTTGGAAGAGAGGAAGATCTTAGAAAAGAGATTTGTGTGACAGTTATTTTAAAGGTTCATGAACTCAGCATCTCTGAAGAGTAAGAACACTACTTTGCAAATGTGTTTCTTGATCACTGAAAAGGTCTTTACAAGAGGAATGTCACATTCTAATCTTTTAGAACGCTGTGGATTTGAAGGAAACTCAGTCATGGAGAGGAGGAAAAACATGACATCTGTGGAAAAATCCCTAATAGCAACTTGAAAAGGATTGAGTAATGATTGCCCAGCATTCCTTTCATCTCCAGGAAATCACAACAAACCAAAAAAAAAAAAAAAAATCAATGTGGCGAGAGGGAGATAAGTAGCAGTACCCTGTGGAGACAGTTACCCATTACAAATCTAAGTTCCTGGGGTTGGAAATATAACTCAGTGGTGACACACTTACAGAATGGGTTCAATCCGCAGCAGTGCAAAGTAAAAGTTCTGGGTTCTATCTACTTAGCGTGTGTGTGTGTGTGTGTGTGTGTGTGTGTGTGTGTGTGTGTGTGCATATATACATATTAATGGTGTTATAAATTGATTGGGACAAAAAATTATTTTAGATAAGCCCATGTAAACAAATGGCAAGTGCTGAGAAAGAAAAAACTTGTAGAGACTAGAGCTGGAAACAGGTAGTCTTTGGAAGCTGAAGTTTTTCCCTTCTCTGTTACCTTTCTTCTCCTCTTCCTCCTATCTTCCCTCTTTCTCTTTCTCTTACCCTCCTTTAATTTTTCCTCCCTTCCTCCCTCTCAATTTCCTTCTACTTTTCCCTCCCCCTTTCTCATAATTTTTAAAATATTTCTTCTTCCTCTCCATAAACAGGCTTCATGACGTCAATGAAAACATGAATTTTCCCAGTTCCACATTAAACTATATCCCAAATTATAGACTGTTTTTTTTTTCATTTTTGGTGTCAAATATCTTTTTTAGTTACTTTTTAGTGTTGCATACATGAGTTTAGTGAATTTATGACACTTTCACATCCCAATACCCAATCCCATTCCTCCTCTTTCCTTTTATAACCCTTCATCTCCTCTGTTAAACACCCTTCAATTTTCAAGTCTGTTCCCTTGTGTGGCCCACTGTGTTTCATCTAGCTTGCTTTGATGACATATGTATGACATTATCCATGCTCCAGCAAGGATTCTAGATCAATTGTTATATCACTGAGGAAAGAATCTTCCTTCGCTTTCCTATCAGCATGAGTCTCCATAGGTCTCTCAGAAAGGCCTGGAGCGTCTTGATAGCTATAGCAGTTCCCCTGCATGGTGCTGATAAAATCACCATCAAATGGCTTAAGGGAACAAGGTTTTTTTTTTTTTTCTCTTGCGATTGACTTGGCAGAAGAGCATGTACCAGCACCAAGGGCCAAGGGAACTAGCCACACCATATCCACATAATGGCTGAGAGGGACAATCCTTACTTATCAAACTAGCATGCCTGGCCAAGTATCCATAAGGATGCCTTCTTTCTTAGCTAGCTCTCTATACTTTATTCACCTGTCTAGGAACTAGTCCCACCCACCATGTGCTGGGTCTATCCTGTCTCCTACTGGTTCACTCTGGTTCTCTATAAATGTGCTCAGAGTTCAAACCTTCGCCCATCAAGTTGACACCTGTATCTAACTATAACAATATCTTTTCCCTTTCATGGTGAGATACAGTTATCACAGTTCCTGTGTAGTTCTTGTGCAAGTATTTATCTATCATGAAATCATGGATGTCACAGTCCTGTCATGTCCAGCAGATAATGTCTAGCTTAACACTATCCCACTACAGTCTCTCACATTTTTATTGTATCCTCTTTTGCAATGTTCCCTGAGCCTTGAGGTAGAATGGATGTGAGTTCGATGCCTATTTAAAACCAAACAGGTCCATAGTCACTGTTTTTCGTTTTGGTTTATTGAGCTTTTCTATAGTAAGCACCTTCTGTTGCAGAAGGAGGCTTTGAAGTTTGAGACCTGAGTCCCCCTTCAAACTGTGGGTATAATAAGTGGTGTTTAAAAGCAGTTTTATGTAGTGCCTTAATAAGTAAACATTCACAACCTGAACTTCCTCCGGTAGCTATGTCCTCCCCTTTCATGGGTTCTTGATATATTTTACTCTACCAGGAATGTGTTCTCTACTGACAAGTAGGCCTTAAATCCATTCAGAAAACTGTTGGTTGCCTCCTTGATATTTATGCCACTATTTTACTGATAGTCACCTCTTCTCATGATGATTGCAGTTTTCAAAGAATGGGGAGACTTTTGATTGTTTTTCTCCCCCAGTAACTTCTATAGTACTCTCTGGTACTGTGAACTGCCTCCAACAAGGAGAAAACTTCCAAGCCAGTTGCAGCTTGTATTTTTTTATATCTGTGTCCTCTGATCCGTGTGTGTTGCATCTTCAGTAATAGAGTCTTACCTTCAGTTCTGGAGAACAACCAAGAGCTATGGCAAGAACATATACTGTTTGAGAAGGGGCTTAAAGCTCTATAACTAACAATTCATCAGGAAACATTATATACTTGTTACTTGTAGTATTGTTTAATTACCTCTAGGTGCTAAATGAAACATAGCAGGTCATGCTTTTGCCCTATCTTCTTCTCTATATGCTCCTCTGTACAGGACTGTCTATCCTTGTTTAAAAAAAAACTGAAGTGGTTTTTGATTCATTAATATCATAGAAGGTTGTTATCTCCTTGCATTCCACATTCTTAGAATTTTCCTATTACTTCTTTAGACTCTCTAATATCCCATACCCTCATTCCCCTCCACCTTAGTATTTTCTCCCATTTTTCTCTCCCTCATTTTATATATCCATTCCAAAATTTTCACCCTAACCTTTCCTCCCGTTCATTGGTCCCCTTCAAATTTTGTGCTACAGGAATTACAAACCAATTACTGATTCACAGATTTAATGCTAGCATCCACATGTAAGAGAGAACATTCAGCATTTGTCTTTCTGCATCTGAACTACCTCATTTAATATTTCATTTTCCAATTCCATCCATTTATTAGCAAATTCCATAATCTCCTCTTTCTTGATGGCTTTATAGTATTCCACTGTATATATGTACTATATCTTCATTACCCTTTCCTCTTTTGATGAACATGTTGACTGATTCCATTTTCTGGCTATTGTGAATAGAGATGCAATGAACATGTATGATCAATTGATAGTTTTTCTTTAAATACACTGAATCCAAATGGCTGGCCAGGGGACTAGTTGGTTCCATATCTGGTTTTTGCCTGTCTTCTGGTCACTTGAAGCTAGGGGAGAAGAAGATACAAAAATATCTATTGCACACAGACAACCCACTTGACAGGCTGAAAGAACCATGGCTACTCTTCTCAAAAAAGTTATGGGTGAAACAGAAAACAAACTATTTATTGCAACCTTTTGATGTGTTTATTTTACACATGTAATGATGACCCAACCCCTAACATTCATGATATTTAGCGTGGTTGAGTGCTGTTAATATGTATGTCAGCCATTTTTCTAAGGGCACTTTGCTAACCTACTCCTTTTGTTATCGTTAACATCATGCATGATTGATATATAAAAGGTCAGGAAACAGAGGATCAGGAAGATTTAGTTCATTCACAACTGAAGAGTGATAGAGCCAGGATTCAAATGTCTGTCTCATGAGCTTCTATATAGATTTTGCCCAACACTTGAAGCCAAGAGCCTAAAGCTAGCAACTGTTGTTGTCCCAGCTGCTCACTGAAGCTATCTTATGGCAGTACTGCCTCTATGTACATCCACATGAGAGAAGGACCAGTATGCTATGCTATGAGCTCACCTCTCATCCCTATCGCTTACTCAGAAAGACGGGCTTAACTCTCTTATATTCTGTAGAACACTGTGAACCAAAACATTGAAATCAACATCTAATATCAGTGACTTCATGAAGATCATTTTCATTCCTCAAAATCGTTATGCTATGAAAAGGTGGGGTGGCTTTCATACCATGACAGCCACCACAGGGTCATGTGTTTATCTATTTCACTGTTTATCTGTTTATCATCTGTTTATCTATTTCACTAGTTGTTACCCAGATGGTAGCACTGTTTGGAAAAGTTATAGAATCCTTTAGGAGGTTGATCTTGCAGGAGGAAGTATGTCCATTACTGGAGACAGACTTCAAGGTTTGGTAATCTGACCCTCTCTCTCTCTCTCTCTCTCTCTCTCTCTCTCTCTCTCTCTCTCTCTCTCTCTCTGTCTCTCGCTCCTTTTTTCCCTCCCTCCCTCAATGGTTGTTGTAACAGGAAGCCAGTCTCCTCATTTCACCATCACACTTGTTTCAACCAGAAACTAAAAGATGTCTTTTCTCCCTTAAATTGTTTAGGTCAACTTGCTGTATTTTCACATAGCAACAGAAGAATAACAGAACAGTGGCCATTGATGCTACTTAGAGAAAACTTCCTTCACTCAAGTGTTATTTCAGAATAGGGGAATTCCAACCTTTAACATTTTCCTGACATTTATTTCAGTGAAGAAAATATTTGATGATATTTTCTTTTTCTGTGTTCTACATTTTTGCTCACAGTAAGGTTAATAATGTTGATTTCCCCATGCTTGTCTTTTTACAGTCTTAGCAAATGTTTTATATTTGTATGTAGTGTAGTTCTTTAGAAATAGTGATGTTGCCAAGCACACTAAAATTTGAGTTTGCTTGCTGCCATACTATTTATACGACTTTGACAGAAATAATCTTGGGCTCTATTTTTGACTTGCATTCAATCAAAGACAAAAATTTACCTTACCTGTTTTTCCTAAAATCTTTCATTGATTTCAATGGAACAAACATTTATTGAAACACACACAGTGTGGAGAGCAGAATGGTGTCACCCTAGTCAGTGTAAAGGACACTGCCACAAGGGACTAATGTCTCGTTAGAGATGACGACTTACAAAAGAAAGACATGTCAGATTAAGCAGCCCCAGATTCAAAACTAAGGATGTGTAACATAAGTAATAATATATGTGAAAATGACATGTGGAAAAAATCAACACAACTGTACCATAAAAGCTGAAATGAAATGATAATATTTGATTAGATATAGACCAGAAGAGCTTCATAGTAGGATACTGTGCAGAAAGGACTATAGAATGTTCAGCCCTAAACAGGACTTCTATATCACCCCCATCCTAAGGTCTGGGGAGCCCCATGGAAGAGGGACAGTAAGAATGTAAGAGCACAACAGTAGGGAGGGGTACCAAACAGAAACTTCTGGTCACTGTATCCAAGAAGTCACTACAGCTATGCACAATATTTGCTCTATCTGTATTTCACCATGGAAGGAAAGAATACATCCTCTGCGAAGCTACTGATGGTTAATGCCAGACATAAAAGGAGAGCTGTTTCCTTAAATGATTTACCCATTGATATATCATGTGGTCCCCAGCAAGTAACTGAGCATCCCAAATGAGCTTGCACATCCCTTGTGAGCTGCACACTCAAAAAGACATGTAAATAAGAGAGAAAATGGCTAGAAAGGAGAATGTATACAGTAGGAAGTGGATGGGAGATGTTATTGGATAGTAAAGAGTGGAAATAACATAAATTTAGTGTGTTCATATTTGAAAGTGTCAAGAATAAAAATAATTGTATTTAAAAAAGAAATAAGATTTGTTGTCTAATCATCTTCCCTGGAGGATTTAAATTAACCATTCTGCCAGAAAATTTCCCAATGATTCAAATAAAAATTAAGCCTATTATTGGATCATGTCACCCAAGCTTAGCTTGACTTTCTAACTCAAATGTAGTAGAATTCAAGGTTGGAGAGATGGATCAGGAAACCTATCCCTTTCAAGTCAAAGTACTTGAGTTCAAATGATCCTGGAAGGCAGAGCCTGGAAAAAGCCAGACTTAAGCACTAAGGAAGTAGAGTGATCCAGAATGATTCTTGGACTCCTCTTGAGATCTCCACAGATACACAGAGTGTCCTCTTGTGCATCCACCCACTCATCACTCACACATACATCCCCACACATTGAAATAATCCAGTGTAGCAGAGTTGAGTCTGTTTAGGATGGAGGCAAATTTTTAAGAAATGTAACTCCCTCAACTTGAAATCCTTAATGATGCTTAAAAAAATTCAAAGAGGAATTAAATAGCACCAAGGACAAATCCACATGCTGGCATTCTGCTGAACAAAGGCAATGATATTTTAGTTAACAGTTCACTCACATGATATCAAGTGCATTACCACTACATCCATAGTCCTCACTCAAAAGTTATCATGGCATTGGCTGATGTTTTATCTTAAGTTTGACTTCATACATGTGGTCATATCTACATATGAACTTCCTAAAGAATCTAGGTATATAGTCAAAACACTAAGCCAATTAAATTATATTATTAGAATAGACATTCACATCATTTTGCTGATATGTTTTAGTGATCTATTGTATAATGTTCTACTTTTATGTGATAGTCATTAATTTAGCTTAGCTTTCTTAATCAACAGACTGAATTATATGTATTTGTTATCTACAGTGCAATGTGTCAACATATATGTCTATGGAATGATTAAATCAAGATAGCATATATATTATCTCACAAGTTTTTTGTAATGGGGACAATTTAAAATTGAGAATGTATTCTTAGGAATTGAATTGTAGTTCAAATTGTGAGTGTAACACTTGCCTAGTATGGGCAAAGGCCCTAAGTTTGATTTTTGTCATCTAAAAAGTAAATAAATATAATAGATCTGCTTTTGGTAATTTTCACATGTGCTATGTATTGCTATGTATACTTGGTGATGGATCTGCTGAGAGTTGTGCCCCTATCTAATAGTTTTTGATCTGTGACCCGTGTCTCTCCAGTCCCTGCCCTCAGCAGCTTCTAATCACCAGTAACTTTGCTGCTTCAGTGTCTTCAACTTCCTCAGATTCCATGTTCCATGAGGTCATGAAGTAGCATTCTGTTCTTAGTAACCTTTCCATTTAGCATCATATATTGTTGAAATTACAGGGCTTCATTTCCTTTTCTTTATATGCATTGCCTCACTTATGTGTATGCAAGTGTGCATGTATTATACATACATACATATGCAAAGGACAGCCTCAGTGTTGGTCCCCAAAAGCCAGCCACCTTGTCTTATTTGGAGAGAGGGTCTCTCATTGTCCTAGACTTTTCCATGTAGACTTAACTGGCTGTCCAGAAAAACCTCTAGAAGTATGTCTGTCTCCATCTCCCTAGAACTGGGATTATAAGTACATGCCCAACTTTTTGTTTGGATGCCTGTGATCAAACACAGGACCTCACATATACAAGGCCAGAGTTCTACCAACTAAATTATCTGATACCCAGTTCCTAGAATCCCTCTTCTTATAGCCATATAAAGTGCATATAGAGAGCACATTTTGTGTATCTTATGCCTCACTAATGGACACAGAAGTAGACTCTATATCTTGGTTACTGAAATAATGCTATGATAAACTTGAAAATGAAGACATCTTTTTGATATATTGATATCAAAACAGGATTTCTGTTTTTATTTTACGAATAGTTCTCAGCCTATCTTTCATGATGGCTACTTGTCCTACTTTATGTTTCTACCAACAGTGCGTGAGGGTTTGCATTTCTCCACACTCTTCTCAATACTTATCATCACTTGTTTTCTTTATGATAATAGCTGTCCTAATGGATGTGAGGCCATTTATCATTGTGATTTTTAATTTGCATCTCCCTAAGGATTTTCATGTCCTCACTGGCAATGTTTATGTCTTATTTAGAGAAACATCTATTCAGATCCTTTGCTCATTTTTAATTGGGTTATTTGTTTTACTGACATTAAGTTGTCTAAGTTATGCAATTTTAAATGAAAAGAAGCTAGAAACACAAGTGAATCATTTTGATCACAATGGTTTCCCTCTTGGGTTTAGAAGAATTTAATCAGAAGGCTGGTGAGATGGTTCATTGGGTAAAGGTATCTGGAGACATGCATTCACTTCCCAAACCCACATAGTAAAAGTTGTGATTTGACCCCGATATACATGCATAGCACATGTATGCCCCTTCAAATAAATAAGGTTTTTAATCAAATTTTATTAAATGATAACATTTTTCTTAAATGTTTTCAAGAACAGAAATTGCATCCACCTTGGAAGATATTTACAGTATTTTTCCACTCCAGTTCCTCTTTTCTAAAAGAATTATTAATATGGAAACAAGTTTTATTATAGCTCATCTTCCTCCAATAATTATATGTCATAACATGCTCTGAGATCTGAGATCCAAATTATTTCCCTTACTTCCAGTGTACCTGGGAAATGAACCCAAGAAAAACTTTTTCAACTTTTCCAGTTCAAAGAACAGATTTCTGAAGAAAACATTAAGCTAATCACAGGAAAGTATTAAGTTCAGTTAGCAACTTCTTCTGAATGGAAATTAATATTGTAATTATCAGGTCAATATTAAAAAAACCTTCAAAACTGGATCCAATAGAATTTAACATTGAGGTCTTCACTTCACTTTGAATACATAGCATATCTGTTCTTTTTTCAATGAGTCCCCTCCCCTATTTAGTCATTACTAAAATTTAGCTGATGAAATTTATTTTTTTAGTCAGATATTAGCCCCTACTCATAAAGGGTCCATTGAATAATGGTAAATCAAGGCATCTAAAAAAGTGTGTCAAGCATCCAGATGAGGATGCTATCTGTCTCAGGTAGCTTTTATTGAATGGGTAAGAAGAGGTCAGTGGTGAATTTCCAGATAGAGCTCCTCAATCCAAATCTGTCAACTCAGTAAAGATGTTTATAAAATCCAGTCAAAACAGCTGTCTAGCATCCAAATCACTCAACTGAAAGCTGTATGTCTCAACTAGTTGCTTTTGAATTTTGTAATTATATCTAAGGAGTGCAGCAACCAGAATAACTCCACAAATATTCACTGATTCAAATAAATGTTTGATCTTTCATTGAAATCAGTGCTGTGCCAGTTACCTTTCTAAGAACAATCTAAGCAAATCATTCTCAGTGGGGGCCATTCAGGGGTTATATTACACTGGAAGTATAAGACAATAAAAATCAAATAACCCAATTAATGCATAACTAGAACACATGATTTTAAAAAAAAAAAAAAGCTTTGGAGGAAAAAAAGTACAATAGAGCATGTTAGGAACAAGGTGGCCTCATAGAAAGAGAAAGCCAGACGTGATTCTGGGTTAATAGAACAATGTGTCAAAAAGAGAGGCTTGCTGAGTAATTTCCAGAACCTGAGAAAGAAGTGAGCAAATGATACCCAAGATTCAGAATGTCCTAAGTTGAGTCAAATGCTTTGTTTTTTCCATTAAGTGTAATGAAAAGCCATCTGAAGACGACACACTTAGCTATGTGATGTGCTGTAAAGAATGTTGTCTGCCTGCAAGATAGATATGAGAATGCAAGAGAAACAGGAGGGATCCAGACGAGACAGCATGGTGGGTGCAGCAGGATTTATCCTGCTCTGTGGGTGGGGAGATGGGGATTGGGACCTGAGGCCAGATTTTCTGCTTGCTGGCTGCTTTGCCACCAGGAATCCACCCTCATTTATCCCACTGTCTGCCGGGGATGATGATAAACCACTCTGCCACACAGAATTTTATTGGTTTGGGACACAGAACTGACGAGGAAAGATTAATTAATATTTCAGCTGCAAGAAATTATCAGCTCATGAAAAGCTACACTGTATTAAAAACTAACATGCCTCTATTGTTTATGGGAAACATCTGCTCAGTCTGCTGAATCTTCATTTCTTTCTCTTTAACTCTCCCTCTTTCTCTTTACTGATTTCTATAAATCTATTTGCTATTTAAGTCTTATTTCTTATCATATGTATCAATTCCCCAAGCCTCGGATTATATTATAATATAGTGAGCAATATCTAAAACCAAGCCATCCATCCTAATGCTCCTTAGAATTCTCTTGGAGGGAAGATGAAACATGTGAAACATGTGAAAATTAGAAATGTTCTTCATAAAATATTTCCAGTATATGATAAAATTTTCATTTTAATCTAAAAAACATAGGGACAAATGATATGCTCCAAATTTCTAAATACCATGGTGACTTCTTGACTTTTAAATTCAGCAAATTTTTATTCCTCATTACATGGTGAGGTATTGTCAAGATTCCAAGGTTTTGTTTAAAAACTAAAAACTAAAGCTTCACAAAACATCAACATGGAATTAAATTGTACAAAGCTAACTTTGGTCCCACGGGGGGTAAATTTATGGTCATTTCAGTAGTACTTAGTGGTTCTTTATAAGCCATGTGGAAACGCTAAAACTTTTACAATGAGAATTTTGTAGTTTTAATATGTGGCAAATAGCCCCAGACTGAGTCCTGCTGCTCTTTCAAATATTTTGACCATATGACCAAATATTTTGACCATATTTTTTAAGCAAAAACTTTTGTTTGCTTTTGCACTTATTTTTTTATAGAATATATGATTTTAGGAAACGGATTTGCTTACACTGCATTTTAAAGAAGCAAGTCGTCTCATTTATGATGAATTGTTTTTGTCACGTGTGCTCCTGTGACTTTGGACAGCCTAGGACTTTCCATAAACAAAGGATTTTAAGACCTACTTGGTTGACAATGAGACTAATACAAGACTTTCAAATAAATTTAGCATCTCAAAACATAATCATTCCAGTCTACAGAAATGATAAATGAGGTATGTAGGTAGAAAAATCTTGCAAAATTCCTCCTCTCAGAGCAGAAGATATTTACAGATCATAAAGTAAATGAACATCAACCTGGCCAGTCTATATTTTCTTTCAGTATATGGCTTTTGTTTTGCTCTGGTTAGTTGACTATTCTGCTACAATTCAATTGAATTTATCAATTTTTATTTAAGCACATTACTATGACCTTTCAGTTGCTAAATGTGACCAATACAAATGGTTGTTTCCACTTATTTTTGCAAATGACAATTCTGGAATCAGATCCCTGGACACTGTTCCTAGTCACAAGGTATGTCAAACATACCAGTTCTCATACCAATCAATGCTCAAGAATTATAAGCATTGGCATGAGACATAATTATGACCTCTAAAAAGATCTGTTTCAAGGGATAAAGTAACAAGGAATAAAAGGTACAAGAAATAAGAAAAAAGAAAATGTAGGGGCTGGAGAGGTGGCTCAGGGGTTAAGCCTCTGCCTTGCAGGTGGAAGGTCCTGAGTTCAGATCCTAGACCCCACGTATAGATGCAGGGCGGAAACAGGAGCTGCCTGCGTTTCTGGTCCTGGTAGAGTGAAGCCTGAATCCTGCGGCAGAGTAAACAAGGCAGAGGCCGAGGCAGTCCATGGTGGTTCCGGAATTCGTCCGTGGTTCTACACACACACACACACACACACACACACACACACACAACTGAATAAATAATAATAAAAAAATTTTAAAAAGAAAATGTATGTAAATATGTGTCTGTTAAAAAGTGTCTACTGCTTGAAAACTCCTTAAGCAGCTAAAGTGTTGTTTTATTAGAGGCAGGCAAGTGAGTTCATTGCCATCTTCATTTGACTCTCCTTCACATGAGGCAGGTCCTTCAGGACACAGCAGATGGTAAAATCTCCAAGGTGTGTTACTTCAATGTTACCTGCTAAAAACAGAAGCACAGGTTAGTTCATAACCTGCTACAGTGGGAAAATATTTTATTGGGTTCACATTTATTTTAGGAAATAAAAAATGTCCTGATCTGTCCAAACTTGTCAGTGTTCCTTTTGAAACCTTGAAGATTCTGCCATATAGTGTGTTTTATAATTGTCTAATTTTGTATTACAATAATTTCTACAAGAGAAAAATGTTAGAATCAAACAATATTCTATTAGTCTTTCAAACATTATCTCCCATGACATTTTGAAGAAAATCCATTTAAACTAATTACAATTTGAGAGAATATAAACAGAAAGCCTTATGTTTTTCAAAACTGTGATAACACACACAATCTCCTTTTTACTTTCAAATAAGTTTGAATTTAGAAAAATAAACCCATATGTACATAGGTAGATATAAATATGTTAAAATATGTAGGCACAAAGTAGAATCTAATATATATCTGTATATGTACCTTTGAAGAGCATTTACTCTTATTCTAATTGCTATGAATAGGAGATGTTAGGATAAATTGCTGTATGCATAGCATGTCCTATTCTGTGAGTGTCAATAGCTTTTTAATTTTTAATCCATTAATTTTTACCTAGTCAACCAACATCAATTCAATATGTACAAGGCATTTTGTTGGTAATGGAGAAGTGAAGATAGGAAGACATTATCCTTGTGTTCAAGGATTGAAGAAGTATGCTAAATTCAGCTTCCAATCCTGAACCACATATATAAGAATACAGAAAGATAATGATTATAAACAAGCTTTAATTGATCAGTTTTGCATTTTAAAATTTTAAGCTGTAAGTTTGTAAGTGTTTGCTCACAGTGGAGGCCTTGCAACTGGTTGTGAAACTGTAAGCATGACTTTCAAGTTTAGCTGATTTTTAGAATATGTTTTTTTAATTTTTTTATTATTATTATTTATTCAACTGTGTGCATGTGCGTGTGTATGTGCACGCGCACGTGTGTGTCTGTGTGTGTGTGTGTGTGTGTGTGTGTGTGTGTGTGTCTGTGTGTGTAGAACCACGGACTAATTCGCGAACCACCATGGACACCTCCACCTCCTTCTGCCCCGGTTATCACAGGCTCCGCGCTACCAGGACCAGAAGCGCAGGCCACCCCCGCTTCCGCCTGGCGTCTATACGTGGGATCTGGGATCCGAACTCAGGACCTTCCGCCTGCAAGGCAGAGGCTTAACCCCTGAGCCACCTCTCCAGCCTCTCAAGTTTAGTTGATTCTTAAAAAAAGTGAACTTACAATGCTGTAGAATTAAACTCAGCCACCAACATTGGAACTCCACATTGATGTAGATGAGGAAAACTTTGAAAAGTTACTATCAATTCATCAAAGAGAAAATAAAGTTCAGTAGAATAAGAAAGACAAAATGAACATGCACTTCCCATTCCTATTGAGCTTCCCAAGGCACATAAAATGATTGCCAAAAAAAAAAAAACACTCTGGCTGTTTAAGCACCAGAAAATATCTGGCATAATCTCTTGGTCATTAAAATATACTCATTAGAAACCCTGTATTTTAGAATTACAAAATAAATTTGATTTGTTTCATGTGGTTTAAAATGAAAAGTTGTCTATTTATGAGCTTAAAGTTGGGTTAGAACAGAAATTTAAGAGTACAGGGAAAATGGGCCTAAATTGAAAACATGAAAAATTAAGACTGAAAAATGTTCATTTATCCAGGATGTTCAAGATGTGTACAATTTTTAAGCATCATTACTGGCAAAGATATAACAACATTGGTAAATGTTGATACTAGATGAGGTCTTGTGAGGGGAGACTCAATGGAAGATGACTACATTTTGTTTCCTATCTGATCAGCTGAAACTCAGCAAGTTCAACTGATTTTCTTTTAGCTACGACTGTTAGGATGCATAGACATGGAAACTGGTTGCTATTTTGGCTTTCATACTTTCCTCACATTTCATTATTCTATGTTTATCTCATTCTATGAATGATCAATTTTACAATTGTTTAAGATTTACAAGAGGTAATGCACAAGGAATACGAAGTTTTGTATCATCATAGAGTTGGGCAGGGTTTCTTATGTAAAATGAGAGCTTGATACATGCTCACCACATTAAGAATTAAATGGCAAAATTTTTTGTAACCTATAAAGACTTTAAAAAGACAACAGGAAATTCACTAGAATATTTTCATAAAGCAAACTTATTTGAGAGAAACAGAGGAACAACTATGGTGTTGTTGTTTTTTTTCACTTTAAAATTAGGGGGAAGTTTTGATTCTTGTGCAAAATATCTTATGGGCTTTCAAGTGCGTTTTGTGCAGGTTAGCCCATCTTTGACTAAATTATCTTGCAAACACCCAGAACATGTGAAACCTTGCTTACTGCCCACTGAGTAATAAACTACAAGGCTCTTCAGCTAATTTTGAGGTTATTAATGTAATGCAGTTAGTCACCTTAGTTTAGACATCTGGACAGTTGTGCCAGTAAGGGTAAGTCAGTCCAATTTATGTTCAATTTAAATTAACCATATGTGCTACTTTATTGTAGTGTTCATGCATATTTTACTTACATTGTTTTTGTAAGTTAGTTACTGCAATGCACTTTTGTTTCTGATCCTTTGAAACAAATATTCATCCCAGCTGTAGAAGTGATTGAGGCAATAAAGGAATCGTTTAGTGTTTAAATTAAATCTGTCATATTGGACTGTCGCATGTCTTAATACATTAGAAATATCACTAGGAATCAGTGATCATGCAATTCCTTGTGCTTACTCATAATTGTTTAAGCAGTGGGTACGTCAGACTTTTATGTTTGCATGCAAATGTAAGTGTAAGGCCTTGGGACATCATTGACCATAGTCAATTTGAGTATAGTAAAATTTATCTATGCATTCATATAATCAGATATGCATCTGGTCCTTGTACCAAAATATACAAACTGCCAGTCTTGATGTCTTTTGTGACCCACTTTAATTACATTCTAACACTGATACTCAGAGAGTTTGTTCATATAAACAAAAGACATATTTTTAAGTAATAGAATTCATTTTATTGAAAACTAATGTTTATTATTTTATTATTTTTATGAATTTATAATGAAATGAGTACTTTCCTGTGGACATATTCTTGGAGTATTTGGAAGTGGTAGACAATTTAGAACAGAGTGCAAGGGAGAATGTGTCATAATGACACCCATCATTTTGAAGTTATCTTAAGAAATTAAATGTGCATATGTGTACATTGGTGTGTGTGCATACATGAGTGTCTGTGTGTATGTGCGTGTGTGTGTGCTTGTGGGGACTAGAGCTCAAAGTTGGGTTTCATTTTCAATTACTTTGCATCTTAGTCTTTGACAACAGATCTTTTACTGAAGCTTGGGGTTTCTGTTGGCTAGATTGCCCCAGATTTTCCCCTGTACTCTCTTAGTCCCAGTGGTACATGCCACTGAGCCCTACTTTTTATGTGGTGCCAGAGATCCCAACTCAGGTCTTCATGTTTGTAGTATAAGAACTTTACCAACTGAGGTATCTGCCTAGCTCTCTTATTTTTTATTACATCAGTTTACCAACCTGAATCTTTAGTGTACTGATGAATGTGATAAAACATTAAGGTATTACTAGATGAATTTTCATACTCATCTCATGAAAACTGGCATTTTAAAAGACTTTCTGAGTAATTTTTGTTAATAATAAAATCTCATGTTGTCTGATTAAAGACTGTTGATGTTGACAGAGCATTTGCACAAGCTTCTTATGCCTTCTGAAACCCATATAAAATGAGCATATTATTTTAAGGTCTTAAATCACTAGGGCACAGGAAATAAAAAAAAATTAAACAACAACCATGGAAAGCATGTGGACAAGTAGTAACTGACTTAGCAGAACCTAGAAAGTTAAATCCTAAGTCAGCAGTTAGAAAAGCCAAGTGTAGCCTGATTTATAATACAAATCAAAAGGCTTAGAATTGGTGGCTGTGGATGGCGAAGTGACAGAGTCTGCAACAAAAACTTCATGTGCGTTGGTTTAAGAGGTGCTTTGATTCCCGCATTTTCTCTCCCAATTCCGTATGACCAGGTGCCTGACCCTCCCCCAAGCTGATAAAATCTAAGATATGTTCTCTAAAGAGGCAGCATGGAATAGTTTCCAGACTGTGTTCCTCAGGGTAGGTGTAGTGAGAAATGCCAGACTGAAAACAGGCAGATAAAATGGAAGTAAAAACATCACAGATAAACTCCCTGCCATTTGGCTACTAAAGTATCTTCAGAGAGGATTATACCCTCTGGGTACTCAGAACCTTCTCTGGAGAATCTATGCAAACAAGAACCAAGACCTTACCAGAGAAATAATGCTGGGGAGAGAAGCACAGCTTATGAACAAATATGAAAAAAACCCAGGAATATTCCCTGAATCCCCATCTAACTCACAGGACTCACAGTAGGCTTCAACAATTGATCAATACTTAGCTGAACTGCAAATAGAGATTTTAACCGTTTTAATAATGGAAACACTGAAATTGATTCGTACTAAAGACTAGCTATATTTGAGAGTCAGCGAGTCAAAGCTGGCACACACACACACACACACACACACACACACACATACACACACACACAAATTGGGTATGTGTTGATGGTGGCAGAGAGAAGAGAAACAGTGCTACATCTTCCTAACAAAGTCAATGATCATACCTATGCATAATAAATCCATAAGCATCAAACAAGCATGACATTTATATTTTTTCTTTTCAGTCAAACTCAGGGCAGAAAGCAATTATATGCAGTTATTTGCATGCATCATTTTTCAAAACTTGTTCAAAAATCACTAGCATTTTTCATGCCTATTGTACACTTGGTCCTTTTATAATTTTTTCATGTAGATGCTTAGATGATCTGCAATTTTAAGAACCCCAGAGCCTTAGAAATAATGATTTTGGAATACCCAAGCCCACCAACAGGTGTCCAGACAACCCACATGAAATCCAGTGGACCATGCATGCAAAAAGACATGAAAGTAAAAAGACTAGTAGGGAGGAAGGCTTGGATGGGAAAAGGGAGGAATAGGATTGAGGATCAAAGTTTGAAAATATTGTAAATTGAATATATAAACGTATGAAACTCCAAAAGAATTTAAATTTTTTAAGTAGAAGTAAAAATGTTGCTTCAAAAATTCACAACTATATGAAAAAATGTTTAGTTTTATCACTTTTACTATGCCTTCTTTTTTTCTTTCCTTTTATTCCCCCCACTTTTGTGTATATATACCAAAACGCACTTCAGTGTGTGTGCCTGCGGAGGCCCAAGGGTAACATCATGAATCACTTTGGATTGTTCTAACCCCTTAGTGTTTTGCTCTTGGGTTTCCCATGCTCCACATTCCAGAGCCTGAACTGTACGCTGCTGCCATTTCTGTCCAGTATTTTTATGTGGGATCTGGAGTCTGACCTAAGGTCCTTGTACTCGTGAGGTGAATCTGTTCCTGATCCATCTCTCCTGCCCTGCTGTCATCTACCATCTTTTACACTAAAACTGCTTTTGGAAGTGTCCAGGAAATGATTCTCCTGAAAATTGTCTTTCTTAATAAGAATAAAAACCTAGTCAGTTCTATTTGATTTATTTGAAATATAAGGCTATTCTGCTCTTTCTAAATGTTTGGATATGGAGAACATTCTGAGTTCTAAACTTTCAGGAAAATATCTGAATTTCTAGAAAGCTAATATATTTTTGACATATTTAAAGTCACCTTCAAATGTTCAGATTGGATAGAAGTTTGAGCACTATTTATTATACTATTCATTTTAATTACAAAGTTTTAATTGTGTCAGAATATTTATCTTCAGAAAAGTTTAACTGAGCATCAGCATACTCTATGAGATTACCCATTTTTGTCCAGAATGTTTTGTCTCTTTGTCAGCTCAGTTTCACTCAGCTGTTGAAGGATTATGCCTTTGCTTATGGCAGAATCCCATCTGCCACTGTTCCAGAGTGACCATGCCAGCTTGCTGGTGGGGGAGGGGTAGTCTTGGAGGGAGCACTCATCCTTTTGGAGAGTCACGTCTTAGGTCTGACCACACTGTGTGACATCAGTGTCTGTTGGCAGCACCATTTAATGACCCTTGTCATCTAATTCAGCTAATCCCTTAGCTCTAATAAGTTGAACATTATATGTCTTCTACTCCATAAGCTTAAATACAATAACATATATAATAAGGAACTTTCCAGACAAGTGACATGTATCTGTAGTCCTAGTTGCAGATTCTGAGGTAGAGGATCAGTTGAACACAGGACTTTGAAACCAACCTGACAAACATCGTCATCTTATATGACCAAACAAACAGATAAAAAGTGAAAGAATAATTTGCTGCCTCTCCCATGGAAAAAGAGACTTCTAGATACAATGTGATAAGGAGACTTATACTGGATGTTTTAGAAACAGAGAGTGGATAGACGGCAGAGGCTAGTTGAGAGATAGAAAAGGTTTCTGAAATGATGACAATAGAAATGAAAACTAAATAACGTTGAGATTACTGGGGAGAGCATTCCATTCAGAGAATGCACAAAAGTCCTCAATTAATGATGCTTCCTATGCAACACCATTGATACATTGATGATGGCTGTGGTGACTATGGAGATGACACTGATCACAGTGATGGTGGCCACTCTGATGCACTTATTTCATAAATGAAATTTTAAGCTAAATAAAATGTCTGTGATCATATAATGTGTCAATGAGATAGCTCAGCAAACTGAATTATTTTGTGCCATTTCTTGTCATAAATGCTTTTAGAAGATTAGCATGTCTTTGTAGGAATCCCCTTGTTTCAAAATTCCATTGTAATGGTTCTCACAACCTGTAGGAGTCAACTGTTTTATTCCATTGACCCACGATATTATTAACTCCAAAACTTGATTCTAAATATCTTGCTTCACCCTTTGCCAGCATTTACTCTGGTATTCCCAATACCATTGAAAGCTGAGCCCGCTGGAACCGCGAATCCACCTCAGTGCTTTACCCACCACCAGCCTCTTGTACTGACTTTCTTTTTTTGCATCTAGCAGTAACTTCACATACCTTCACCATGCCCCTAGACCCTTCAACAAAACTCTATCTCTGACTGAAGCCATGTATTGGCCATTTTCTGTCTGCTGCTTGTAAAACTAAAATTGAATTTAAGGAAATCTCACATGACTGCCTCTCTTTAAAATCCGAGACCATGCATTATACTCCTGCCCTGAATTTTCCAATACCCAGAACAGGTGCATTGAGTCCTTCTTTTTCTCAAATACTTCCTTGCTTCTACTCCATCATTCTTGACCCTAAAAAACATGATATTATGTCTCCCTGACCCTAGCCTCTTTGAGCACATGCCTACTTCTCTGTTCCTCCTCAAGGCCAAACTTCTCAAATGGATGATCTTTCCTAGTACCTACTCACTGAAACTTGGGTGCAAACTCAAAATCTGCACAGCAACATCTCCTATGTCTAGTCTCACTTGCTCATGATGTTCTGAGGCCCAGGTTACCCTCAAGTTTGAGGTTCTGCCTCAACCTCTTGTCGCCAGAATTACATGGTTTCATCATCTTCTGTCTTCTTGAAAGTTTTATTTCTTCACATTCAAAGGCTCTGTCTTATCCAACTTTTCTTCTCTAGTGCAAGAGTCCTCATATTGCTTTTCTGTCCCACTTAAATATTTGGGGTGACCCAGCATATAGTACTGGCTCTATTTACTTGTTGTCCCTAAACAGTCTCACTGATCTATGCTGATAATTGTATGCCTTGTTCTTTTAGAACACCAGATACAATCAATTATCTGAGAATCATATGATCAGTCTAGTTAAATACTTAGAGTTTTTGATGTCGTTCATTCAGTTTGCTTTCTAGTAATCCCCATTTCTGTAACTGGCACCTATACAGTTGCTTATATTCATCAATGTTCTTGAAAATTCTTAGTTCTCTTTTCCATGTTCTGATCCAGTCCATCAGCAATCTTGACTCTATATTTCCAAAATAATTTCAGTCCATCTATTTTTTAACTGTCAACCTACCTCTTCCCCTAATTGTCACATAAAATTTTGTTCTTTTGTTTCTAGATTATCAGAATAACAACTGCCTATCTTCCAACTTTTCCTCCTAACTTAGTTACTTTTCTTATCACTATTTATTCATTTTCTGATTTTCCTGTGTCATCTGCCATCCTAACAAAAAAATGTGAGTCCTACAGGGTCATAGGTCTCATCTGATTTGTCTCATATATTTACTGTAAACTTTTTGAGAAAAAAATATATGAAAAGTTAGATATCTTTTGAATCAAATTTACATGAGGTTTTTTCTAAAATAAGAGAAACAGGCAGAATTACATGTTATATTAAAGTCAAATGCAAAGATTTAAAACTGAAAATGTCTCACTTTTTCCAATCTGAAATTACAACCATGGCAGTGTTATGCTTACTATTCTATATATCAGTCCAATATATAGATTGACTTACCTGGTTTTTTGAGGTCCAATGAGGAGTAATTACAAAACCACACACATACCATTCACACACTGTTGTATTAGTCAGGGTTCTCTGAAGAAACAGAATCTATAGAATGTAATATGTGTGTGTGTTTGTGTGTGTGTGTGTGTGTATATGTATATATATATATATATGTGTGTGTGTGTGTGTGTGTGTGTGTGTGTATAGATAGATAGATAGATAGATAGATAGATAAACAAGTTTATTAAGAAATAACTCACAGTAAAAATAGTGTCCTTCAAGGTAGCGGCCCGCAGCAGCCTCCTTCCTGACTGGAATGTTCCACAAAGCTCAAAGATCCCAAGAAGGTCTCAAGCTTTGCTCCTCTGGAGGGTCGAAGACACTGGGTTCTGACGTGGATGAAGAACAGCTGGGCTCTGACGTCGGTGATGAACAGCGAACAGCAGCAAGGCCCAGAGACCAGGCTCCAAAGGCAGCGGAAACAGCAACAACGTGGTGGAAAAGGTGAAGCTCCAAGTCAGCCAAGGACGGAGGCGGCAGCAGCAGCAACAAAGAAGGCCACGACACTCCAAAGATGAAGAACGTGCACGCAGAGTGGATTCCACAGCAAGTTGATACCAGATCAGGGAAGAGCAAGTCCCTCCTTGCACCTCCTATTATCTGGTCCGCCAATGGAAAGTACCACTCACTATAGGCTGGGTTCTCCACAGCCATCAGTCAAGTATCTACAGGCTTGTTCAGGGGCCATTCTAACCCTTAACCTTCCACAGCTGCCCCCAGTCTGCAACTGTCAAGTTGACATCGAAATGCAACCATAACAACTGTATTACCCAGTCACACCTCTGGATCATTACCTGATGTTTAATTAATATAATCTCCCTGCTTAGCTCATTAAAATATAGCTAAAGTATCAATACTTTGTTTTTTTTTTTCAAAACTTCCTTGCTCCTTTCCTTTCACTGAAATCTCCACATGGCCTTGTGTCCCTCCAATGCTCAGCTTCTTTGTCCTTACATTTGATGAATCTACTCCTCTCTCTCACTCCATCTCTTTATTACCATCATGGGATGTACTATTGTTCACACATTGTAAAAGTTTCCATCATTTGCCTGCAGTTCTGTCTGTGAATTTTGCATAATTGTATTAGAACTACAGCTGAAACTCTAACTAAAAGTTTAAGAGTCCCCAGGGAGCTGAGAGCAAAACAAATAGTTAACTCATAAAAACAGCATTCCTATTGATAAATTGTATACAAATACAGGCTAGAGCTTTAAAAGAATAAAGTAAAACTTTATTGCAGTAATTCATAAATTCATAATTTATAATTCTCCATACAGAGGAATTATCAGCTTAGGTGTCCAGAGAAACTTAAAAGCTCTCTTCATAGTCACCCTCCTTTTGTTGTTTTGGATTCATGCAGGGAACAGAACCAGTAGGTCCAGGATGAGATTCTGTAGATACAGCACAAATTCAGCTGCCAACTGAAGCTCAGTTTCACTAAGGGAACTATGTTATCCCTTGCCTGAACTAGCAAGAATGTGCCCTCAGGGATGGGAAACAAACAAACCTTCACAGACCTGAGCAAACCGCATCACTTTCAAAGGAAAGTTCTCCTGTCTTCCACTACAGAATCAAAGGTCCATAGGACATAGCACACATTCCCCAAGTAAAAAAGAATGTAGATAGAGTTAAAGAGCATTTCTCGAAAAAGCAACTTCTTTTTATTGCTGTGCCCCTTAAAATTTCTTCCCATCCCATCACTTCATTTGTGTAAAAGTGAGTGTGTTCTTTATCCTGGCCTAAAAGAAAGGATGATTAAACAACCAGCCCCAGAGAGGGGTCTTCAGAAAGCTAAATTTTCTCAGATTTGTGAAATCACATGAAAAGTGCAATATTTTAGAAACTCTGAGGAATGAATTGTCAATCTTGTTTTATAATAGCAGTATTTTTAATGGAAATTCAACTAAAGAGGAGCTAGGGAAATGACCCAGTTTTTAATGTGCTTGCACGCATGAGGTTCTGAGACCAGATCCCCAGCACTCATGCCAAAATAAGCCAGACATGTAGTATCCATGAAAAAATAAGTCAGGCATCTCATGCACAGCTGTAATCCCAAGGCCTGGCAGGCAGAGATAGACAGATTCTTGGAGGATAGTAGTCAGATGGCCTAACCTAATCCCTAAGTTCTAGGTTAGGGAAGTGATCCTATCTCAAAAAATAATAATAATAATAAGGTGGAACAGTGCAAGGCTCCTACTGCATGAAGAGTGGGGTGACATGGCTGGATGAAGGTGAAACTGAGTGGGCCATTCATGTGAAAAGATGAAAATAGTAGGGATACTCATAAGGAAGGAAAAAAGTTGTCATGGGAATGGAGGGGATTGAGAATTAAAGTTTGAAAATACAAATTTATTATATTAGTATATCAATCTCCAAAAGAACAAAAAAGAAAAAATAATGGGAAAATTGGGCTGTACAGATGGCCCAGGGGTTAAGACTCTGCTTCAAAAGCAAAAGGATTTGAATTCAGATCCCAGATCTCACATAAAATCATCAGGTAGACATGGCTGCAGTCTCCATTTGCATCTTTAGAAAATGTAGCCTGGGAAACCCCAGATGGAAGCAAAAAAGAGGTAGAACCAATTCAGAATTTCTTGAAGTCACCCTTGAACCTCTGCAAACACACACAATGACCTTTCTCTCTTTCTCCCCCCTCCCACACACACCCACACATACAAACCAATACCACCATCCCCTCCATTACCATGTACACAAAAATTCAAGTCATGTTTTCATTTGATTACATGTAAAATTTTCACATCTATATGATTTACACAGACTTCAAGTGTTCTTTACACTTTAATCACCTGTCATAGTTAGATACAGATGTCAACTTTAACAGCTGAAGGTTTGAGCTGCAAAGAATTAGTACCTGAGTTAAACCCAGAAAGAACCTTCAGGAGGTTTTCTAGTTGATGTGGAAGACCCTGACTGTGATAGACAAGACTAGTCCCTAGACGGATGATGGAGGGAACTAGTTGAAAAAGTTAGCATCCTTCTGTACACTTGACCAGACATGCTGTTCTAGAAATTCAAGGATTGTCGGTCTCTCTGCCATTATGCAGATATGGTGTAGCCAGTTCCCTCAGCCTTCGTGTTGGTGAGAGTTCTTCCGCCATGTTGGATGAGGAACTACAGAACATCATATGAGAAAACTATCAGAACATCATATGAGAAAACAACACACCTTGTTACCTTAAGCTGTTTTGTCATGTTTTTATCAGCAGCAATGAAGGCAAACTGTATCACCTTAATTTGACTTTAGAGTCAACAAGGGACAGGCTTTCCATTTATGCTTGGCAGAGAATGAGAGCATGCCATTTACCCATCATGTTCCATTTCATAGATTTTTAAATGTGTCATGCAGGTCTGGCTACTTCATAGATTTTCAAAGAAATTAGATGATGTCACAAGGAAGTGTGTGATGTGTACAAACAGTTGTATTTTGTGAACAGCGAGTGCCACATTCCTGATATCTAATTAGGAAACTAATTATTTAAGGCATTGACTAAATAAGCTTTGAGTGCCTACTAGTTACCAAGAATTCCTAAAATTGCCTAAAGACCAATGAATGTGTGATTTGAAATTGGTATAATGGAAAGTCAGATTTCCAACTGTAACATAGCTCCATAAATTTTCTGTAATCATGTAATTATACACTGAAGATGTAAGGGTTTTTTGGTAAGCATTCTACATATCAATTAAATATTAAAAAAAAAACGTCTCATACCTCCCCTGAAGGAGCTTTCAGTCTATTGGAAGAAAACTGGCATATATTTAGGCTGAAGAGATGACTCTGGTTGAGTCTCTGCCTTGCAAGCAGAGGACCTGAGTTCTGATCCCAAATCCTACATAAAAATGCCAGGTGGAAAGGGCAGCAGCTTGCAGGTAAGGCCCTGGAAACCCCAGAGCAAAAAGCCAAAATGATCCAGCATGATTCCCAAAGTCATATTTGGGCTTCCACAGGCACACACAATGCCCTCCTCTGCACAACACACACACGCCCCTACACACACACACACACACACACACACACACATAAACACAGGAAAATTGGCATATAAACCAACTTTATTATCTACATAAAGTTGATCCATACATGGATGATCAGATCCCAGAAAATAGGCATGTTATTGGTTCACAGTTCTACATACAACTTTGATTTAAGTATTTAAAAGTGAGCGTTAAAATCCAGCTAGCATTAGTAATACTCTTTCAAAGCAAGAACAGATTTTGTTATCTTCAGAGAAGTATAATATCTAAGCTTTGCAAACCCTCATTAACCCTTGTGCCAAACTCGCCTGTCAGTGTCTGTATTTTAAGAAACACAGTCTTGACACATCTAGAAATTGAGCCAATAATGGGCTGATGTTCGCCAAGCATCGCAGAATCTTCAGTGCGATTGGCAGCAGGTAGCCAGGCTGAAGAGGAGCAGCTGAGCCCAGACACTCTAGCCCACTTCAGGGACATTGGCCAGCTGGTCTTTAGGACATGACATCTCAAAGAAGAGGATGGGAGGGAAGAGTGAGGATTGCAGGCCTGCAGTAACAGGGCTCTGCTTTCTCTGGGAATGAAGGACCTCGAATAGGCTCCATGCTTTCTCTTCAAGATGTATTTTTCTTGTTCTGAAAAAGCGTGAAGGATGCCTTTGCTCTGGGTTCAATGTAGGACCTCAGAGCTCTAAAAAATTCTTAAATTCGGGACAGCAGGCTAGGACATGTTGGTCCCATCCCCAGAGCTCACGTAAAGGTGAAAGGAAAGAACTAATTTTCAGGCTAAGTACACACACATACACACACACACACACACACACACACACACACACACACACACACACACATTTACTTTCTGATAGACAATTTTTAAAAACTTCTTTAATGTGTTGTAGTCATCCTACTCTAAATCTTAATTCGGTGTGCAGACACCATTACCACCTTACAGACAGGTCATCCTCTGTCAGACATTACTCCATCAGGTGACTCCCTCTCATAATAGGTATTAGCTTCTAATTATATCCTTATTCCTCAGGTGAGAGAAGATTCACATATTCTCCACAATGATTACTTTATGCATTCTCTTATTCCTGGACAAACGTTGTCTATTTAAAGTTGATCCAAACCTCTGCAATTGGATTATATCTAAACCATATATAGCTAAAATATGTCTCCACTGAGCCCTTGAATAGGCCCCTGGCTGTGTGTTAGCACAGAAAAGCTGCCATTTTTGTATATCCATTCCTGTGGAAGATGAGCAGGAAGATTAACTGCAACACTCACTTATTGACTTATTTTTTCCAATTTGTAAGTAAATGGGAAAGCAGCACATGAAAAAATATTATTCTCTATGGTATCCTTCTGAATCATTTTCAAGTTAGAAAGAAATGTTCATTTCTCTGAAACTGCCTCTCTGGGCCTTTGTTTTTGTCTCTTATAAAATGAGAATGTTGCATTTGCCACCTCTAAAGCCTCTTTAAGCCTCGACATTATTTCATACTCTGAATCCCACCCAAAATTCAACCAATAAGTTTCACAGTGAGAAGTGGGAGTTGGAAATAGAACTAAATAGGGCCATCTCTGCCTTTTCCCAAACAAGCCTCAATCATTTGACCACATGGACCAGAGGAAACATTTTTATCAGTATGAATTATTTATGTACACATGTACTGTTACTGCTTAGTTATCACTTCATTCAACTTATTAACATTTCAACAGGAAATGTTTGTCTGGTTCTGATGTTCATATTCATACGTAGGATGATATCATCCAGTGTGGCCTAAATCCAATGTCTGGAGTGTTTCTCTCAGCTCATACCCCAGTGAATCCTGTAAAAATCATGTCCACCCCACATTCAACAGAAAAGGATTTAGTATGCATGTCCTGGTAACCTGTCTTAGGCAAATAGTAGAGTTGGCTTACACAGCTCCCTTTACTTGTTTGCTCAGTATTTGGTTGCTCTGTAAAGAATCAAAATAAGATAATGAGGTCACTGTTCTGGATTTGAATCCTAGATTTTGTACCAGCTCCTTGACTTGTCTTGGCACAGAAAAAGACTAATCAGGTTGTTCTCAGGCTAACTAAGGTAACACAAGTCCTTAGCAAAAGTATTTAGTATATAGATAATTAAAAAAGTTTAGTTATTAGTGAACTCTCTATACCTTATACCTCATGGTAGAAGAAATATTAAAATTTAGTCACAGAGAAAAGAACACTTGAATGAGTCACTTGGGTGTGGGACAACATGGAGAATGCAAAGTCTTACTCTATAGGAACTCACTGTTCCTAATAATGGTTATCAGGAGATTAAAGAAAAATGCCTGTACCTAAAGTAATGTATCCCTCTTCCTCCTTCTCTTCCTCCTTCCTTTCCTTCTCTTCCTTCTCCTTCCCTTCTTCTCCTCCTCTTTCTTCTTTGCATGTGTAGGTGTAGGTATATACCTGTAGGAGGGGGTGTGGTAGAAAAGGGCACTGTATGTGGCTGTAGAGGCTCAAGGGTAACTTTGTGGATTGTTCTTCTTTTATTAATGCTTTGCTCTGTAGTTTCCCAGGCTTTGCCTTTCAGGATTGAAAGTTCAGACCACTTCCGCATAGTATTTTTACATAGGATCTGGAATGGGAACTCATGTCCTTTTGCTTTCAAGGCAAAGGCTTAACCCCTGAGTCATGTCTCCAGCCCATCTCTCCTCTTTTTTAATGTGTGTGTGTATATGCATACTATGTGGAGGATTGGTTCCATGTTCTTGTGTGCACACTAGGTACTCTGCCACTAAGCCTTCTCTCCAGCCCTCTTTCTCCTTTTACAATGAAAGGTTATTGGCTTCCTTCTCCATAACAAGTATTCTGGATTTTAAGGCTAAAATTGCTGAACAAGTCAACATGGCTGTGCCTTTGTTAGTCTAGTGAAGGAGGAAAGTCTGTATTAGACTGCCTCACCGACAACTTAAGACAAGTAGCCTAAGAAACAACCCTGTTTTGTAAGGGCTCGTGTCTAAGAGAGCAAGGGCTGCAGAAACATGACCAGGCTGGCAGGAGGGGAAGGGACTTCCCTAAATCCCCTCAATAACAGCTCACACACAGGACCTCCATCGGAAAGATACTATTAGAGATCAGACAAGTCAGGAATAGCAACTACTGAAGTTCTCACTAGACAGATCTGCAGGAAAAGCATTAACAACTGACAAAGAATTTATTTTCTTTGTACATAGCCATTCCGTAACAAGATTTGTTTCTAAATAATTGTGACCTTTTTCTACTTATAGTATCAAACATTTTAAAAATACATGAAAGTAATTGGTCTGAATCATCCAAATGAAAGCTCTTTCTCTGGGTCTACATAAATTGAATTCTTGTCCTTATCAGTGCCTACCACCATAAAGAGAGAGGGGCCAAGCATTCCTTAAGGAATTTATGATTACTCTGAAAATTCAGAATTTTTCTTGACACCTTTTAGCTTTTTAGCTGTCAAGCAGACACCTGAAGTAAGCTTAAAAATATATTTCATGGAAAAATTAAAGAGATGGACAGATAAAAACATTAAAAAGAGCCCACAGCCTCAGTTGCAGAGAAATTCTGTCCTTAGTGTGGTAATTTCTTTCAAAATCTTCAGATTAGTTGCAATAAATCTGTCTACAGAACTCAATCTTCAAAAGAATTACCAAAGTTTTCAAAAACAAATATAGGTGTCTTTAAACTTTTTTGTCATTTATTTATCATGTGATTGTGCAGTGTATGTATTGTGTGTGTGATGTGTATGTGTGCATATGTGTGTGATATGTATGTATATATGTACATGTGTCATGCATATGTGCATATGTATTATGATATATATATGTGTGTTTGTGCACGTGTGTGTGTATGTGTGTGTGTATGATTTGTATATTTTGTATATGTGTGATATGTGTCATGTATGTGTGGTGTGTATGGGCATATGTATGTGTGATATATATGTATGTTTTTACATGTGTGTATATTTATGTGTATGTGATATGTGTATATGTATGTGCATATGTGTGTGATATGTGAGTATATATATATAGGATGTGTGTGATGTATATGTTCATATGCATGTGGATGTAAATGTGTGTACTTGTGCATGTGTGTATATATTTATGTATACATGTTTGATATGTGTATGTGATGTATGTATGTGTGTGATGAATGTCTGATGCGTGTGCATGCACACAATGTGTGTGTGTGTGTGTGTGTGTGTGTGTGTGTGCGCGATGCATGGGCTTCATGTGTTGAGATCAAAGAACAGCTTTCAGCAGATTGCGTGCTCCTTCACCATGTCGGCAACAGAGATTGAATTCAGGGTCCCAGACTTGGCAGAAAGCACCTTCACCCCCTGAGCCATCTCATTGGTCAGAGGCAAGTTACTGTATTTATTGTGTTGCTAATGGTTGCTGTGACATCATGGAATGGCTGCAGTGCAGTTGAAGACAGTATCTCTACCCACAATGCCCAGCTTTGTTCACCAGTGACTTCCCTTTGACATAGCTCAGTCATGGTGTGTACATGCTTGATATTTAAAGGATAATGTTCAATGATTAAAAGCCTTCTGGAAATTGTATTCTTTCACTTCACAACTGACTAGGTTTTAGTTTTAAACTTACAATATTAAACTTCTCAAATTAGTGAGGCACGTATGTGCCAGTGATCCTAACATTCAGGAAACCAAGGCAGCCTTCTGCCTCACAAGTTTGAGGGCAGTCTTTGTTACATAGTGAATTCAAAGATTGTATTTCAATAAATCAAAAAATCAAATTAAACTGATCAGAGGACATGAATGTAAATCAGGTAATTTTTATTCTCTTTATACTCACACCATTGGTTCAATTAAAGAGGCAATGTAATATTAAGACAAACTCAATCTCTTTTCAATATCAAAATACAGTCTGCACTTTTAATACATTTGTTGCTTTACCATGGTAGTTTTTTTCTCTTCCACTATTCTTTACTGACAGATTTTTCATTTTTTATTTTCATTTTATTTATTGAATTTATTTTATTTGATTAATTTATTTATTTGATTTATTTATTTAACTTATTTTAATCTATTTTTAATTTTTTTTAGTTTTACTAGCATATTGAGTACTAATCTCTGCTTTCCTCCATCCATCTTCTTCCCATTTCCCTCCTGTCATCCTCCCTTCCCTTCATCAATCCATTCCACTGCCTCCCATTCTCCTGCCCTGACTGCTTCTATGGACCCCTGGGTTCCCTCTGGCTTATCCACTCTTGTGGGGGTTCAGGCCTCTGTGGCATGCCAAGTTGCCCCTCCTCAGGTCACTCCACTCATAGGGGTATTTCCCTTCACTGATCCACCTCTAGTCCCTAAGATTTTGTTCTTATCTCTCTTCGGTTCCTTATAGTCTATGGAGGCATGTTGGTATTTCAGTCATATCCATGGTAGATTTTAAAATTAAGTGTGTGGCTCAAGAGCCACACATTACTTATTTATTTAGTCACTTATTCATTTATTAATGTGCTTATTTATTATTTACCATTTATTATTCACAACTGAGATGAGACTCCATGTAGCACTACCTTCCTATGCAACCAGTGCACAGTCGTCTGAATGACTACATACTCGGCTACAGCTCACTGAGGATGTCACCTTAGCTAGAAAACTGAACATGCAGGATGGGTGAGAATCAAGTTAGCGCAAAGTCAGCCTGACTGAGATGAGGTTTATTTTTAGTTGCTAACACTTTTGAAGATGAAATTACAGAATATAGCAATCATTTTCTAGCACACTGGCTCTTAAAAGTAATCAGGCGACTGGATTAATAATAGCATATTTTTTCTTAATAACCCACAGAAACATTTGTGTTTATTCATCAGAAATCGTCAAAATGATATTCCAATTCAGGAGTATTGAATTAGCATTTGAAAATTCTTTACTAAATTCTAGGTGTACTTTATTAGGAAGGGTGAATTGAATGCCTGCTCAGTCCACATATTTGATGAAATTCAGTAAGCCAAAAGGTTATGAATGCATCCTAATGCCAGTATTCATTTTGATACTTACAGTCACTGTGCTCTTGACTGTGTTATTTCTCTGTACAGCAGGATCTTCATTTATATAATGAAGATGAAGATTATGGTAACACATCAAAGCTGTTAACATTTATGTGGCTTCTTCTTGGCACCAGACACTCTTCAAATTTCTTGAAAGGAATATTTTTTTAAAAAAATGAAAAAGAACTAGGAAGGTGAGCATGAAGTATTTGCTATATAAATGTAAGGACCTGTGCTTAGATTCCCACATAAAGTCAGATGCAATAGTCTGCAATCCTAGAACTCCTATGACACCATGGGAGGCAGAAACTTGAGAATCTACACATACACAGAGAGAGAGAGAGAGAGAGAGAGAGAGAGACAGAGAGACAGAGAGACAGAGAGAGAGAGAAATAATTATCTCCAGTATTACAGTATCATGTTAGAACCCACAATATATTTAATTTTCACAACTATATGATATCTCAAATGTCTTTTGCCCTTTGGCAGAAAAGTAAACTAAAAAAACAAGAAGTTAAACTACTTTTCCAGAACCAGTTCAGTTTCAAAACTGTCATTTCATTCAGCTGTCCAATTGTAAAGTGTGTCCTCAACTGCTATCCTACGGTATGCGATGCACGCATCAATGTAAGGGTGGTATTTCATGAGATTTTATATACAGACTACTTCCCAAAATGTCAAATTGTGACCCTTCTGCCACATTCACCCTAGGATTACTTTGAAGATAACTCTCAAGAGATTATGGAGGATAAAGGAAACTTACATAAACTGATCACTTACACATACATGTTTCCCATAACAACTCTGGATGCAAGTTAACATAACCCTACTCCAACTAAGTAAACAGAGATTCAGGAAAGACAACATGTCCAAGACCAGTCCAGCTATGCCAAGCCATTAAATTTCAGTATGTACGTCACCAGAGGTCATACAGCTAGCTATAAAACAATAGATTTCAGCAACAGCGTTCTAAACAATCTTTTTTACACACTATTCTGCATATAGCCCATGATAATAATCATGAAAATCCATCTATATGCATTTGTGGAACCCATAAAATGAAATCAATAGACTTTTGGAAAAATGTTAAATCAATTACATCTGTCAAAGTGCTAAAGTTGTCATAAATAAAAATTACTTGGTTGCATTAATAGGAATGAAATGGCTTAGGTAAGATTAATGTCATTCCCCACTCACTTTATCATGTATCAAAGTTATTATCATCAATAATACAATATTTTTGTATGTTATAATTCCTAGGAGATCAGGATTTTGCTGGAAAATATAGCTGATGCATGAGAAAAATTTGCTGCTTATTTAACAGATCATGAACTATAAACTGTCATTGAAGTACGTTTCCTGGTCCAAATGGAATTTATTTTTTTCAAAAAAGTGGAGAAAAAAACAAAAGCCAAGAATATATTTTAATTAATTAATTTATTTTTTCCACTCATACAAACTTAATAAGTACCCCAATCATCTCCCTCCCTCCACCCTTCCCAGGCCCCCCTTTCCTCTTCCTTTCCCCCCCTCCTCCCTTTCTCCCAGTGCCTCCTCTACTCCCCCATCCCTGGAACATCCTTTAGTCAAACTTCCCTCTGGGTCTTCCTCTCTGATGGGTATAAGCATTGCCTAGAGCCCTTTCTTGTGTTCCCCTTTAGTATATGAACAATATTGCGGCTGTTAATCCCTTGCTTCTAAGAATCCTAGTTCCTGTGATCCATGCTAGACTTTGGGGGGGGGGGGTCAATGCTATGCCTGTCATTGCGCAGGTCATGCAAAATCCTATTATGGTTACTTCACCCCTAACTTGTGTGGAGTGTCTAGCATATCTTTGCTCCTCTCCATCTTTAGACTCTTACAATCTTACCGCCCCCTCTAAAAGCCAAGAATATTTTTGTGCAACTTTGATTTTACTCTTTTCTAAAACCAAATGACCATTTGCTTCTTCCCACCTAACCTCTATTAAATCTAATTGAGAAAAGAGCAAGGAAAATAAATATGGGTTTGTTTCTTGGCAGCGTTTTACCTTGTGGTTAACCATATGACTATTAAGAGGAACATGTGCAGAAATACTAATGTCTTCCACTTGCATTCATCTCTCTTAGAGATATGAGAGAGGAGGAGAGTTTGCTCTCATTCTCCCCTGTGAACGTGTATCACTGCAAAGTGCATCACATGCACAATGCTTAACCAACTCACTCTCGAACCTGATAGTGAAGTAGAATTTCCTGGCTCTTCTTAGCCCTACACGCTGCTCTTCCATTCCCACCACCCCAGTGGTTACTTTAGTTATATCCCAGGACGATTAACATCACAATATTCCTTGAACTGTAATTTTATTAGTGATCTCACAGCACTTTATGGATGTTCTTCTAGAAAAAAGGCTTAATTTATCATGTTTATTGGAAAATGGTTAGAAATTTTATTGTTGAAACTGATATATGTGCTCCACTTGGCGTGCTGTTTCTCCAGAGCTCTGAACATGAAATGTGCATTGTTCCACACTATACTTGAGAGGTACTTTGAAGTATCTTTAAAAAATACTATGGGGACTAGCAAATTGATTCAGGTAATGGTGCTTACCACCAAGAATAATCACCTGAATTCAGTCTCCAGAACCCATACGTTAGATCCAACTCCCAAAAATCATTTTCTGACTTCTACATAACACCATAGCAATATGCATACACATGCACACAAGCATATATACTCACACATTCTTTCCCTCTTTCTCTCTCATACACACACAATCAATAAATGGAAACATTTTCTTAAATGTCTATTAAAAACTTAATAGAGAAAAGGCAAGATTTGGATTGCTAAGCTTAACTGAGATACAAGCAAAACTTCATATTTATTTAATAGGGATGAGTCACTTTAACTAGTATAGAGGATTTAAGAATACTCTTACCTACTGACTTAGAATATCTAAAGGTCACTGACATATCTCTAATGAAAGACCAAGAAAGTGTAAGGAGGTAAAGGTCACTGACATATTTCTATTGAAACACCAAGAAAGTGTACAGAGGTATTTAACTTTCAATTTATCTTACTACTTATGGGTATATGTGGGGTATGCACACATTCCATAGCACATTGAAGAAGGTCAGTAGAAAACTCTCAAGAGTCAGTTATCTCCATCCACTACAAAGAGGAATCTAGGGATCAAGCTCAAGTCATCAGATTTATGTGACAAGTGATAAGAATTGTGTGACAAATAACTTTGCCCATTGAGTCATCTCATTGGCCCAATTTCTCACTTGTATAAAAGCCTAATAGAAATAACTGACCAGTCCACATTCAGAAACATACAAACTAATATTTCTGTACTTCAAAAGCAAAGGAAGACATGCGTTTTACCTTTTTGATCCTTGCCTAGGTCTGTATCTCTTAGCCTACTTAGCAATACTAACAGTAGGCACATCTGTTTAGAAAATTAAGCAGTGGGGTTTATTGAAGCCTAAAAGAATATATCTATGAGGAAAGTTATGGAGATAGCTCATTTTGTTTTATAATAGAATTATTGAAACTAGAATTTTGGATTCTGTACAAATTAGGTATATTAAAAATATGAAATTATTAAAAATAACTTTAAAAATCTTAGAGATTCAATTATATATTGTTATAAAGAATAACTCACTAGGGTTTCCTTTGAACATCACGAGAAATAATGCAGTGGGACACATGTTGTCAACTTTCCCAGCCAATTCAGGCTCAAAACTCATAGTAGCTAAGTAATATAATTTTAAAATAATTGCCGGACTGAACTTTAACAAATGCATGAATGCGTTCATTTATTTAAACTTCTTGAAGTTGAAAGGCACAGACTTTTGACTGTAGTTATAACCTCAAGAGTAGAGATAGGGTGTCCATGAGTTTGAGACCAGTTTACACCATGATTCTTAGGTCAGCCTAGGATACATAGTGAGTGATACATAGTCTGGACTCAAGACACAAAAACAAGAAAAGTTATTTAAAGTTATTTTTCTGATAGTACAGTAAACCTATTGGCTTCACCAAGGTAAGACACTTAAGCTTAACTGACTGACAGATTCATCGGATCTGTCATTACCAAAGTCACAACTAAGAGTCATGGGAACATCTTGTTCTTTGCCTTCCGGCTGACTCCCCATGCAGTGTGAGCACCAAATAAGTGTTTCAAATGAGCTCAAAACTGTTTTATTGGCACTTGGCTTCTTTATCTCATGGAATGAATAGTTTTTCTCTTCTTTAAATGGATTTGTGATATTAATTATTTCTTAAAGATATATATTTACCATATACCCTGGTTTTATGTAATTTCAAATACTTAAATTCACCTTCCCCTCTATATTATGAGTTTTCATATCTTAGTTGTATTTCATTGATTTCCACATTTAAGTTACTTGTCATGACAATAGATTAACACGTACCCATAATTTTTTTTTACTTTTAAAAATAAATTTGAAGGACAGCTGAGAAAGCTTGAGTTTTATAAAGAGAACATGAGGATTTTGTATATGTCTAAATTGATAGTCACTGGTAACAGTATCTTCCATGTTAGAGGATGGTAACAGATCTGTAAATTGAAGAAAGAGAAATTACCAACAAATGCATATATTGATCCTCCATTATCAGAACAATATACTTTTAAAAGACTATTTCCCCCATTCTCTTCTGACTGGTGTTGTTATAAAATTAAAAATATTCAAGTACTATTATTTAATTGGCAATGTTCAGTTTACTTTTATTCATTCAGAAAAAAAAGCAGGAAGGAGTATTTAAAAGTCATTAAAATTGCAGGAAACTAAGATGCAAGCTCACTGATCCTGATACATATACAGTCACAATTACATGGGAAGTACCATAGCAACATCTTGCCATGAAAGCAGAAAGATCTTAAGAAGTTCCACACCTCCTTGAGAGACTGATGAGAACTAATACTGATAGAGAAAGAAAGGAGGAAGGCTACCTTTCTCAATGGTATATCCATTGATCTATGACATTTGCTAGAGCATGAATCATATCAAACATATGCCATCAAAGACAGATTGATGAAACACAGTGGAGCACATAAATTAAAAAATTTGAAAATAAGAGGGAGTATGGAGGGAAAATGAAGGGTCATAAAGGGAAAAGAAAGAAGGACTGGGATTGGAGACTAAGGGGTAAAAATATCATAAGTTCACTATATTCATATATATGACATTAAAATATAAAAGAATAAAAGGAAAAAAGACTGCTGGTCTTTCAAATCAAATCTTTAAAAAAGGAAGATAATCCTTTGCTTTTATTAATATGAATTCTCTGTACTGCTGTACAAACCATATGTCTGTGCTACCTCAGAGAACATATGAATAGTAGAAGTATCATTTCCTCTCTTGGAGCTCTAGTGACACACTGGTTTCACAATCTAAAGTCAGAGGGAATGAAATAGAATTAATGTGTCAAATAACATTTCCAACCACAATGTGTAATACAAGCATGACACTTGGATTCATCAAGTTGGAACATTTTCCAACATGGGTTCAGTGATGGACAGCTGTGACTTTCTGTGTGCACTTTCTTATCTGCCTCATTTCTGCAAAGCAGATTATGAAACATCATTAAATCATGTAACGGTCTTCTGAGTTTATATTTCATATGCATTTTATAGTGTGAATTTTACAAAGTAGAAAAATTTTAACTGCATTGACAAAGTTTACACACATTTTTAGTGAAACCTTCTTCACATTTGGCATGAGTCATTATAAGATTGTATTTAGCTGTGACTTTTTGCTCAATTCAACATGGACACATCTACAATAATGAATTAATCATTCCTCTCTTATTTTTTTTTTTTTTGGAAAAGCCAAGTCCACTTGACGGGACAATATTGGATTCCTCTAACTGTCCATATGTCAAGTTGTTACTTTTAACCTTCCAATTCTCCAAACAAACAAAACTCGGTTTTTTGTTATCAATTTCACATGATATTTAACAAGGAAAGAGCAATGATATTTATTAATGAAAGAGCAAACAATCTCATTTTCTACACAACATTCTACCCTTTCAAGTTGTTTTTTATTGAAATCTCTCTTGCACAATTTTTTTTATTCAAAGCTCTCTACTCTTTTCAAATTCCTAAGGGAGATGAAAGGAATTTGTGTTTGCTCTTTCAGGAGCAGAATTAGTATAAGAATATCACAAAATTTCTCTTGAATATTTTTTTCAGAAAAAAATCCTGGTAAACTGTATCGCTAAAAACAAAAATAGCTAGAAAAATCGCAAGAATTGTGCTCCTTAATCAACTAAAATTTTGAGACTTTTTAAAATATAATATTTATCTATTTGAGAAAGACCAAGAGAGAGGTTCACAAGTAGAGGTCAAAGGACAGCTTCCAAAATTTAGTTCTCTCCTCCTGGTAGGCTTCCAGGAATCCAACTCAGATCACCAGATTTATAAACAGATACCTTACCCATTGAGCCTTTCTTTAACAGAAGACAGACAGACAGATAAGACACAGACAAACAGAGACAGAAAGGAAAGAAAAAGTAAGAAAAATAAAAATCTATTGTTATTTTTAAAACATTGCTCTTAATAGTAGTTTGTAATAACTTCTAGAATATTCAGTATCATTTCTCCATAACAAGCTGTTAGCAGCACATCTTGGTACACATGCTATTGAAATGATTTGTCACCCTGGATTTCATCATCTTCTCCCATGAGTCACTTACTGAGAATTGGGTTCTGTCCGAGATGCATGAATGGGGTTGCTTCCTTTACCCAGACAGAAACCTTAAATTGTTTTAACATCAGGCAAAAAGTCCTGATTACTGCCAACTTATGTAATATATATACCAGAAAAGTTTAACTGGTTGAGGAATCCAACTGTCTGGTCCCCTGAGCCACAGGTTTCCACCCAGTTGCTGGGCTGTCACTCTGTCCCATGTGACATTAAACAGATGTTCAGGCACACTTGGTGGCAAGTGACAACCAAGACACCCAGTGCCACAGCAGCAGTGACCCACTGAGGCATGCGCTCAGACCACAGCTCGGTGGGGCTGGAGGTGGATCCCAAGGACTGGACGGTAGACTAAATCTAGTCTAGATGGTTCACAGTGAACTTATCTGAACCTAGAATGATTCATTTCAAACATCATTTTACAAATTTAAGGAAGGCAAATATTGACACTTTTTGACTGTCATGATGTCACAAAGTCATACATCATACATATGTATCTTGCTGAACTTTACACAGAACCTGAGAAATCCAGTGGTTCTTTTTAATCACAATATCTGATCCCAAAATCTTAAAATGATATCCTCTGGTCTTTTCTGTTGTTGTTCCTGAGATCTGAGGATATGGGATTTGGATTTGTTTTTTGTTGTGGTCACCTGAAAGTATGAGGCTTGATTTTCATTTCCTCTGACTTTCCCACATCCTGAACATTCAACACTGAAGCAATATCATGAAGGGAATAAATATTCTCCTAATAATCAGAATTTTTCACTTTGCTTTTTCTCTCAGATCCTCTTTTCCCCCTCAATAATCATTCCTTCTTAATATGACATTGCTCACATTTTACTATAAAACTTTCCCTAAGATATTTATTGTCAGTAGTCATGAATACAAATACTTATGGTCAGTTTTTTAAAATTTGGAGGAAGTATTATGATTTTTATTATTTATAATTTTAATCTGAAGCCATTTCTCATAGAAAATTCCAGACAACAGTTACTTTTCCAGAGATGACTATAATATACCTAAAATAAAGGACAAAGTTTAATTCTTGCCACACGTCAAAACTGACCAACTTCCCTCCTGAAAACTATAATGTATTTTTCATTTTGTAACTTCACATTGTTTCTGAGTGTCTTAAATTAATGTACTGAAGATATTTCATCTCATTTTATTTAATGAGTCTTCTCTCTGAATCTGATTTGGCTTTCTATAATTTTAGTTATTTACGAAAGGATATTATTTGTGCTTGACACAAATAAGTTGTAGCTTTAAAACTATGCATGTTTGGGGCTGGAGAGGTGTTTCAGTGGCTAAGCCTCTGCCTTGCAGGTGGAAGGTCCTGAGTTCGGATCCTAGACCCCACGTATAGACGCCAGGCGGGAGCCAGGGCGGCCTGTGCTTCGGATTCTGGTAGGGCGGAGCCTGTGAATCCTGGGGCCGAATAAACAAGGACGAGGTGGAGGCATGCACACCCATACACACACACACACACACACACACACACACACACACAATTGAATAAATAATAAAAAAACTATGCATGTTTGTGAAAATGATCATTGAAAGTTTTCAAGTTGAAAGTTAAAACAGTAGGTGATGAGCTGAGGAGATGTCTCAGTAGTGAAAGTTCTTGTACAAACAAAGGGACTAGAGTTCAGATGTCTAGATCTCAGGTACTGTGCTGGATTGATGTGGCAGCCCAGTTGTTATTCCAGCCAGAGACTGAGAATCCCCAAAGAATCTGGCTAGCCAGGATAGCCTTATTAGAGAATTCTGTGTTTGATTAGAGACTGTCTCAAAAAGAATAAGGTGTGAGAGTGATTGAGGATGATTCCTGATATCAATCTCAGGCCTCCACAAATACACATGAACACACATGTGTTCACACACACATAAGCATGCATACTTGGCCATAGAACCCAAACAGGCATATACATGAAAATGGGGAAAAGGGAAAGCAGTTGGAAAAATTTAAACAAAAAGAAATGATTCATGTGACATTAGTAAATTATCTACGATTGTTAGATACTGCTGTCAACTTGGCAACTGCTAGGTCTGAGCTCTGGGCACAGTTGTGAGAAATTAGTAATTGAGTTGAGCTCCAAACAAGCCTGCAGGAGATTGTCTAATCATGATAAAGATCTAGCCCATGGTGAACAGGACTGTGTCTGGGAAGATGAATAAGATGGAGAGAACTGGTTGAAGAGTTGGGTATCCTTTGGTATACTTGGTCAGACATGGTGGTCTGGCAAATGAGGACTGTCCCTCACTCAGCAGTCCTGTCAACATTTAGATATGGTGTGGCCAATTCCCTTGGTCCTTGGCGTTGATGTGGACTCTACTGCCAAGCTGGATTAAAATCTGTAACCAGACAATCATAAGCTATAAAAAAATTCCTTGGTCCTCTATAATTTGTTTGATGGTGAATTTGTCAGGCAAACTGAAAGAGTATCTCTGGATGAATGTAATTGATGTATTGACTAAAGAAGTCAAATTCAAAGTTTAGCAAATTTCTCAATCTTCATCCAAGTACTCAAAGTAAACACAAGTGCACAGTACTCATTCCCTTTTACCTGGGCCAACAACTCTAACTTTCTATTTTCTTTTTGATATATTTCTACCACTGAAAATAGTCTATTAAATCTAGTGTATGAATTTATGTTATATACTTCTTTAATACATGTAGCTCATAATTTCTCCTCCCAGACCACCTAAAAGATACAGGTCTTGAAATTATCTTAGTAAATATGCCATAAGTTTTTACATTGGTACGTAATCACTTTAGCATGTTGGGAAACATCTTGAGACATTTAACCCCCAAAGTCTGTACCATATTCTAAATCTAATTCCTTTTTCTAAGTTATCTTCTACCCTATCCTATTTTACACATTGCAAGCTCAAAGCCAATTATCAGATTCCATCTTCTTTGGAATATTTGATTGAACTTGCTCCCTTCTTAGTAATTTACTAATTCCCAACACTCTTTAAAATCCTTCCAAGAATCTTTTCTTCCACACATTTCTTCTGGTATTTTATTACCAGAATTATTCCTTAAGTAGAATTTTTTTAGATAGCCTAATTTTTTTGTTTTAAGTCCAAAGTCATAAATGTGTATGCTACATCTAGATTGTTAGTTTCAGAAACAGAAATTCAATCCCTTTTCTGATTTTCTGCTTCTTCAATAGATCCAGGGATGTGTTCCTGCATGCAATAAAGGCTCCTGGAGACTTTCCAGGAGACTGTTCCATTTGATTCTTTTTTTTTTTTTCCATTCAATTCTTGTATCTATTCAGCAATTATTTCTTAAGTTCTCCGTGTGTGCCTTCTATAGTGCTAAGCTCTTCAAGCAACAAATGAAAGAAGTTCATATCATACAGTCTAATGATGAAGTACACAAAATTAGAATTCCTCTTGACTATGCTTTAGCCAGTAAGGGTACATGTGACTCTATTAAAAAAATTAGCATTTTCCCAAGTGGACTTCAAGCTTGAGTTGTAGCCTACTAGATAGGATTTCCTTTTTATGGGTAACAATTTCAGTAGGCAAATTGTGAATCATAAGGCTTTTCTAGACTTCAGCATAAGCGCTAGTAATTCATTCTTGTTTTCCAACAGAGTAGTTATTAACTGAATGTAGGTCCTGGCATCAATAAATTGAAAACTATGATTTGGCATAACTGCAAACACAATTGTACTTGAATCTACCTACAAATCTAATGAACACCTCTGTATTCCAGAGTAATAGATTCTTTCTTGACAAGGGCCCCATGGGGCCCTGTCGCTCCTTTAGTTTCTTTCATAGTTGTCCTTCTTGTAACTTAAGTCATTGTCCATTTTTGAGCCTGCTTTAAGAAGCATACCTTTAGGCTGAGGAGATGGCTTAAGAGTTACAGCTCTTGCCCTGATAGCAAAAGGACTTCATTTCAGCTTCCCGGATCTCATGTAAAGGTGTAGGGCAAGATATGATGGCAGCATATAATTCAGTCCTGGAAATTTCAGCCCTAGAAGTTGAAGCCTAAGAAAGCCCTGAACAAAGAAATTAGGAGGTAGGGCAATCCAGAATAATTCCCAAAGTTACCCTTAGGCCTCCACAGGCACATACAGTCAAGTGCCCTTTAATACACACACTCACACACACACACACACACACACACACACACACACACACCACACAACACAACACAACACATGTGCAAAAAAAAAATGCCTGAAGAAATGGTGCCCTACTGTAGTTCAAGCCCCGAAAGGCAGAGTCTGGGGATCCCAGAGCAAACTGACTAACCAGAATAGCTCTAACGGCTACTCTAGGTTTAATTAGAGACCCAGGCTAACAGCAATAAAGTGGAAGAATAACTGAGGATTTTTCCTGACATCACCCTTGGGTCTCCATAGGCCACAGACACATAATACACACTCATGTACACACACTCCACACACATGTGCACGTGCATGCACCCAATACTCATGCATACATGAAAGAAAATAATTGAAAAAAGAAACATGACTTCATTCTTACATTTTCAGTCACTTGTAGGGACAGGAGCATCTAGACAGGGCTGGAATGAGTCCTCAATATCTGCATGTTTAACATTTTTAACTTTTAACATTGGAGACTGTGTTATCTCTCCCAAGCATAAAAGATCCAAAATATGAAGAAAATAGCAACTGCATAATGAGAAATTAAAAATTTCCAGAGAAGCAGCACTGCCATTGCTTGAGTCACAATCCACAATTTTATCTCATCTTTCTGCACCCCAGAAGCTTTCCTGGAGCAGTTTCAGGGATTTCAATCAAACGTCCACTAACAAAGAACAGTAGTAGCCAAACCCATTGGGAGAAAAAAAAGACTTGCCACATGAGTTCTGATTCCTTGTCAGTCCTTCTGAGGTTTTCTGTGGCAGACATGAGCACAAACAAGTGAGACCGTGATGTCTTTGGGACATCTTTAAGAGCTTCCTCCAGTTGCTTCGGTGGGTCAATGTAAGATTCAGTCAGACAAGCCGAGGTCTGGCTCTTGCCATGACTATGGTACTGTCTCATCTGACGGTAAGTGTCTCGTGATGTCAGTCTGTCAGAGAAGAAATTGGGTGCATGGAGTGAGGACTGGAGGTGGAGAGGAGAATGAGGAGCTAGAGGCTTGGCCAGGGTAAAGGTGGTTGCAGAAGAATGGATAAGTACCAAATAATGAACTGAAGAGCAGAATTTCTATGTAGACAATTCAGAAAGGATTGTATCTATAGTTGTATTTTTTTTATTTTGAGATTATTTTTATTCAGATTGGATTATTTTGAAAAAATACATAGCAAATATAAATGAAAGTGCCATAAGATTTCAAAATATCAATGATTTATTTAGTTACTTATACATGGTTTTGCAAAGACTACATTTAGAAACTTTTTTTTTAATTTTCAGCTTCTCGGTTGTATTCTTGTGGATAGGGAAATAACTTAGTATACATTTATATTTCCAGTTTTTCAAAATGTATATACATGTAAAATAAAATTTCTGGCCTTGATCTCTCTTTCTGATTAAAACTATTACCCTAAAGTGAAGGGTGTTCAGAATTTAAATTGAAGGCTCATATGTATACAGAACATACACTTCTAACACGTAACCCTGTGACCATTGGATTTAGCCCAGTACGTGGATTAAAATGGTGGGATCCATCTGGTGATTAAACTGTATCTGACATCTGTTTAAATGAGCACATGATGCTTGAGGAAAAAGGACCAGCCTTGGGATGGAGTGTGACAGAATCTGGGGAACTTACTCTTTGTTGTGTCTGTGCAAGCTCACAAGTTTACAGAGTTCACCAATCTTGTCAGCCATTAATACCTTTTTATCTGGAGCCTCTTAACTTCAAATTTGTTCTTAACTCATGGAAAAGGTCTCCCTTGTTTTTGTCCTGGAGATAGGAGAAGTCCTTTGGCAGAGTTCTTCAAAGGCAGCTAAGTCAGTAGCATCATGGAAATTTGGCAGCAAGCAGAGCACTGGAGCAGATTAAACATTAGTTTAGGTTATTTTCCCAGGCAATTGTTCCATGATTTTTCATCCTTTTATTTTAGTAGTTAGCATAATCACTTGCCACCATTCCACTAAAGTGAACCAGCTAGTCCATTCATAGCATTGTTGCAGCCAAAGTAATTATGAAATTTATATTTAAATTCAATGCATAAACATAGCAAAACATGAATAAACCATCCAAGAGTTTTCTGAATTGTTCAGTTTACACCTCTTTAAAATTAACACAAAGAGTCAAATTCAGAACTTTGATTAAATGAAAACTTGAACAAGTGGATTACTTTGATGTACTTCATCGCTGGTAATTTTGTTCTTTTGCCTTTTAAATCATTTTAATAGTTTTCAGTACTGCCAAGGTTTACGCTCACTCTAATCTATTATGATTACAAGTTGGAACTTTGTGTTTCTGATATTGGAAAGGGTATGTGTACTCTAAGTGATTTAATCCATCATCTGTTGTTTGGTTTACATGGGAAGTGGGACAGGCTGGTACAGAAAGGATTAGGACCCATTCATTGAATATATTGGCTATCCAGAAGTTCCACTACTTCACTTTTTTTTTTACTTTGGAAACTGTGATGCATCAAAGTAACATAAAAGTGGATCTTCTATGGTTATTATTTTTCGGAGGTACTGTGCAAAAATAATTGTTTACAAAATAGAGCAAGCCCAACATTTTTATTACATTTTTTTGCCTAGTTATACAAGCTCAGTAGGTACCCTTCTTATTCCCCTCCCCTCTCCCTTTCCTCCTGTTTTCCCCCCTTTCCACTCACCTACTCTCCCCTCTTCCTTCCCTCTTCCTCTCTTGGTGATTCCTGCCTTCTCCTTCCCATTCTCTAGAATATCTGTCTATGTGAGTGCTGAATTTCCCTCTGAGTCGTCTGTATCTGTGAGGGTTCAGGATTCAGTGGCATAGCTTGGGGTCCCTTCTTGGGCTGCCCACTAGTATGGGTACCTTGAAGTACTCTACTGCCTGAAAACTTCTCCTCTGTGATCCATACTAGACTTTGGGGGTTTGTTGACATGTCAGCCATTGTGCAGGTCAGGTAAAGTCCAAAGATGTGGCTATGTCCTGGCTGATGCAGTCCTGACTTGAGTGGAGTATCTTGCATATCGTTGGTCCTCCCTATCTTTAGACTCTTACACTCTTGCCACCCCCTCTTCTGCAAGGTTCCCTAAGCTTAAGGATGAGGAGAGATTTAAGTCCAACATTTTTTAAGTGCTAATTTCTCTTTTGCCTATAATCACTATTTAGCAGTAGCCTTCCCATTACTTTCAACTGAGAGTGAAATTAATGAATATTGAGCACATACTTCAAATTAAATGCATTCAATGTTTTGCATTTTGTCAATCCTTTACTACACTTACTGTTTCCTGTAAGACTTGCAACACCCCAGTGATCTTATCTTTATTTTACATATTTAAAAAAACGTGAGGGTGAAAAAGTTTGCCAAAGGCCACACAGGTCAAATGGCAAATAATAATCTAAACCAAAGCCCAAATCCTTTGAACAAGTTCATAACTAGATTACTTTCATTGTCCAACCCTCCCCTATGTGTAAGTAATCTTTCAAAGATTGGGCTGAAGAGATGACTCAAAAGTTTAGCCTTTGTCTAAAAAGCAAAAGGACATGAGTTCTAATCCCAGATCCCATATGAAAATGCTGGGCAGAAATGGCATGACTTTTTCCCTTTCAGCCTTGGAAGGTGGAACCTGAGAAACTTCTGAAAGTCTTGAATAAAACAATAAGGAGTTAAAGATATCCAGGATGATCCTCCACAAGTATGCATAGTACCCTCTTCAAAGCACACACACACAATACACACACACACACACACACACACACACACACACACACACACACATGCATAATTTAAATAAATTCAAAATAAGAACTCAAGTCATTATATTCTCATTTGAGAGGCAGAGGGATGGTCTTTAGATTAATGTTTTCCACAGTTCCTTTTTAGCTTTTTTTCTTGACCTAAGCTCTTTCATGGGTGACCGATATATTCAGCTTATTACAAATGAGATGTGGTGGTTGAAGGAGAAGAGGAGCAATTCACATTGAACTCCTGAAACTTTAGCTTTCTTGCTTCCCAATAGTTTAGGTTTTGACACTTTAGAGAGATGGCTGACTTATGTCAGACATTCTGAATGCATGAAAGTGTTACTCTTAGAGGCTATGCAAAAGTTTTTCAAAAGTCAGTATGCGTGGTAACAGGTGTTTGAAGTACTGAGTGTTTGGGCACATTACATGTCAATGCTCAGACCCCATCCCCTAGGCCAAACTCTACTTAGAATAGCCATGGTGAAAAGAGCATCTCTTAATCTTACAGGTTTTGGTTTTGTAAATGCAAATTAGAGTTTGCTCTTGACTTTGTTGCACCTAAGTCTGAAGCTCTTAAGGAATATTCAGAGCTGTTTTCAGTGGTATCTTGTTACTTTCCAACGCATACATCCAGCTCCTCACAGGTAGATTCGAAATAGGAGTTTTACTGTTGGGTTTCCTCCTAGTCCTTCAAGAGCAATCAGGGATCATGTGGCTCTTAGCATCAACTGGGGGTCTTGCCTACCCCTCCTGAGAAGAGATCCAGAACATTTGTATGAACCCTGGAGAATCACTTGTCAGAATTATCTTCTTGCCTTTCTATTCCAGATGTACAGCTGTCACTGTGATGTTGTTAAGCACATTCTTGAATGTGTCATCCATCTTGTTTTCTAACATCTTCAAGCTTGAGGAAGATTGTTCTTATTGTATGTGTCACTTTACTAGATGTCCATGTATTCATGGGTTGAGTTCAATTTCATGACAGGCCTTCATCACAGAACACTTTAAGAGAAAATTGACAGCATAAGAGATTTCCAGGGGGAGATAAAATCTACTCTTTGTTTTCATCTTCCTTTGCTTCAGTGTTTTACAACAGTCACTGTCTTGCAAAGATGGTAAGAAAAAAAATCACTGAACCTTTTTCAGAAAGACTGCATTAATTCACTACTCTTAGGATAAGTTCTGGGTTTTATGTATTGATATGTCTATGGTTTCTTAGACAGTGAGTGCCTGACACGCAATGCATGCTCCTTTTCTGTTGTGGTTTTGTATTTGTGTGTTTTGTTTTTGCAATGAATGAAAAACATCCAGATTCCAGCCAATGGAATTCAAAAAGCCAAATATGTGATATGACTAGCTTTCCTCCTTGCCGCCTCAAATTACCCATTGCAAGAGAACAGCTGAAGGTAATATAAAGCAGTCACCAGAAGTAGTCAGTGTTACAGCCTCCTCACCCCCCACATTAATTTCACTAGTCAGTTGACTTGACAGAATAATAGCATAAAGTTGCAATGTGAAGTTTAGTATCAGGATTCTAGGTTCAGAAAAATCATTGTGCATTCACCTATATCACATCCGTGAGCACACAGTACTTTCTTCTATCAAAAACATGCTGACCATCTGGTTTCTTGCTTAAAGTTGTCTGTCTGTAAGCTATTAAGGTCATATGCTGCCTATGTCATTGAACAATATGGCAAAGGAATTAAGGTTATTTTACATAGATAGATTAAGGTACCACAAAATACAAAAAACATCTGTGGTCTCATATGTGAGGACCCAATAAAGATGTGTTGGCTTGATGTTAAACAGACCCTGCACTAAAGCCAAGAATCAAGTAACCACTGCAGTGCCATTAATGGGAGAATTGCCTTAATTGACACTAAAAGAACATGATTTCTTACTTTTTCAAAAGGCAGTACATTATATGAACATAGGAAAGCATATGGTAACCATCCATTAGTACCACATTAGGTGGGAATGTTTACATTCCCATACCTCTGCTAGGTCCCATTTTACATACAGGAACAACAATAAAACCACTTGCAATCCCAGGGTCATACTCCCTGTTGACTACTAAGTGAAGGAGAGATCTTGAAAAATATTTAGCCTTTCTCTTTATTCTATATAATCCTGGGTATTATTTTAATCCCAAGAATGTCCCCAACCAGCCAGTCATCTCCCCTCGTTCTTCTGAAAGTGGGATCTTTCAATTAGATTTTTGTCACAGGAGAAAATGAATTTAGTCATCTCTGGTTTTGTGAGGCAGAACGTGCATCAATCAGCAAATCAAATGCACTTAGCTTCTAGGCAAGGTCTGGGCAGTAATGATCCTGCAAGCAAAAGCTAGAATTCTTGATGCTTTGCCTGGGAAAACTGCCCGCAGCCTTTTTGGCTCTCATTTTTGCTGTCTCATATTTGCTCTTGCATTTTATGTGCATCAAATTAACACTAACTTTCATATTTGGACAAGAAAAGGATTCTTAAGAGCTACTGGAGTCAGAGAACTCCAAGGTATTCTCCAAGAATCGCAGCTTCTGTATAAGGTTGTAGGTTTCCACATTTTTGGGAAACCTGCAGATTTGTGGTGCAGACTCCTGAAACACATCCTTCACTCTGGACTTGTGTGACTTGTGTTACAGATGCCATGCAAACATTAAGAGACATGGTTTAATACACCATGTCTGAATCTGATGAGTAATAAGCAGTGTTTTTGGCTATAAAATATGCTGAGTAACCTCAAGATTCAGACTTGCTCAAGAAAAGAGAAAAATCCTTCCCCATAAATGAGAAGTATGAATAAATCATAGTTTTTCACTACAGAGTTCATGATGTGGTTATGATAGTTTTTGTTCTTCCGATTTTCTAAAGGATGCTTTTGGGCAAACTCCAAGTGAAATTGTTTCTGGTGAATCAAAGCTTATTTGTAAACTTGAGGATCTAGGGGATTCACAAGGAAATTCAGACCTAATTACAGGAGTGGCATCCTAAACACACGCACTGGAAGTTTCTTGAGAACGTTTCTTTTTTTTTTTAAACATTTTTTTATTATCTCCGCTCATACAAGCTTAATAGGTACACCGGTTCCCTCCCTCCCTCCCTCTTCCCCCCGACCCCTCTGCTCACCCTTCCCTCACCCCTCCCTCCCCACCCCCCAGTGCCTTCCCCCCAATTCCCGGAGAATCCTTTAATGTGCATGCCAAACTCTCCTCTGGGTTCTCCTCTCCGATGACGTACAAGGATCCAGCAGCATTTCCCTGAACCTTTCACGTTTCATTTCTTAACTAAACTTTCACCAGTAACTCTATTCACCTGCCACTCTCAGACAAAAAAACAGAATGTAGACTGACGTTTTGCTTCTAATCACCTTTGGAATGGAAATATACCAATTTCAGGTCAATGCATACATGAATGTTAGTGCACATACACACTACTCTGAATTTCATACGAAGTTGTCCAGGAGGCATTGATGAAATGTACAACATGAACCTTCTGTTGGCATTGTCTTGACATCTAGACTTTCCAGATGATGACAATTACCAGAACAAGGCTCAGTGTGAACAAGAAGTACCCAGTGACCCCCCCTGATATATTGCCACATTGCCACGTAGCATTAATGATCACAATATGACTGCAGATAATTAAGAAGCCCATTAAATGATTTATGTTGTCAACTGATAAAGTATGCATTTATAGAAGAGACTTTTTTCACCTAATTCTTTGTCTATATCTGTTTGGTGTACATATGTATACACATTTGTGTATGGTGTGTTTAGCCATGTGCATGCATGTAGAAGCCTGAGTTTAATGAAGTCCTTGAGACTAGATCTCTCACTGAACCTGAAGCTTACTCTTTTAGCTAGACTGGCTAGCCAGTAGACTCCTACAAACCATGTATCATTATTCCCCCTCCTCCTGGTTGAGATTATATGCCTGAATTTTATATGGATCCCAGAGATCTGAAAACAGGTCCTCTTCCCTTCGCATCAAGCAATCTTTCCCACTGAGTCATCTCCCCAGCTCTCTATTCACTTATTTACTTGATTTTTAATATATAGACAGTTATCAAATATTCTCCTCAATATTTTATTTTGGTAATATTGTATAATTTTACTTAAAGATATAATCATAATGAAATTTAAAAGCAATTGTGTTAAATGGATAACAATTAACCTATGAAGCGAATGCAATTTTTAAACCTGAAAAGTATAAATGGGATGTAGACACACATCATTTAGTTGTAGACAGGAATTGCACAAATGAAAAGTTTATAGAAACAAGATGTGTTTATAATTGCATATCAGTCTATGCAACACTATGAGTGTCACAGGAGATGATTCAGAATAAAAAAGTCTTAGAGCAAGTCTAGTGAGATTTAGGATGGACTAAATGAGAAGATAAAGGACTTTTGTCATGAACTTGAGAGCTGAGTCTTTGGACTAGGTGAGCCTGACCAAGAGAATCATGCATGTGCAGAGCAGAGGTGACAGAGAAGAAACAGATGGAGTCTAGACTGTGTGCTATAACCCTGGAGGGCAACTGAATATTCAGAGTGGAAATCTGTATTTAGCCACTGAGGTTTGTAAGAATGGAAGAGTGAACCAAAAAAAAAGAAAGAAAGAACTTAGAAACAGCTTGTTGATCATAATAAGGTAGCAGAGAAACATAATGCCCACTACAAATAATAAACTCTCCTGTACCCAGAAACCTAACTGAGACTCCTTGGATAGAAATCTTTTGAAAACATATTGGTTCTTTTTCCCTCTCAAGTGATAAGCTTTGTGTCCCATGCTTTTCTAAGGAAAAAGTTTCATCCAAGTTCTAATTTCTATTAGCTAAAATATAATGCATTCTTTCTTTTTATATTCCAAGCACCTGGTAAATTTAGATAATTAGAATCGAAAGAACATTCTGGAACTGGTTGGTTTGACATTTGGGAGTTAGTCTACCTTAATGGCAAGGGTATTACTTGAAACTTCATCGAGAAATAGCCGAATTTAGAAGGGCCTTTGCTTGTGATTACTAATCTTCTGAAAATTATCTGATGGGATGATGCTTTGGTTAACCCAATGAAATACTTGGACAGTATTTAGGAACGTCATACATGTGAATGTTCTGCTTAAAACACGGTTGAAAATATGATTTTGCTATTAAGAGTGTATTTTCATTTCTAGTTTTCAAAAATATTATTTTAAATTTTGGCTATGCTTTCTTCCTAACTGTATAAAAACCATGTATTTCTAACAATATAAAAATGGCATTTGATTTAGCAAATGGCCTTTACTTACATGATAATAGAAAACATTCATTCTGAACACTGAGTTTGAAGCCTTCATTTAGATTGCCATAGCTATTAGTCATGCTCTTCATTTTTAAGAAGAGCTCAGTATAGTTCTTGTCAAGTTCATTGTGATATGGTTTGCATTGCAACAATTGTTCCTTGTTTGTGAGCAGATAATTATCTAAATGACTCACAATGATGCTGTCTTGGCCACCTTCAAATCACATCTCAAGGCTCTGAGTGCCTTGACAGTTCTATATGTATTCAATCAATGGACTTGGTAATTGTGATCATAGCTAATAAACTTTTAAATAAAACATGTGAAGCATTAAGAAGAATGGCAACTTTTAAAGAGCTCATCATTCCTCCTGGTGACCTTTGTGATTGTTTTTGGATTGTTATTAGGAATGGTCCAAAGACTTGTGTTAATCAATATCAGGAACAATCCTCATTACTTTCAAGTTCCTGCAGCCTGTACAACTTTTCATGTTGTATCAACCTATTTGGTTGATTCTAAATCAAGCCACCTTTATCCAGTGAAAACATATGCCAAGGCATGGAAAGGCATGATTTGAATGAGAATTATGAAATACCTCTTTTGTTATTTAGGGTTTACAGTAAAGTTTTATTTTTAGGCTCCTATTTTCTATGCATTGCTAATAGTAAGACCATCATTTATTTTTTATTTTTTAACATTTTTTACTATCTCCACTCATACAAACTTAATAGGTACACCGGTTCCCTTCCTCCCTCCTCCTCACCCCCCCCGACCCCTCTGCTCACCCTCCCCTCGCCCCTCCCTCCCCACCCCCCAGTGCCTCCCCTCCCCCAATCCCCAGAGAATCCTTTAATGTGCATGCCAAACTCTCCTCTGGGTCCTCCTCTCAGATGACATACAAGGACCCAGCAGCATTTCCCTGAACCCTTTCCTTTGTACCCCTTAAGTATATTTTGGCTGTCAATCCCTTGCCTCCAAGGATCTTGGTGCTTTTAGCAAATGCTAGATTTTGTGGGGACTATAGTGTGTTGGACATTGCGCAGGGCATGCAAAGTCCAATTATGATTACTTCGGCCCTAACTTGTGTGGAGTATCTTGCATATCATTGCTCCTCCCATCCTTGTGCTCTTACACTCTTACCACCCCCTCTTCCGCAAATTTCCCTGAGCTTCAGGATGGGGAGAGATTAGGCTGGCCTAGTTCTAGGTGGTTGTGGTACATCTAAACAATGAAGTACTACTCAGCCATAAAAAAATGATGAATTACTGGAATTTGCCAGGAAATGTATGTCATTAGAAACAATTATATTGAGTGAAGTATCCCAGACCCAGAAAATTAAGCGCCATATGTACTCCCTAATAGGTGGCTCCTAGTACCAAACCCACCCAGCCCACCTAGAGACACTCGATGATAAATCTCTGTAATACAATAATTGCAAGGAGTATGAACAGGAGGGATGGGGTAGGGGGGCCACACTAGAAACAAGGAGAGAGGGGACCATGTTACAGCAGAGAAAATAGGCCTCCATCAAGGGCTGCAAGTAAGCAATGAGACATCTGGTTAAGTTCACAGACTTTTCGTTCCTGATCATTTACAACTGAGGAGGTGAGATCTCATCAGAAGGGGAGGGGGGCATATAGTCTGGCAGATAAAAGTAACCATTTTGCAAATGGGTGATTGACCCCTCCCTCACTGTGGTTTCCTACTTTTATTACATTTACCTTTGAATATACTCTTATAACAAGACTCTAATTTAACAGTTTCTTTATCTCTGGCCAGGGGGTGACATCCAATACCCATCAGGATGGAGTGAAGGGCATTGCAGAAGCAGCAAAACCGCAAAAGAAAATCAACAAACCATAATCCAGAACTTCAGAGACTCTACATCATTTATTTTTTAAACAAAGGAAAATGTGGCATTCAAGCATTCAGTTATCTTGATGTTTGTATATAACTATACATACTTGAACCTCATTCTCTGTGGATTTCAGACATAGAAATATTTTAACTCTTGACAATTTTTAAGGCTAAAATCACAAAAATGAATCATGCATGAGAGAAACTGCTAATAAATATATATTGTCACTAACACGTATGGTCCTAACCAAATTTCAACAAGGTGACACTGCCGTTTCATCTCAGCTCTCATACCACAAACATGCTTTCCTTTCAATACATGTTTGCTTATGTTATTTCTCTGCTTTCGGTAGAGAAGTCCACTGTTTAATTGTCCATAATGGCAGTACGGAAGTGCTGTAGAAGGTCCTTATACTTGAGGATGGTGTGATGAACTTCATAGAAAAATTTGTGGGTTACATAACATTAATCCAGGCATGAATGTTGCCTATGTTTTTTATTATTAATGAATCAATGAATGATATCAAATATGGTATCACTAGACATTAGCATACATAAAACAAGTTCGTGTGTTGATGTTGGCAAAATTAAAGGTATGTGGTCTCTATTGGCACTTTTCCTAGGAGTATTTGCTAGCTCAGAGTTTATGGGATGCTTCTACATAAGTTAGCTACAGCAAGCAATGAACGGCATCATTATCTTCTACTTTTCTTTCTTTCTCTTTCCTACTTTTGTCGCTCCCTTCCTACCTTCCTCCCTCCCTGTTTTCTTTCTTTCCTTCCTTCCTTCTCCCTCCCTTGTTTCTTTCTTTCCTCCCTTCCTTCTCCCTCCCTTTTTCTTTCTTTCCTCCCTTCCTTCTCCCTCCCTTTTTTTTCTTTCCTCCCTTCCTTCTTCCTCCTTTTTTCCCTCCTTTCCTTCCTTTCTTCCTTCTTTTCTTCCTTTCTTCCTTTCTTTTCGTTCTTCTCTCCCTTCTCTTCTCTCTCTCTCTCTTTCCTCTCTCTCAGAAGCCATTTTTCAGGATTTCTTCATGAACTTTTGTAGCCAGTTGAGAATATAAAAAACAAATCTTACTGTTGCTGTACTCTGCCAACCCCAACCATTGAACTATTTACAGGAGAAAAATGGCTGCAGGTTTTCCAGAAGTTACAAGCCACTGGAGGCTTGCTTATTTCATTTCTGCATCCAGATTTCCACATCAGTCTTCAATATAGACTGAATTCATTAGGTTCAGGAATTATTATTTATTATTGTAGGAAAAACTCATAGCTACATTAAACAAAATGAAATCATAGTGCTTGAGAAGTAGCAGCATTTAGTGTGATGCCTTATGTAAAAGAGCATAAGAAATAGTTCCGCGTCTGGAAAGTTTTACAGCTCATTTACTCATGAAATAATGCATACACGCAGAGTAATCAGAGGTTATGTTGGAGTTGATGCAGATAGAACTTTTGGTTTTACAGGAGCAAGTCCTAAGGAGGCAAAGTGCCTGTCCACAATCACATCTCAGCAAAGATGGGAAAGGACACTATTCCACAAAGGGACTATGCCTCCTGCAACCAACTGCAGAAGGCAGAACGTTTTTATATTGCTGTGACATGCCATCTCAAGTGCCACTGGATTTCCTTGTTGTGGTCTCATAAATGTATGGCTTTCTTTCTTCATTAGGCATATTGATGAGTGGAAGTCAAACACTCTCAATTAACATTAAGTTAGCAATTTTGTATTGCTTCCTCATGATAAAAAAAGCCAGAAATATTTTGAAAGGTACTTAATGCTTAAATGTGTGATTACATTCAAGTATTTGCACTGAAGCTGAACTTTTGTGAGGAAAGCAAAAATTTGTCTGCGTTCAATTTCAAACTCATAATTGGATCTTGAGACGTGGGGGGAGTAACAATGTCAGACAGAGACAAAAGTTCCAAAAAGCATTCCCTCCTCACCATCTGTGCTTGGGATCCCCAAACTTCTGCTTCTGCTCAATAATTGGCCCAGTTGATTGACAGCCAGCAGCCAAATTCAATATCATCACCTCGATTGTGACCTGTGGATTTTGGAGGAAATCAGAGAAATTAGAGAGAGAGTTTTATGTGATCCATGTCTTACAGATGTCACAGAAAGACAAAGATGAATTTAAGACACCATGCCTTCTCCTATTGTACCTTCTATTAGATCAGCAAAATTTCAAACTTGACTTCCTTAGCTATGACAAAGGAAAACGTTCTTAGTTTGAAGTTTTCCATTAGATTGTTCTCATGCATAGAAAATGAACCACCAAAAGTTTTCTGTCACTGTTCATAGCCCCACCCCCATCTCTTTTTTAACTCTTTTTGGAAAATAAACAGTTCTGAGTCCCTCAGTTCAGTGGCTTAAGGAAACTGCTGGAAAACCTGGGACCTGACTTTGATCCCCTGGAAGCCCATATGGTGGAAGAAAACATCTCTCTCTTTCTCTCTTTCTCTCTCATCTGTCTCAATTTTTTTAAGATTTTGTTTTCATTTTCAGAAAACAGAAGTTTATCTTGTAAACATTCAATGAAACTTGCAAGTTCTTGTTGCTGGTCAGCCCCAGGACGCGTCCTGTGTAAGGAAGGACCTATGACCAGAGTGAGCAATAATGACATCGTGCAATTTTAAGATACACATAAAAACCAAGTTGAGAATACAAAAAAAATCTGTGAATACATCTTTGATGAAAGCTTTTAGGATTTCCCATCCACGTATTTTTCATTCCTTTCTTTTTATTTTCTTACATCTATGTTAGTCAACTACCAAAATTTTACTGGATACTTTGATATTTTCAGAGCTATGCCATCTACTCCACAGGTATCAAAAAGGCATGAAGACTTGCCTCTGTTCTGAAGAATGTAATGCTTTCTGTTTTCAGGTTCTAAAAGGCATTAAGTATCTACTAAAGATTGCAAGGATTAATACGAGTCCTTGGCCCAAGATCACAGTCTCCGCCTTGAACTTTGCCACTCACATTAAGTGTTAAATGTGTCTCCATGATCCTGCAGTAAAGAAACTCAGTGGCCAACACTTGAGTCCAACACTCCCTATGTGTATTTGAACCAAAAGATTATTCTTCAAGGCAGACCTACTCAAATTACCTGGTATACTGAAAGTCTATGGAAAGAGGGAGAAATTTGGGAAATGCTGAGTTAGAGAATCGTGTGTAACATTTTATTAGCATTTGAGTACAGGCACAAACTGTTCAAAGTGTATAACAGAGAAAGGTCATTGTGATTGGAGCTACTGAAGGAAAAGAACTCTAAGAAGCTTAGACATTAAAACTAAAAGTAGAGTCAGATATAAGGACATTGGGACAAGGGACAGGAAGCTTCCAAACTGCTGACATTAATTATTTGGTCCAGTAAGCAAAAGCACAGGCAATGACTTCTGGGGATTTTTGGCTAAGCTATTCATTCCTGTCTTATGACAGTATTTGTTTTTTACAGTAAGTAGAGCTAATTCTTTTAATCACTGGATATTTTCCTAAAATTCATGAATGAATCTATCAATTTAATGATATTTGTAACATTTTTTATTTTCATATTATATAGAGAGATACATGTGGTCTTCACAAACAACTAGTTGGAAATATGATATCTTGGTCAAAAATAAATTGAAACACTAAGGTCAACCTGTACTGTAAACTTCGGCAGCACCTGTTGTTTATTTCCCTCTTCAGAGTGGCTGACTTCAGAAATGAGAGTAAACAAATGTGGTCTCAGTTACCAAGTTTCCCTCCATCTACTCACTCAACTGGTATGTGATGACTACATACCTGAAACTAAGGATTTGAAGAGGAAGCTTAAAATAGTCAACTTGAGTTTCCTGAGTATTCTTTGGCTTCTGTGAGAAGTTTTTTTTTCTTTTACCTTCGCTTCCAAGTATTTGTTTTAAAGTGTTTTTAAGTGGCGTAATCAGTTATTTCTTGATAGTTAATGTTTCTTGTGCCCCAAACACAAGATGTTTTTATTCTTTTAGAATATCATACCTGAATGTGTGAATTTATGATATTTTCACACCTTAATTTCTAATCCTATCCACCCTCCTTTTCCCATTATAACCCTTCTTCTTTCCTTCTAGTCTCCTGCCTATTTTCATATCTTTTCTCATGTGTGGCCCACTGGATTTCATCTTCATCCTAATCATGCCAGGGTTGGAGCAGCTCTGATGAGATACATTTTTTTGATAAGAAAACATAGGTAACAACTTGGAAAACTATTTTTCCCATCTCTTCAAATAACTATTCTTTTGAATCTGGGACTGTGTACATGAACTTGGTATTGGATATGTAAGTTTTTATGCATATGTAGCAAGGACGAAGAAAATTACCAATGTGACTTTGAAATATTGGATCAAGCAATACTATTGAAATTCAACTGTTCCTGACCTACCATAATAGTAGTTTCGTATGGGAAATCTTGATGGTTTAGCCTGGTTATTAGTTAGTTGACGATCATCCTTACATCTGCAGGTAGACAATTTGCTGTTTGCATTGGGGGCAGTATTTAGACTCTTGTCACGTTCTTCTTTTGAGTCACAATTCCCTTCTTGCTTCCTCTGTTTGTACATCTTTGTGGTCTGTCATTCTTCTACATATTTCTGGGCAAGCTGCTATGTTTACACATTTGTCCATTTCTTGGTGGAAAAATTCTCAGATACCCAATTTTAACAGCCAAGGGAAGCCCTCATGCCGAGTTCAATATCACAAATGTGTAGACTAAGTCAGTTACTCTTACCCTTTTCCTAACAGTGATTCCAATCACTTTAACTGAAAAAATTGTCTAGCATCATTCACATTTTCCCAGAAATTTAGGTACCTCAGGAGACTCTGTCTAGATCATAGCCTTGGATTGTCTGATGTTACTACTAAACTGTGTGGCAGGGTTTTTAAGTTTGCATACAAGATAGGTATAGTGGAAAACACTAGCAGAAGACACTGCCTATGATTCAAGCATGTGGATTGCAATTTTGTTTCCTAACTTCATATTTTACCCCACCCTGCCTTCTCACACACACCATGAATAAAGACCTAAATGAACCAAAATGATGAAGTATGTAAGGCCTGACTGTTCAGCACTCACATTGTATCCTCTATATTGCACATGCATGCTGATAACAATAATCACATTGCACTGTCTATATTACACATACACTAATGATGTAATTATCTAGACACAGATTATTTTTCCATTTTTAAACAATAACAAATCTAATCACCTTGTAAAGGATAATTAGGTTATGGCAAATGTTGAATATGATCTGCTGGGTTTTTGTGATCTTTAGTGAGCTTAGCACGGTCCTTGGATTTTAGGGTAAAGTCAGAGGTTACTGCCTCATTAGCTACTGTTAAGAAATCTGTTAAGCCCTAGGTTTGTCACAGCCCTTACCTGTGCAAGCTGCCACCAATCTGAATCAATCTGTCATGCATGAAAGCCAGTTTATCATCGTTGCTGAAATAGAATATATAAATAGACAATCCTGTAAGGACTAGCATTGTCTATTTTCTGGAGAATAAGCAAAGATGTATTTGTCATTGTACAACATTTAGCCAATACAAGTCAACAATGGCTCTTCGACTTCTATATGTAGTTATGGGGAGGAATACTGGCACCTGGAAGGTATTCAATGAACTTTTCTTAAATTTGAAGAAGCATGACATGGGCCCATGTCTCAGGAACTTTATAGTTCTTTCATAGGAATGCCATCTGTTTCTCTAATGCTTTCATTGCATGCATAACCAAATCCTCTCTTCATATGACAAGAATTAGGATTTGACACGTGAATAAATTGCATTTTAGTGGAATTAAGAAAAACTGTTCAAGGATTCTGTTGTAGTTAGATACAGGTGTCAACTTGACAGCTAAAGGTTTAAGCCTAGAGTGATGAGGAAGGCTCAGCCTGTATTGGGTAGGACTAGCTTCTGGGCAGGTGAATAAAATGGAGAGAACTGTTTGAGAAAATGGGCATCCTTTTATAGACTTAGCCAAACATGCCATTCTGGCAAGTAAGAATCCTTCCTCTCTCAGCCGTTATGTAGTTATAGTGTGGTGAGTTCCCTGGGTCCATGTTGTTGGTGTGAGCTCCTATCAAAATGGGCAAACAGCTGTAAACCAAAAATCATAAGAGAAAATAAAGCCCTTGTTCCCTTAAGCAATTTTGTCATGATTTTATCAGCAACAATTCAGAGTAACTACAACAGATTCCAAATAAAGAGGTGGTGAAACCCAACTCAACCCTAGGCTTTCCTGTGCCTGAGCTAATTGTACCTCCTCTAAATAATCTTGCTCACTAAAGAAACTGAGTAGGAAGCTTGCATTCATTCGCTCTGTAACAACACAAAGCTTATTCATTCATTCATTCATTCGTTCATTCATGGCCCAAGCGGACTGTAGAATTCATTCTTATTTGTACACCACAGGATCATCAGTTGACAGTAGCTCTGGGTACCATATACTTACCACATCAAGGGATAGAAATGTGCACTTGGCAAAAAGAAATTTTCTATCTTAAAAAAATTATGACATTCAGAATAAAACACACTTTAAACTTTGAGGTCATGGGAAATTTCTGTACCTTCCTCTCAGTTTTACTGTGAAACTCAAATTGCTCTTTTAAATAAAAAAGAATCCTTGGGGTCACAAATTCCTTTCTAGAGATGCCATGAATTTTTTTTCAAGTGTTGAATGTTTTTGAGAGTTATTCCCAGAAACATTCTTTAAAAAAAAAACTGTATGTATCTGTATACATTAAAGCCTTTGATTATTTTTTCACTGGAGGGTAAAGGTTTTATGAAAAACCCTTTAAAAAAAACTAAAAGTGCTAGTGAAAAATCATTTCATAACCAGAAAATATTAGGCTGCTTTATTCCCTGAAGGGTCATGGCAAAAGAGATATTCTCTGGAAAACTTTCCTGAGCACTTAGAATTTTACAGTGGGCCAGTGTTTGACACCCATTACTGATAATAATGCCTGTCCAATTTCCTGTTGTCTTTTTCTTTCAATTATGGTTTTTCCCCAAGCAACATTAAACAGAGAAGACAAAGATCAAATGTACTGCTGATCACTTGATGCTCATCTTAGCTGATACAAATAACAACACAGAAATAACAAAGAAAGCAAACTGCTTTTCTCTCAGTTCTGACACTAGGAACTCTGTTCTGATGATGAAATTTCATATTATGGGACTTTTTTGTTTTCACTTATTTTTACATTTTGTTAATTTTTCATGTAAACAGATAATGAACATGGAACTCCCTGTATTTTCAACCTATTTTTCTGCAAATCCACAGTAACTTTTATTATTATGGTTTATTCATGAAGTTTCTTCTTCAAAAGGACTTGAGTGGAGGAAAACACTGAGGAATGACTCTGGAACAGAATGGCCATTGTGTTGTCAAATCAGGTTGGAGGGCTGGAGGGATGGCTTAAGGGTTAAAGCCTTTGCCTCCAAACAAAAAGACCTGAGTTCCGATCATACATAAAAAACCCTGGGTGAAAATAGTGGCCGCCTTCACTTCTGATCCTGCCTGGCAATAAGGAGGTAAAGCAATCCAGGATAATTGCTGGTGTTACCGTTACATCTCCACAGGCACACAAACTCAAGGCACGCGCACGCACGCACACACACACACACACACACACACACACACACACACACCATACACACAGATTAATAAATAGGGTGCAAATCACATCATTACCCTTTGAGTCACTCTTGAAAACAAAAGCTAATAATTGCTAAATTGTTCATGAAGTATGGGCTCTGCCTGTTTTTTTTTTTAATTATTTTATTTTTCTAGTTTTACAAGCATATTGAGTATTTGTCCCTGCTTCTCTCTATCTCCCCTCTCTCCCATCCTTTCCTTTCCCTTCATCCATTCATCCCAGTCCTTCCCACCTTCCTGTCTGTTTAATTCTATGGACTCCGGGGTTCCCTCTGGCTTATCTACTCTTGTGGGGGTTCAGGCCTCTTGTGGCATACTAAGTTGCCTCTCTTTGGGTCACCCCAACTGATAGGGGCATTTCCCTTCACTCATCTAGCTTTAGTCCTCAAAGTTTCACTTGTATGTTTTTAATCTCTCTTGAGTACTTGGATAGTCTATGGGGGCATGTTAGTATGTCAGTCATTATGGTGGTCTGGTATGGACAAGTGTCATTGTAGGGAGTACCTAAATATAGCAGTCCTGCCTTTAACTCTGTCTTTTTTTGTAAATAAAAATCATTTGAATACAGTCTTCTTGATTCCTTTGAGGCCTGTAGCTGCTTTTGCCTTTGAGAGCTGAATAACTGCAAGAGAGACCCTATGGTTCATAGTGCCCAAAATAGTCACTACCTGGTCTGTGGCAATTAGTCAAGTGTCATCTTGAAAATCGAGGCCTGAGCCATGAAGAATTATTTTAGTGAAGGCAAGTCTTTGAACAAGCCTGTGGGGGGTTATGCAATTGATGTGGGAAGACCCAGCCCGCAGAGGATGGGACCATTCCTTGGGAAGGTAGAGAAAATGGGGAGGGAATTAGTAGGCTTTGGCACACTGCGAAGCTGGGAAGAATGTCCCTTTCTTGGATCTCCTGTGAGTATGACATGGCCAGTTACCTGGACTTCTGATACTTGTATGAACTTCTGCCATGATAACAAACTGTAACCTAGAGACTTGAAAGCTGAAATACTAAGTCCTCTATTCCCTTAAATGCCTTAGGTCCATTTTTCCTGATCAGCATAAGTATGATAAAGCTACAAAATACAGTCCTTTACAAACAAACAAAACCTGCCACACCTGCAGTGAATTCTGTCTTGCAAGGGACAGAAAATAATGGAAAAAGACATAGTCAAGGCTTTATATCAAGAATGAGAGAATAATGCATTTATTTCTAGGATTGTACAGGTTAAATGCCTGGGTCTTGCCAGCCTTATACAGTTTAAAGATCCCAGAAACCAGAAACTATTTTTGGCTCTTCACTCTCTAGGCCTCCTTGCCTGAATACAGCAGAGAATGAGCAAGGCATCCCCAAGACTACTGAATGTCTAAGTAACGGAAATTTTCAGATTTACTTACTGCATTTCTGTCAGCTACTGATATGAAAACTTAGATATATTTCCATTTAAAGATAGAGAAAAATTATGAATATAGATGAGCAATGGTGATAACTGAGGGTTGTCAGAATAACCATACAAGTAGCATTTTCTGCTTGGCATCATCCCACTGCACTATGTTGTATTTTCAACAATGCATGTGAAACAAAACCAGAGTTTAAGGGAGCATGTCTAGGATTTTCAGTGATAGGTGAAATCGTAGAGACAGCCATGTCTTGTACTTATTTAAGTATGTGTGTCTACTTAAATGGAATCACCAACTATAATATTTTAATACACAAAATATATATATATCATATATAAGATATAAAATACATATACCTTTTACTATTATCTTAATGTCTTATACATGAATATAGCAAGTTCTAATATTTTCACACTGTAATCCTTAATCCCATCCTTTTTTCTCTTCCCACTACAACTCTTCTTCTATGCCAGACTCTGTTCTATTTTTCAAGTTGTTTCACATGCATAATCCCCTGAGTTTAATCTGGTTTGCCCTGGATGGCATGTGTCTGATTACTTTGTGGAACATGACTCTTCTATCAGTTGGTTACCACTGAGGAAAGCCTCTTATATTTCTTCCCATCAGCATTACCCTTCATCTGTCTCTCAGGGAGGTGTGGTATTTCTTGAGTTCTTTCCCCTTCTATGATGAAATGTTGCTAGGATAATTCTCAAGTAGGCCTTGTGAATTCATGAATGCACCAGCTCTGTCATGTCCAGAAGGGAGTGGCTAGCTATGCCCCTGCTACACTTCAGATTCTTACAATCTTAGTACTCATTCTTCCACAATATTCTCTGAACCCTGGGTAGAAATGGGGGTGACTTAGATGCCCTCTTCAGGGCCAAGCAGTCTGCAGTGTGGTATTTTTAATGTCTGTCAATATAATAACATCAATGAAAAACACCTTTTTTTAACTTACCAGTTCTGGAAGAGGGTCTACAGTTTTTAAAGCTGACTGTAAATACATTTTTGGAGAGAGGAAGTGTGTGTTGTCTGGTGTCTGCCCCTGCTTGCCAACTTCTCCAGTCTATAAAATACTTCATTGATTCCATGCACGGAAATTGGTTTTCAGCTTTCCTTCAGTTCTGTTCAATGAAAACAAGAATTTCCACCGTAGCCTGTTCCCCAGAGTATCATATACCTTCTATATTCTTTAGGCAGGTACTTGCATGTATAGTAGCTTCCGAGTTCATAGCTATGACTCGCTGGAGACAACTGTCTGCTGGGTTTATTTTTTCCTGATGTTACACCACATCATAAAGTCTACTGCCAAGACAACTTAGCTGAAATAGGTTGTGTTCTATTCACTTTGCTACTTAAGTCTTATACAAAAAAAGCAGGGGAAAAAGTAGGAATTCTCCCCTCTTCATTCCACATGCAAAGCCTGGCCCAATGAAGTTCTAAATGAAGTTTAAATGAAGTTTAAAACTCATTGAGAGTTTTAAAATACTTTACTTGCATGACATGGGTTGGTTTGAACATGTGTATCATTGTAGCAGATAGCGTGTGTGGTTGCTGATAAATCACCATCAAATGGCTTAAGGAAACAAGGGGTTTATTTTCTTATGATAGTCCGGTTACAGTTCATAGTCCAGCTTGACAGGAGAGTTCACACCAACACCAGGGCCAGGGATCTGGCCACACCATCTTTACATAATGACTGAGAGAGGGACAATCCTTACTTAACAGACCAGCATGTCTGGCCAAGTGTATACAAGAATGCCAACTCTCTCAACCAGCTCTCTACATTTTATTCCAGGGCTTAATCCCACCCATCATGGGCTGGGCCTTCCCCATCAGCTAGATAATCTCCTGCAGGTTTGCTCTGGACTTAACTATTAAGTCTCTACAAATGTGCAAACCTTCAACTGTGAAGTTGACACCTGTGCCTAACTATGACAATCATACAGAGAGACTGAGGTTGCATGTTTTTAGATGATCTTTCAAGGAAAAAAAGTTACAAAACAAGTAAAACATTCCCTAAATATTCAAAAACAACCAGATTCATAACTCATTTTTATTCTTTTTTATTGTTTATTCAATTGTGCGTGTGTGCACATATGTGTGTGTGTGTGTGTGTGTGTGTGTGTGTGTGTGTGTGTGTGTATGTGGTGTGTATGTGTGTAGAACCACGGACGAATTCAGGAACCACCATGGACACCTCCACCTCCTCCTTTTTTTACTCTGCCCTGGGATTCACAGGCTCCGCCCTACCAGGACCAGAAACGCAGGTCGCTCCCACTTCTGCCTGGCGTCTAAACATGGGGTCTAGGATCCGAACTTAGGACCTTCCGTCTGCAAGGCAGAGGCTTAACCCCTGAGCCACCTCTCCAGCCCCCATAACTAATTTTTTATTAAGTACAATGCTTTCAAATATGTTTTGTTTTTGTAGGCAAAATGGTAACACAAAGCATGTTTTTAATGTGCTTTTTTGTTCTGAATAATATGCAAGCAAACAAATTACAAAAAATGCTCCTGAGTTTCTATCATATATTCATATAATATAATGGCCATCATCTTGATGGTTATGGAAATTGTAATGCTTAAGCTATCACTATTGTAGCAATTTTATGGAACAATGATTAAGGCCAGCTACCTCTTATCCAGCATTTTGACCATTCTCATGCCTCAATTTCAAGCATGCATAGATCCTTCAAAATGAAGCATGGAAGATGTAGCCCACATGCATGGGTATTAGCAAACTGCTGTGTTACACTGGGTTGCTTCTCCTGGTGTCCATATGGACATGAATCCCTCAAGTTGATGACTTCACCGAAAGCATTCACATGAATTGCACAAATGTCTTTCCCTCAGCCTTGCAAAGAACTTCCATTTCATACAAGGCCATAAGTATCTCATTCTTCTGAGGTGGCCTCTTCCTTATTGTGTATTCTGTCTTCATTAGCAATGCAGACTACGTCAGCAGAGTCATTGGTGAACATTCTAATGATTTCAAAATGTCTAGGACATTTAACTAGGACTCATTCCTGCATACCAGCTGCAGCGAAGAAGCTTCCTGGTGCTACTGCACATTTATTTAGGGCAGCTCAAATAGTTTCCCAGGAGTGGGAGTCATCAGGGGCTGAGTGAACACCAAGGTCCAGATGATCAAAGCTGCCATGTATGGAGATAATGCTGTGATGAATCAGCCTTCGGCATTCCACTGGACACATTCAAACCAACTCTGAAGCTGTCAGTCTAGCAAATGGGACTGCATAGGTCAAATTGCATAGTTTGAGTTCTTCAGATCTTGCTGAGCAGTGCTTTATATTTACATACTTAAGTTTCCTGCTTTAGAAGCTTAAACTTTAGACCACAAAGCCATGTATTTAATTCACTGACAATTTTTACCCACATTAATGAAACCCATGTAGACATTATGTGGCAGTGAGAATATATGACTCATTTTGATATTAGTTATGTTAGAAAAAAGATGATCACTTTATGTCCATCATAATTATTTGTATTTTTAATTTGCTGTAATTTTTCGTTTGGCATGCAAAGTAATGAGTTTCACAATGGTGTTTTCATGTATATGTGTGTAATTATACTTTTTTTCTATCATCTTCCTACCTTCCAGCCTTCCCCAGTGCCCTCTGTCTCCTTATGGCTTCTGAGATCTTCCCCTATGAGAAAATGATGTAGAAAGGAGGGCGTATATATTTGCAACCCACAGAGCAGGTGTTTGGGGGCTGGCTGACATGCAGCCTATTGACCTGATGGAAGGGGAAGGAAAATGCAATGCAAAGGCATGAAGCCCCATCACTGTCATATTCTTATGCTATAAGATAATATTATGCAGAAAATACAAAGGAGACAGATGTGCTTAAAATGTCTGCTCTAAAGAATAGGAATAATTGGACTGGGGAGATAACTCAGGAATTAAAGCTTTTGCCTCTCGAACAAAAGGACCTGAATTCAGATCCTCAGATCACAGGTGAAAATGTTGGGTGGAAATGGCAGTAGTTTGTAGCACCTGCCTTGGAAGTCAGAGCCAGGGAAAACCCAGAACAAAGCAATAAGGAGGTAAAGCAATCCAGGACAATTCCCAGTGTCACCCACAGATCTAGATAAAAACACATGAGTGCCCTCTAGTGTACACACACACACACACACACACACACACACACACACACACACACGCGCGCGCGCGCGCGCACGCGATGCATTTGCTTGTCAAAAACAAGAAGAGGGAGAATGAATGTTCTTGTACAGATAAAGAAAACAAGGGAGTTATGATGAGACAAGAGAGAGGAGTGAGAAGTATTTGGTTGTTGTTCTGGTATGTGTGGACGGGAGTTCTTGCATGTGAGCGTGTGAGTATGTGTTAATGCATGTTAATGTATTTTTGCATGCATTAGTATATATGTATACAAGCACGCATGTGTGTGGAAACTTCAAGAAGTCATCAGGTATTGTGTTGTTTTCTGCCTTATTCCCTTGAGACAGGCTCACTCACTGAACCTGAAGCTCATGTATTTTTTTTTCCAGGCAAGCTTACCAACAAGCCCCAGTGATACTGGGGGTACTGGCCTGAGCGACCACATCTAAGCTACTTATGTAAGGTCTGGTACTTGCACTCAGGTCCTCATGTTAGTACGCAAGTGTTCTTACCCACTGAGCCAACTCTCAGCCAAACCATAAAGGTTAAAGTAAGATATTGGCAGGAACATAAAAAAAAAACCAAAGTAGTAACATTTGCTTTAGTAGTAACAGGTTCTTGAAAGCCCCCAGAAACTGAATTCCAAGGTGTCATTGCTTTGAATTCTTGGATTATAGGTTTTGGGTTGTATAATTTGATAAATGTCATCTTTTCAATGACATTTTCTCATGCTTCATTACTCAAATGTTCTACATCCACCATTTCTGTATCCTGTGATCTTTCTCTGCTGTTTCTCTTCTTCTTTATCATCTTTCACTTTCTAATATAGAATGCAATTTATATATTTATTACCCATCTCTCCCCTGTCATGTAAGGTCTACATATATGGACAGAGATTTTATATAACTTTATTCACAATAGCTTCAGCAACTAGAACAGTTCCTGGCACATAATCACTTCTGATTAATATATATCACACAAATAAATTCATCTGGATCTCCAACAAAGAAATAAAGCAGTAAATAACAGAGAAAAGATTATCTCCAACAAAGAAATAAAGCAATAAATAACAGAGAAAAGATTCTGTCTTTCATGGAGGCTACATGCCTGCCGAAGAGACTAAATAAGCAAACAAATATGTAACTCCAGATGGTGCTATTTTCTAAGAGGGAAATACAACAGGGTGACAAGCATAAAACATCAGACAGAATGCAGGCCTGTTTCATGGATTGACTATATGACAGTAGGAATAACTGCTTTCATTTCAAATTCATTACTTTGGAACAGTGCATGCTGTTTCCAGTCTCATTTGTTTTCCTGGAAAGGACACAGAAACAGAGCCTGAAAATACAAGGCCCCACTGTGATGGATTTCTGAAGTTCTGTCCCAAGGCCCTTTAAGTGATAAGTGATTCTGTTGCCTTGTTCTTTGAGCAAGACCCTTTCAACCATATCAGTCATCCACTGATGGTTCCTCTCTGGGCGGATGAGAAGCAGGCCTTATAAAAACTGCTTTTAAAATAAGGGGTTTTTTTATCAACACAAAAATCTTCCCAGAATTCCTGTAAATAAACTTAACCAAGAAGGTGAAAGACCTCTATAATGAAAGCTTCGATAAACTGAAGAAAGAACTTGAGGAAGACTTCCTATAATTATTGATTTTCAGAATTTAATATTGTAAATGGCATATTTCTAAATTTAGCTTTAAAAGTTCATTGTAAGGCTGGAGAGATGGCTCGGGGATTAAGACTCTGCCTTGAGACAAGTAGGTCCTGAGTTTGGACCCAGGTTCCACAGGCCTCCAGAGACACACAGTGTCTTCTGCTACACACAGACACACAAACACACATACACATACACACTCACAAAGTAAAAAAGTTCATTGAAAAGAGAAAAAAAAATGAAGGATTTTTTGAGTTAATTTTGAGTTAGTTTTTATACAAAGTAAATGCATATAAAAGCAAAACTGTATATTAGTAGGGTACCATGTGACATTTTGATCCATGTATACATTGTCTAATCAACTTAATGTTGATAGGTTAGAATCCGTTCAATTCTTCTCCACCAAGTGAGTATCTTCAAGTTCAGACTGTGAGTGCCACCCAGAGATGGGGTCAGAATTGATGAAAGTCCTGAGTTTCCCATTCCAAGGCCTCTTCTTTGTGGAAGTTATCATTCTTTTAATATACAGACTGATGTAATTAGAATGAACACATAAATAGCATAACACAGCAAAGCAAGCTTTTAAATAACAGTATAAAATCAAACAATGTGAAATAAGGAACTAGAAAAGAAAGAAACTAGTATTTTATTTACCACAAAGGTCATTGACATATTTCCACTTTTATTTGGGTTTGGGTGTTTGAGGCCATTTCCTTTTTGCCTTTTGTTTTTATGTTTCTTAGACAATCTTCACTGTGTAGTCCAGGATTTTAACTTCTATCTTCCCTGCATTGGCCTCCCAAGTGTTAGAATTTCAGACATAAGTCTCAGCTCCCAGAAATGTATGGTTTGCTGTTTTGTTTTTTTTACTGGGGATTTACTCAGGGCCTTACACATGTCAGACAAATGCCCTATAGCAGGGGTATATATTTCTCTGAAAGCCCCTTTCTCCAGCTCTCTTTATACCCATCCTCGACCCTCCTTTTTTTTCTTCCTTTCTTTTTTTCTTTTTAACTTTGACATCAGGTTTCACTGAGCTTCAGAGGCCAATCCTGAGGTGACTTTGAAGCACACGCAGGCCTTGAGCATGTGTCCCTTCTGGCTCAGCCTTCTAAGTTACTCAGATTACAGGCCTACACCAATAGGTATGGCTTGAGTTTTGAAATAAAAAGAGAACAGAAATTCTTTTAAATGAGTGTTCATTTTAAAAATGTACAATTTTAAGAAAAACTACATAATATAAGCCAAATGAACCATGATATGAGGGGTGAAAATACATTGGTTTTGTGTATTTATGTATGAAAGTGTCAAAAACTTAAAGAATAGCAACAAGAAAATTACTTGATTATAGTAAATAGAATATAACTTTAAATTAGTATATGTGACCTTTGTGTGTGTGTGTGTGTGTGTGTGTGTGTGGTTGTTTGTGGTTTGGGCTTGTGGTGGCCCAAGAATAAAATCTGGAATCATCCTGGATTGTTGCTCTGGCTCTTTACTGCTTTTTCCCTGGGGTTTCCCAAGCTCTGCCTTCCAGGGCTGGAATTACAAACCACTGTCATTTCTGCTCAGCATTTTTTGCCTGGGATCTGGGGATTTGATCTCAGGTCCTTCAGTTTGGGAGGCAAAGGCTTTAGCTATTACTTCGGTCTCCCCTTCTTTTCTTAAAAACGATAATGAAAAGAAATAATGAAAAAGTGAAAATTGTCCTGCTGGAGATTAGCATTGTCATGCTCTCACAAAGAAAAATCAGAGCTGCCCAAATCTCTACCTGTTCTTTCCTGTCTTTCATCAACCTGGACTTTTCAAACTAAAGCAATTTGAAAAAAATTGATTAAGAAAAATTGAAAACATAAAATGATTTAAGATGCTAGCTACTGATGAGTTCATATTTCTGAACTAACATTTATTGTATTATCATTCATTGAAGAATTTGAAGACACTGAGAAATTTCCAATAATAAACTTCAATAAGCCTGGAATAAGGTAATAGGCACCAAATAATCAGAGAGAAGAAAATGTTCTGATTGTCCAAAATGAAAATGTCAAGAGGGGGCCCTATACTTTGTACAGTGATAAGCTCAATAATTCTTAGAAGCAGTTTTCAATATAATATTGTGCCAATGATTTATAATACATTAAAGAGAACAACTGTGATTACTCGAAAGCAACCAAGTTTGCCAAGAGCAAAAATGTTAAATTATGCTTATTTCTTATTTGGATGGGTTTACCAGCTTCTGTGGCAGAGTAATAGAGCAAATAATGTCTTGGTTTCAGTGATGTATTGAAAAGTGCTTTCTGCAATGTTTAAGGAACAAGAAGAAAAATTTCAGTAGGATGATAGTGCTCTGCATAGAATGTAAACCTGTAAGAATTCTCCAGAGACAAACCACCAGGTTTAGAATAATTGCCCTAAAGACAGTGGAGGATACTTGGAGGCTCTCAGAAGAGGGATTTGGCCATTTATGCTAGGGATAAATGAATCTAGATTAACAAGATATGTAAAAGTAGCAAATGTAAAGTCCTGGAAATACAAATAAGCAGAATCTGTTTTCATTTACTTTAAGTGAAACGTGCTGATGGCAGCCCATGATTCCTTTTAAATTAAATACATCTTTAAGGTACACTAGTAGTCTCATTGCAAAGAAAGACTGATATCAGAAAAAAAGCATCTTTATGATATTGATGCTTAGCATGTAATGTTAACATATACAGTTAACAAGTACTGCAGGATATACATGGTAGAAGTCATGGTAGCAGTAGCAGAAACCAGCCAATCTGTGACACATCTGCCATCAGGAGTCAGAGAGATCAAGAGAGAGAGAAGGAAATGGACCCAGGTCGCAAAAGCTTAAAGTCCACCACCAAATGGTCATGGACCATTATGAGTATGAATTTCAATGTCACCTCTGAGCATCCTAAGCAGCCAAAGTAAGGAGACAAATGTGCTCAGAGATCACTGGCTCACACTAAAGCTTTGTCATTTTTCTCAGAAGTAAAATGGTTTCTTTTCTTGCAATAAAATACTAGCAAGAATTTCTCATGGGATGCCTCCATAAACAAATAGAATGTGAAATACTAAGAAATTCTTAAATGCAGTATGTCGGCCAAATGCTCATTACTCTTTTTCAAGGAAATAACAGACAAGCAAACATAGTAAGAAAAAGTAATTACATTAGGGATCAGGAAGGAGAGAGGCCATTACTCAGGCCGATAGTGTTCAGATTTGTTCCAAACTCTGTGGTATGCTAGGAAAGGCACAAGGAAATAAGTAAGGGATGTGTCTTTCGATAGATATTCCTTCTAACACCAAACTTTTGCTAGTAGCTGGACGGTGAAAAGTTTAAACTTAGATTTCCTGACAGTCTCAACAGTGCAGCTATTTCATACTAGTGACATAATGCCAGATCCTTTGCTTACACTGGAGGGTCACGATAAGTCTAAGTCTCACTTCCATAAGACACAGCAGAGTAACAGTTCTTGACATTCCAGCATGTTAAACATACATAAGGTGCCCTTGGAACATTCAGTGCGACGACTGATGGTAAGCTTAGAAGACACCCTCAGATATCTAAAGAATTATCTAAGGAAGATGGAGCTCATGCTTTCTGTGATTGTGAGCCTGAAAAGGACCGACAAGCCTGAGAGACAAGCACTTTTCAGATGATAAAAGTATCTAAAACAACTCTCTAGGCCATTACAATGGGCACCAAACCCTGGGAGTGTTCCCAGAGAAACTGCATGATGTCTTTTAGTGATATTTTGAAGATAATCACTATCAAAGAACCTTCGAGCCACGTAGATTTCTGGATCCTAGGGATAAATTTCAAGAAAGACATACCCCTGAAGATGCTGCTTTGAAGGAAATCTCTTGAACTGTTTATGAGTCCTCATAGCAAGTTCTAGATCTTCAACATTAGCCATGTAAGCTACAGGAGACAGAAAACCTGATTTCCCACATCTATGATTTCTTCTTACTGCCGTGAAGAGCACATAGCATTTCGCTTTAGCTGAAGACCCTATTTTGGACTTCACAAAGGTTACAGTGGTCTTTTTTAATTAGGGCATTTATTAATATATGGGGCTCATTGTACATGTAGCCTCTCCAACCAAGTACTCACCCCATCACTGTGAAAGATACTAAAATGTCCTGTTTAATTCTGGTCTGTTTACAGCAAAAGTAGGGATATGCCCTGAAGAGGCACTAATTCCATGTCTCTCATGGAAAAATTATTCACCAGAGACATTTTATAAATCACCAAGTTTAGAAAGACAGATGAATTCTGTTATAAAAGGAAAATGAGCTCCAGAGCTTAACTCTGATCGTGAGGCTACAATTCACAACATGACTTTTTCTCCTGAACGTACATGTTGGTGAATGGATCCCCTAAGCTACTACCACTAGGCATGCATATTCCAGTCATAAAGCCTGTGATGTGCTCATCAAATCTTTCATCCAGTGTGTTACAATGTAAACATAATGAAAACAACACTTGAAAAACTAAGAGTCAGGGTGTGAATTTGCTTTATAAAGTTTTTTAAGGAGTTATTTCTTTACCAGTCTGCATGTACTTCTATTTTAATATATGAAGCCTCTTTATTTAATTATTTCGACAAAATTCTGTATTGCAAGCATTTTGGTCTTCTCTTTTCTTCCCCTTATATCTAATTCCTATTAGTGTGCTTAATTCTAATGCCATGATCTCGTTCCATATAAAGCATTTAATGTCTCCTCTTCTCCAAAGCTTTCTTGATAAATATACCCAACCTAAATAAGCAGTTATACCATAGGAAGTCTATAATCCACCAAAATACTTGCAATACTTACAACTCTCTTCTAAGTGGAAATGTGTGCTTAGGTTATTGTCAGAACAGCTCATTTTGTGCTTAGCTGAGCTCAAAGAGATGCCTGTGTTGATCATCTACTCTATGTCTTCTTTCTGCTTTGAGTCATTCACATTTGTTTGTGAATGGCTAAAGTAGTGTATTTGTCTCAGTGACAGTAACGTGACTTGCCATGGTCCATTTATCAAGCATCCACTGAGCATTCCTGAGTGATACATTTGCATGTCATTTGAATTCTACCTGAGTGACCTTGTGTCTTAAAGCACAAGCCTGAGAAATCAGGTCTCATCTGTTCAACACAAAGCCATGATATTCCCACGTGCACTTTCTTTCCAAATTAAATGTGACAAAGTTATTCTTAAGCAAGTTGACAGGGAAAGTTGATAGTAGCTATCTTAGCTACACAGAGAAGGCTTTAAAATGTCAATAAAGTTTTTTTAATCTTAGAACAATTAGTGCCTTCCAAAAAAAAAGCTTTGGATAAAAAACCAAAAGGAATTTTCTCTGAAACAAAATATAAATGAGTACTTTGGTTAAAATAAAGGTCAATGATTATTATAAACTATTTTTTAATGAACATGCATTTCATGGTACTTTAGATATAATGTAGAAAAAAGAAAAAAATCCCTTGTTTAAAAGTGATCATAAAGCTTACCTTGGTTAAATTGTTGATGGTTACTAACCATTTTGCAAATGGGTGACTGACCCCTCCTCACTGTGGTTTCCTACTTTTATTACATCTACCTTTGAATATACTCGTATAACAAGACTCTAGTTTAACAGCTTTGTATCTCTGGCCAGGGGGTGACATCCAATACCCATCAGGATGGAGTGAAGGGCATTGAAGGAGCAGCAAAACCGCAAAAGGAAAATCAACAAAACCACAATCCAGAACTTCAGAGACTCTATATCAACCACCTAGAACTAGGCCAGCCTAATCTCTCCCCATCCTGAAGCTCAAGGAAATTTGCAGAAGAGGGAGTGGTAAGAGTGTAAGAGCACAAGGATGGGAGAAGCAATTATATGCAAGATACTCCACACAAGTTAGGGCCGAAGCAATCATAATTGGACTTTGCATGCCCTGCGCATTGTCCAACTCACTATTGACCCCACAAAGTCTAGCATTTGCTAAAAGCACCAAGATGCTTGGAGGCAAGGGATTGACAGCCAAAATAGTGTTCCTATGCTTAAGGGGAACAAAGGAAAGGGTTCAGGGAAATGCCGCTGGGTCCTTGTATGTTATCTGAGAGGAGGACCCAGAGGAGAATTTGGCATGCACATTAAAGGATTCTCTGGGGATTGGGGGAGGGGAGGCACTGGGGGTGGGGAGGAAGGGCTGAGGGGAGGGTAAGCAGAAGGGTGGGGGGAGGAGGAGGGAGGGAGGGAACCAGTGTACCTATTAAGCTTGTATGAGTGGAGATAATAAAAAATGTTTAAAAAAGAAAGAAAGAAAAGAAAAAAAATTGTTGATGGTTACTAAAATGGACCATTTCAATTTTTCTAGCCCTTCAATATAAACATGCTAATTTTTTCTTATTAATACATTTTTATTATTATTTCAGCTCATACAAATTTATTAGGTGCACCAGTTCCCTCCCTCCCTCCTCCTACCCCCGTACCCCTGTTCCCCCTCCCCACCCTCCTCCCTCCCCATCCCCCAGTGCCTCCCGCCCCAATTCCTAGAGTCCTTTCTTGCGCATGTCTGATTTTCCTCTGGGCCCTCCTCTCCGATGACATACAAGGACCCAGTGGCCTTTCCCTGAACCCTTTCCCGTGTTCCCCTTAGGTATAGGAACACTGCTGTGGCTGCCAATCCTTTGCCTCCAAGGATCTTGGTGCCTTTAGCAGATGCTAGACTTTGTGAGGTCAACAATGTGTTGGACAATGCGCAGGGCATGCAAAGTCCAATTATGATTGCTTCAGACCTAACTAGTATGGAGTATCTTACATATCATTGCTCCTCCCATCCTTTTGCTCTTACACTCTTACCGCCCCCTCTGCCGCAAATTTTCCTGAGCTTCAAGATGGGGAGAGATTAAGCTGGCCTAGTTCTAGGTGGTTGATATAGAGTCTCTGAAGTTCTGGATTGTGGTTTGTTGATTTTCTTTTGCAGTTTTGCTGCTCCAGCAATGCCCTTCACTCCATCCTGGTGGGCATTGTATGTTACCCCCTGGCCAGAGACAAAAAGCTGTTAAACTAGAGTCTTGTGATAAAAGCACATTCAAAGCTAGATGTAATAAAAGTGGGAAACCACAGTGAGGGAGGAGTCTATCACCCACTTGCAAAATGGTTACTTTTTATCTGCCGGACTATATGCCCTCCTCTTCTGGTGAGATCACACCCCCTCAGTAGTAAATGATCAGGAACAAAAGTCTGTGAACTTAATCAGATGTCTCATTACTTATTTGGGTCCTTGATGGAGGCCTATTTTCCCTGCTGTAACATGGTCCCTTTTCTCCTTGTTTCTGGTGTGGCCCTCCTACCCCATCCCTCCTGTTCATAATCCTTGCAATTACTGTCTCTAGGTGGGCTGGGTGGGTTTGGTACTAGGAGCCACCTATTAGGGAGTACATCCGGTGCTTAATTTTCTGTGTCTGGGATACTTCACTTAATATAATTGTTTCTAATGACATCCATTTCCCAGCAAATTCCAGTAATTCATCATTTTTGATGGCTGAGTAGTACTCCATTGTATAGATGTAACACTGTTTCCTTATCCACTCGTCAACTGTTGGACATTTACGTAGATTCCATGACTTTGCTATTGTAAACAGTGTTGCTATGAACATGGTCGAGCTTGTGCTATTGAGGCAAACCTCTGCTGCATGGGGGGTTATTCCCAAAAGTGGGATAGCAGGGTCATATGGCATTTCAATCTTTAATTTCTTTAAGAATCTCCAGATGGCTCACCAGAGTGGCTGTATGAGCCTGCATTCCCACCAGCAATGTAGCAGAGTTCCCCTCTTTCCACATCCTCTCCAACATTTGTTGTTGTTTGTATTGTGGATTTTTGCCATCCTGACCGGGGTGAGATGATATCTCAGAGAAGTTTTGATTTGCATTTCCGTGATGGCTAAGGAAGTGGAGCATTTTTTAAGATATTTGTTAGACATTTTAATTTCATCCCTGGTAAAGTTTCTTTGAAGTTCCAGGGCCCATTTCTTAATTGGGCCATTGGTTTCCTTGGAGTTTAGTTTTCTAAGTTCTTTGTGCACTCTGGACAGTAGAGCTCTGTCAGATATGTGGTTAGTGAAGATTTTCTCCCATTCTGTGGGTTGCCTTTGAGCTCGCATTACAATCTCTTTATCTGAACAGAAGCTCTTTAATTTCACAAGATCCCAACTGTTGAGAGTTGGTAGCAGTGACTGTGCCATTGGATGTCTGTTTAGGAAATGTTGGCCTAGCCCAATCAGCTCGAGGGAGTTCCCTATTCTTTCAACAATGGTTTTTATAGTCTCTGGCCTTATATCAAGGTCCTTGATCCATTTGGAATTAAGTCTTGTACATGGTGACAAGTACAGGTCCAGCTTTAATCTTCTGCATGTGGAGATCCAGGTTTGCCAGCACCATTTGTTGAAAATGCTGTTCTTTTTCCATTGGATTCTTTGGGCCCCTTTGTCAAAGACCAAATGGCTGTAACTTTGTGGGTTTATATCTGGGTCTTCAATCCTTATCCATTGATTTGTGTGTCTATTTTGGAGCCAGTACCAGGCTGTCTTTATAACTATGGATTTATAGTATAGACTTAGGTTTGGTATGGTAATACCTCCAGCTGTGTTTTTGTTACTCAGGATTGTCTTTGTTATCCTGGGTCTTTTGTGCCTCCATATGAACTTTGAGATTGTTTGGTCAACTTCTTTGAAGAATTGCTTTGGGATTTTGATTGGTATAGCATTGAATCTGTATATTGCCTTTGGTAGGATGGTCATTTTTACGATGTTGATTCTGTCAATCCAGGAACAAGGGAGGTCTTTCCACCTTCTGATGTCTTCTGCTATTTCTTTCTTTAGGGTTTTAAAGTTTTCGTTGTAAAGGTCTTTTACCTCCTTGGTTAGGTTTATACCAAGGTATTTCATTTTTTTAGGGGCTATAGTAAATGGGATTATAAACATCCTAATTTTTTGTATGTATATGTCATAAATACATCAGCAGAATGGAGAAGCCTACAGGCCCTTTTTTCAGAATGTTTTTAAATACAAAATATACATGTGGGGCTGTTGAGATGGCTCAGCACATAAGGCTCCTGCTCACAAACCTAGCAATCCGAGTTCAAGTCCCAAAGGCCCAGATGGTGGAAGGAGAGGACTAACTTCTGAAAGTTGCCCTCTAACCTCCATCTGCATACATGTTCTCTCTCTCTCTCAAGTAAGTAAATAAAATATATTTAGAAAAAAAAACCAAAATATACATGTGATTGCAAATACAAAATAATGTTGAGATGTGAGGTGAACTTATTGACATATCTGTCCTGTGTGGCAAGGTATATAATTTTATTAATGTATTGAAAAAGCCCAGCATAAAGTCTAATCACTGCCATCAGCTTGAATTAATGATGAGAAAAAATCAAGATAAAACAGTTACGATTTACAGTTACAGTGTAAACAAGAATAATCTCTGTAAATAAAAACAGTTGTAAGTACTGCTAATAACAGCCTGAAAATTAACCAGAACATTTTCTTCATCCATGTGCACCATACTCAAAATGTTATATACAGATTCCCTGGTAGATCTATAGAATTACATGTAAGAAAATCCTAGTACTAATGACTACTACTTTTGCTTTCTTTCATATTCAGCTTCTAGAGAAAGGCAGTGAGATCAGTCAGCAACATGCACTCAAGTGCAGGGACCTTCAGAGACAGTGATGTCAGCACAGTGTACTCAAATCCCAGCAGAGTTACTGGCAATGAAACCCATGTCTAAGCCTCAGAGGGTTCATTTTAGGTCATTCAGTACTCTCTCTAGCCAGGAAGTCTGTTCTTGGCAATGCCACCAGAAGCTAACTTACAGCTGAATGTGCTCATTGTTATCCATCTTGTCATTCACTGTAACTAAAAAATGGCCCTCAAAAATTCTTTTATACTTGCTCACCAAAATCTTATATCCTTGGTTTTCGCTAATTTCAGATTAACATGTTTTATGCTACTCCCTTTTGTGAGTGTGACAGCAAGATACAGGTATCAATTTGACAACTGTAGGCTTGAACTCTGGACCAGTTGTGAAGAATTAGTAGTTGACTTATGCCTTGAGCAAACTTCCAGGAGATTGTTTAATAGATGAAGCTGAACCCATTGTGTGTGGGATTATTTTCTGGACAAGTGGAGGAAGGTAATTTAGGGAGTTAGTATTCTTTGGTATACTTGGTCAGACATGCTGTCTGGCAAATGAAGATTATCCCTCCTTTGGCAATCCTGTGGATATAGTGTTCCCTTATCCTTTATCTCTTATCCCTTATCCTTGAGCTGTTCTGAGAAGGTGGAGTAAGAATTGTAACTGGACAATCACAAGCAAGAATGAAACCCTTGTTGACGGGGAGGACTATTTTCAACCAGATTCTGCTCAAAACTGAGATTCAAGCTTCCACATGAATGTCTAAAATTGTTTAATCTTTTCCCTAAAACCTACTTCTTTTCCCAATTTCTATGACTTTTCTTCTCCAAACCTATAGGAATGCTACCAATGGCTCATTTCCTCTGCTCTACCAACCTGCCCCTCCATTCCATCACCCTTTCTACTATGCTAACATAGGGATAGGGTTTCCATGAGAGACACTTCAGAAGAAGCATTCCAGAAGTAAGTCATTATATGAGAAAAGCTATAAGCTAACAAGTAAATGTGTAAAAATGTTTTCCCCTGTGTGACAGAACGAAACTTGTAACACAGGCTAAAATCAAAGGCTGAGTTGGGAGTCTGGAGCCATGTTAGCAAGAGTCTCCTAATGTGCCAGTATCATGCTTAAAATCTACAGTGTCTCCCCAGTACAGACTTCATCCCACAAGCTTCTGGGTTGTTCTCTGGCTCGTAGCCTATCTATGTCATATTTCCTTGGTGAAACTTCTGCAGACCATCTCAAGCACTGTCTTTTAGGCAAATGTTCTCGAAATACTACCTGCCACCTTTCCCAACAGAGTAGAATTTGTTCTCACTTTTGATCTCTGAAGCATTTTCTTAGTCCTTTATCTGCCTCTGCCTTGCATTGTGATCCAACATGTATTATCTTGTCTTACTGTATTTGTAACCCCTAACCAGAGGAACTGCTCAGTTTCTGTTTGCACTTCTGTAGTACTTGGCATAGTGTTGTCCACAATAATTATGGTACTCAATGAGTGTTTTCAACTGAAGTGAAATGATTTCCGTGCCCTAAAGAAGCAGACTAGTAGGACTTACTCTTCTCATGTATCACAGAATAAGCTAACTGAGCAGGTGCTCACTGAGTCTGACTTACTGATGGTGGAGGAAAAGTCTAAACATGTGCTTGCATCTGGTCTTGTACCATACAATCTCATGAACCAGAGAGTTCCTTTTCCCCTAACATTCTCTGTATTGATTCCTATTGACCATCAGGACTGTTTGGCCAGTATTTTCCCCAGAAAGTCTTCTTTAATTCCAGGTTTAAATTCATGGATGTGCAACCTGTATGTTCTCATAGAGCCCCCCTTCCACCTTTAAAAAAGTTATCCACTTTAGTTTCATGTTCTATTGTCATCTTAACAACTATTTCATTAATTTTTAAACATCTACCCCCTTGTTTTTATTTCACATTGGCATTCACAAATTCAAGCAATTTTACTCTCCTTTTGCTAGAGTCATCACTCAGCACTTGGATTTTTCTGTCTACTTCTTGGGGCACCTGGAAGGCAAGAAGAAATAGAAAGAAAGGATAAAATGACTTATCCCATTGATTCTGGCATCTGCTATACCTCAACCTGCTGTTCTATACTTGATATTTTGCTGGTTGAATAAATAGATGAATGGTATGAGTAGAAAAGAAATGATGGAATGAACAAATGACTGCATTTTCCCATCCATAGTCCCTTGGTCAGTAAGACCACTAGATGTCTTTGTCTTATAGTCTGTAGCAATGATAGAAACAACCGTAGTTAAAAACAATCATTGTCTTAGTCAATATTCTCAACATCATAACAGAATACCTTCTGTAAATTACTTAAAAAAGGGAAGATTTACTTCCTCATAGATTCTGCTCACACAGAGCAGAACAGAATCTATCACAATGGGGAATATAGTATCAGTGAAGGGTCAATATATTCTCTATAGAGCCAGGTAGTAAATATCTCAGTCTCGTGAGTCATACCAACTGTTGTAACTAATCGTTTCTACATCTATATTATGAAAGATATTGTAGACAACAGACAGATGAGCAGGATGAGTGAAAATAAAATTTTATTTATAAAACTAAAGCATCAAATATTTACTGGCAGGGGAGACACCATGACCAAAACAACAACCCAAAAAAGCAATAGAAATCAGACTTTTTATTCAGGCAACTAGCCAATCCCTGACTAGTATGCTAGAGTACTCTTAGTCAAGTGTGGAAAAAGGCTTACAAGACTTTTTAATGCAAGCTATAAGGAGATAATTAACCATCCTATAGAGGAACATGTAAATTGATATTTTAAAGGACCTTATTTTTTTCATACAGAAATAAAAGTGAAAATGTGGCCTAGAGCAAGTATTTGAGATATTTCATTCGTTATCTTGCAATAATTACGAGTAACCTCAACTTTGAACAAAGCCTTTTCTTTCATTGGACATTTTCCTTTGAAACAGCTCTCCCCCTTTTGTCTATAAGTTCCATAATTGATGAGAATAAAAATATGATTCTAGTGATTGGTAGAATATTTCTGACTCTATCAGTAAACTATGAATAGAAAAACCTTTCTCTTTCTTTAGCAGTTTGACTGCAAAGAATTTGACAGCTCACAGAATGCAGAAAAAAATCAACTTTTCCTTTTCTGTTTTTCTTATTAAGATGCACAAATGACAAATGGAAACCCAAGTGTAGTATCAGACTCTGACCACGGGCCCTCCGTTTAGTAATGATAACCACACGGGACTCCTGGCAGTTTGCCAGAGCTGCAAGACATAAGATGTGTTCTGCTTCTTGGAAAGGAGACTAGTTGCAGCAGGCAATCCCAGATACAAAAGAAAGAACCCACCTTCTAGGCCATCCTTATGATTGCTGCTTGGGAAAGTCACAGAGGAAGTGCATATTGTCTTAAATGTCACATTTAAATACAACACACACACAGATCAGCGCGTGCAGCTATTTCTTCCTAATTACAATTGTTTTGCAAAAGATCCCCATTTATACTGAATATCATATTGCATTTGATATTTATAATGTCTAGTGATGATTTAACCTATATTTACTCAAATGAATCTGGTGTTTTATTTGCTCTCTAATGGTTATACAAGGTGCTTATCAAATTTCTCTTTTTCTATTGTTTTACAGTTTTCTCCTTGTGTTTGGTTGCTTGATTTTGTCAGTGTTTTCTACCATTCCTGAGCACACAAAACTGGCCTCAAGTTGTCTCTTAATTCTGGTAAGTGAAACATATGAACAACAATATGCATAATTAATATACGATGTGACAATGTGAATAACATTCACTATGTACCTAGTCCTTCAGAAAAAAATCTATTTAAACAAAAAGAGTGTTATCGAGAAACATAACATTTTCAAAGATCACTGAAGCATCTGCCCAACAATTTAACTTACAAGTAGTCTATCAAAATAGTATAGCAATAGTATCCTGTAGTTACATCATCATTAGAAAAGAAACATCTGAAGACACCTTTAATTATGTTTGCCTATGATAATAAATGATTGTGATAAAAGTCAGTACTCACAAGGTCTCTCATTATTGCTAAAGACCACAGGGTAGAGAACTTTTTCCAATAACTGGATTCAGCAGTAGCTGAGTATAATTGGCTAAGAACTGTATGAATACAGTGCCTCATAAGAAAACAGAAGGCCCCTTCATGCTCTTTCAACTAACAGACTCTATTATGAGCTTTGCTGCTAATGTAGTTACCTGGTGAGAAATTCTGCTGTTTTCTCTGTTTCCATTATGCTGTCAGTCCCCAACCACACAGAATTACCTGGTTCCTTTTAAAATGGAAAAAGACCCCAAGATATTTTAGTCTGAGTTATTCTGAGCCTTTTAAGTCCTTATAGTTCTTTTGCAATAAAGCTATAGCACTATATACTGAAATCACATCTGATTGAAAGCTTGGTTCATTTACATCCATTTCAACCTGGCTTACTTAGTTCAAATATATCAGACTTGACAGTTCCAGACATGTGAAACTATAAATGATTGGAACTCAATTCTGTAAAGCCTCATGGAATGTTGAGGAAAGAAGGTAGATAGTATAATGTGGCTTATGTGTGCTGATAAACGGTGATTGGTTATGTGTATAACAATCATTTAATATGCAAAAGATATTATACCAGGAAGTAGAAATGGAAAGATTCCAATTCACATGCTCTAAGTGGACAGCCCTTGCTTTTCTGGTCTGTGTTTTCAAGTGTCAGGTCTGTGCCAAGACATTATCAAGTCTTTTAGTCCGAGAAAAGTAAGGAATCATTTCTGAATCAGGAATACATCTATTCTAATTTGTCTACATACAAATTGTGCTCCGCAGCATATCGCCACTGTTACAGCTACAGTTTCCAGGCCCGAGGTAGAGAACACATACTGGAAAGAACACCATGGGGGATTTGTTCCATTGCAGGGTTTCCATTTGGGTAACCAGTAGGCTTTTAGCCTTGTCCTTCCTCTGATCATTGCAAATGATCTCAGCCTGTGGTCTAAGGCTCAGCTGACTTTAGGTCCACGTTCAACCAATAATTTTAGATTGAAAATATAAAACTGAATTTCAGACTTGGGAACATGAAAATCTAGATCAGCTGCTTGACCAACACTACATGTTTGGAATAAATCAGTCACTAACTCAAGTATCCAAAATATGAAGTTAAACCTTCCAAGTCCTTGAAATCTAAGTTCTGTCATCACAAACCCATTTTGAAATTGTCAAAAGAGGCCCACATTGACCATGCCAAATTGACTTTAAAAGCCCCAAATGGATTTGAATATTGACTTTTGAAACAATTATCAGTGTATGTAACTAGCATACAATTTAGTAAATTAAAATACAGGTGTCCTGGACTTTGCTTTTTGATAAGCAGGACCTACATCAGGGTCTCATTTACACAAGGTTCCACCGCTGAGCTACATATACTAAGTCCTGACTGTATCTCTCCTGAATGGCTTTTGGTTTAGCAAAGTAGAAAATACCACCTCTGGCAAGGGGCTGGAGAGGTGGCTCAGGGATTTAGCCTTTGCCTTGCAGGCGGAAGGTCCCGAGTTTGGATCCTAGACCCCACATATAGACAGCGGGCAGAAGCGGGGGCGGCCTGCATTTCTGGTCCTGGTAGGGCGGAGCCTGTGAATCCTGGGACAGAGTAAACCAAGGAGGAGGTGGAGGCGGCCCATGGTAGTGCCCGAAATGACCCGTGGTTCTACACACACACACACACACACACACACACACACACACACACACACAATTGAATAAATAATAAAAAAAATACCATCTCTGTAAGTAAGACACTATTTGGAGCAATGTAGACAGACATTTCAGAAGGATGTTGCTGTTATATGGTTCTGCTCCTGAAAAAAATTATTCACTTGCCTAAGTGAATTTTTAAAAAATCAATGTGCATTTTAAAGGCCTACTTATAGCAGTGTAAGCTTCATTGCAAAGCTAAATACTGGTATTCTTCACTAGTAGTGTCTCCAAAAGCTGTGAATTATTTTTATAGAAATTAAAATATAATCTTTGGAGCTTTATTTATTTATTAGCATTTAAGAAATTGAAAAAAACCCACATTTTGATTGTTTTCTCAGTGAGTAGGTAGCAGAGAAATTCGGTCAGTTTAGTGTATTGGAAAAAAAAAAAAAAACATGAGAACCGTAAATGATTTAGAAAAATCACTTATCTTTTAAATGTGTGTTTAACATGGTTAATCTTATTTCAAAGACTGTCTATCTTATAAATAGCTAATCAAACAGAATTTAAGGAACTCAATTCTGTCTGGCCGGGTCTTTCAGTTCCTAACATATAGCATATTTAAAAATTTATCATCCACATACTAAAAGGAATGATTATTGAGAGTTTCATAAAATTTTACAATAACGTAGCTGTTTCTCAGACAGGGTCTAATTATGTAACCTACACTGGTTCAAGCTATCCTCCTGATTCTGACTCCCTGGTAGCTGCCTTTGTGGGTACATGCCTCCACGCCCAAGTTAAAGTGACTGTTTTTGTGCAGATGTCTTTATTAAAAAAAAACAACTCTATTATTTCAAAGAAAAATTTAAGTAGGAGTAGATGTCACAGCATTGTATAGGAAACAAAATTCCCAAACCATAACAGAAAAGCAACATCACACTGCATTCTACAATACACAGACAGAAATTCAAAGGGATCCCACTGCATCCAAAAGCCCAACCAAATCCACAGTTCCCAGCTGACTTTTTATAGTTTGGTGTACAATACAACATGACATGAAACAAATATTTGTAATTATAATTATATGTAAGTCATCTATCACTAAAAAGAAACTAACGTATTATTCTGCTTATACTAAATACTTGGGGTACTCACAGATCATAGAGATAAATTAGGTTGGTGGTGTCCAGGAGCTGGGGGAGAAGGGAAAGTAGAGTTGCTGTTCAACGAATAACATTTAAATGAAGACCAGAAAATGTGCAAGCTGCAATTTTTACATAGCATCATGAATGTTTTTGATACAATTGAACTGCATACTTTAAAATAGTTAAAGGTCGAATTTTGTGCTATATGTCTGTGTTTTGGGGGGGTGGAGGAGGGTTGTTTGTTTGATTTTTGCTTTTCCTGTTTGGCAGGATCTTGCTGTATAGGCCAGACTTTCCTCAAACTTTCGGTCCTCATTCTCAGTTGGGATTATAGGCTTGAGTCCCAATTTGACATTACTATGTATTTTTTACCAGACTAAAAAAAATGGTGGGGAGGGGCTGGGAGAAATTATTCTGTGTTTAAAAGCATAAACTGTGTGTAACCCTGAGGATCTGAGTTTGGATTCTAGAACCAACCTAAGGAGCCAGGCATAGACCCCAGTGCTGCACAAGGTTAAAGCGCTTGTTAGTCAAAACATATGAGCTCCATGTGTATGGAAAGACTCTATCTCAGAGTAATAAGGCAAAGAGTGACAGAGGAGAGGACTAATGTCCTTCTCAGGCCTTCAGGCTGTACACAGATATGCAAGCTTGTATGTCTATGTAACATATATACATGCACACACACACACACACACACACACACACACACACACACACACACATACACAGGACAGAAAGAGGGGCTTAAATGCATAAGAGTTTTTTTAAATAGTTGATACATAAACTCTATTTTGTATGTTAGAAACAGTAGATAAACAAATGCTTAGAAGTGAAACCAGCACAGACAAAATTCTTGGAAAGCAGGTAATAATCATAATCAGTGGTTCTTACATATTTAGCAAAGACTTCACAGGGACACAAGTGCAGGTGAATTCCAGAATATTTTCAAATGCTGCATTTGAGAATACACTATAATTTTCTAACATAAAAGAAACATTTGAATTTTTCCTACCACAACCCACTGTTAATTGTGGCAACTTCATTCAGTTGACCAAAAGTGACTTGGTGGTACACGCTGTGCCCATGGTCCACACTGGCATTAAGCATTCACTTCTGGTGACTAATGAGTCGGGTATTTTACTGTTGCTTTTTGGTCACTGTACCTTATGAAAATATTCAGAGCTTTGTACCTTTTCCTCAGTGTCTGTATTGATATATGTGGCACGTTAAGCAGAGGTAACGCTAGTGTAAATGGAATTGCTAGCTCTACCCCCCTCTGGTGATAAGATCTATGACTAAGATCACATATGAAGTCATATGTCCAAATTTCAAGGGCATTTAAAAGTGATGTTATATGCCTGTATTTTGAAAATTCAATCAAACTTAAAATGCATATCACATTTAAATACCTTTTATTTGTTTGGCTCTTTGATCCTTTACTTAAAAAAGAAAAATATCATGAGGGGGAGAAATGGGTCTGATGGAGATATTTTGTAGACACATGAAATTGTCAAAGAATTAAAAGTGTTTTTAAAAGAGAAAGAAAAATACTCTACTATGTAAGTGTGATAGTTAGTGTTCCCTTTCAACCTGACACTTGGAGGCAGGCCTCTAGGAATCCCCAGGGGTATTCTCTAGATTAAGGTCAGTCTCTGGGCATGTGTTGCAGTTAGGCTTCATGTTGCTGAAAATGACAAAATTGCTTATGTGAATGAGGGGTATCCTCTTACAATAGTCTGGTTACAGTTCTTATTTCGCTTGGCAAGAAAGCATGCACCAGCACCAAAGGGCCAAGGGAACTGTACATACCATCTCTACATAACAGTTGAGAGACAGACAAGTATACAGAAGGATGTTCTCTTTCTTAAACAGCTCCCTCCAATCTACTCGCCTGTCCTGAGACTAATGCCATCCACCACGGTCTGGCCTTCCCCATTCACTTAGACAATCTCCTGCAGGTTCGCCTAAACTCAACTACTAATTCTCTACAAATGTGCCCAGAGCTCAAACCCTCAACTATCAAGTTGACACCTGTATCTAACTATAACAGCATGACTGTGAGAGATTGTCTTCATGGCATTTATTCATGTGGGAATACCCAATCCAACGTGGGTGGGATGAATGCCTGGGCAGGTGTTCTGAGACTTAAGGAAGACAGAGATGGTGCTGAGCACCAGGTAGCTAGTAAACACGCACGTATTATTTCATTGCTTTCCTTTCACTGTGGATTGATGTGACCGCCTGCTTCAAGCAACTCCTGTAACTTCCCCATAAGGATGGACTCTGATCTGGAATTGTGAGCCAAATATCCCCTTTCTCCCCTAAGTTTCTTGCCTCAGGGACGTTGCCATGTCAACTTGTAATGATACTAAAACAATAAATATCATCCATATTTTACCAAATGGTTAACAAGTTCTGCAAGATTAAATTTAGTATAAAATAAAGCTAAAAACCTGCCACATCAAATGCCCACCATCCTCAGAGCAGCCAGTTGCCTCTTGTACTCCTCTTTCAAGGGTAACAGATGCATTTGCCAAAACTCAGGGACATATTCATTTATAAGGCACTTTTGTGATTGCATGAATGTTAAGTGATACAATAGCATTACCTAAAATGATTTAGTTTCTTTTTTCTTTTAAAAAAAATATGTATGGGACATGGAGAAAGAGAGAGAAAGAGAAAGAAGGAGAGAACACATGAGTGCAGTGACACACAAGTGGAAGTCAGAGGACAACTTTCAATAGTTAATTCTTTCCATCCACTTTGTGAGTTTCCAGAGATCAAACTGAGATCACTGGGTTTGCAAACAGGCACCTTATTTACTGAACTATCTCACTGACTCTATTTTCTGTGTTCAAAAAGGGATATAAACATAATATTATTACAAATGGAAATGTCAGTTTAGATATCCTTACATACAGACTTCTGAAAATCATTTTGCATTCAATACCAATTCATGGGAAAATATAGGGGAAATTCTCCTCTTCTAATCCTAGCCCACTTTGTTCAGGTGGTATCAAGCTATTAAAATAAATTCTCCCGGGGCTGGAGAGGTGGCTCAAGGGTTAAGCCTCTGCCTTGCAGGTGGAAGGTCTTGAGTTCTGATCCTAGACTCTACGTATAGACTCCAGGCAGAAGCATGGGCGGCCTGCGCTTCTGGTCCTGGTAGGGCGGAGCCTGTGAATCCCGGGGCAGAGTAAACAAGGAGGAGATGGAGGCGGTCCATGGTGGTTCTCGAATTCGCCTGTGGTTCTACACACACACACATACACACGCTCACACACACACAATTGAATAAATAATTATGACAATAAAAAAATAATTAAGTTTAAAAAATAAATAAATAAATAAATTCTCCCATTTCCAGGCATGATAACTTTGGAAACTTTGGTCTTTGTTATTTTGTTTTCCTTAGTCTAAGGTTGTATATTTCAGTATTTTCCCTTCCTAACTTCTTGAGAACAATGCTCTTTGAAGTATATTTCTTCCCTAATGGATACTTTCTTGTCTTCCAGATTAATTGTGAAGTACTAATTTTAGACCTGTAGATGAAAATTCCTCATCATATTTGAAACAGACAAACTTCTCAATTAAAGGAAAGCAACTTAGTATTTTCAAAATTATCACTGAAAGTAGTCATTTCTATAATTACCCAGCCATAAGCCTTGAAAGGAATACTAGTTTCAATTTCAGAAAAATAACAAGAGAGTATCTCACCATCTATGTTCATGTTCCCTCGTGATTTTTGTAGCCTCTAGACCCCATAAGATTGTGCCAACTATCTGAGTGAGCATTGAGATAAATGGTCAAATAAACAGATTTTCCTAAACATTGGGATGATTAACATGTCCTAGAAAGAATGAGCACATGCATGTTTGCTGCTTATACTTCATGTTGCCAAGCAAACATGAGTTTGCTGTTTTCTTGAATAGTGAATTAGTTCCTGAAATGCACAAAATCTCATTTAGGCAGATCTAATTGTATCTTAAGTATACTAGTAGGGCTTACTATTTAAAGAAACTCTTCAGTGAATCCCTTTATCAAGTGAAGAATCCTTTTGGAAAGCTGATAATAACTACGTAATTAATCTGTGTTATCTGTTTGTTTTCCTCTTCAGTGTGGGTGCATGTGTTTTTTAATTGCTATGTAACTATCCATTATATAACACAAACACAATTTTATAACACCGAACTAGAGATGTCTTTGTTGCTTCCCACCTACCAAGGGTGGATGGTGGGAGGTAAATAGCCACAAACACATTTGTTAGTCCTCACCAAGACAGAAAGATTTATTCATGAATTGTGTGGATTTCAAGAAGAATTAGAATACATTATCCCTTATATTTAAGACTTCTGGTACTACATGTTGTAAGATAGTATAGCACAGTGCAAAGATAAGAACCCATTCAAAGGTATTGAATAGTACATTATAATGGAAATGATAGATGATGAGATTTTAAGCAACCAAACATGGAGAATGATAGATGCTTTTTTTTAGGTTCCTCACATCCCTATAATTTTGTGCAGAAAGCTCTCAGAATATCCCGATGAGTACTGAAAATGGCAATTATTTTTCCTTGGCTTTTCTTTCATCGAGAAAAATGAAAATAAGCTTCAAAATGATTCATGAAGATTAATGACCCTCGTCAATCCGCTGGTGACTGAAAAGAAAAGGCAGGAGTAGTTAAACACCTACACGAGATGGGAGCTGAGGGATAATAACATAGCAAGTAAGTTTCCCTTGAAAAGCATTTCAGATACTCCAGGGGAAGTGTTGCTGAGTTAGAGAAGACGAAGTTGTGCCTGAAAAAGACAATTAAGAAAGAACGAACTTTGTACATTTCTGATGCATGTGCACGACTAGCCTGGTCATCCTCAGATCCTTGATGATGCAGACATCTTCACGAGCCATCTCCACCATATGATCTCTGTCAGTGCTTATCGCCACCTCAGCTCCACTGAAGTGATCCAACTGAGGGAGAAATAAAGTGACCTGACAAACTTTACAGTGTTGTTCACCGTACCAGAATCCAAGATACTTAGCAACAGCACAAAGAATATCCTCCCTGTTTGTTTTTAAATCATCCCCACCATTCAGATTTCAAACCTCTCCTCTCCTAGTATAAAGGGTCCTTCCTGTAGTTGGCCTTACCACTATCTTCCTCACATTGTATTACCTTAATTGCTCACTTATTTTAAAAGATGTGTAAGTACCCAACACATGGGCAAAGCATTCTTTTAGGAACTTAGGGACTAGCAAGTGGTAAACCCTTTTGTGGAGGAAGACAATAAACAAAGAAACAAATTGGTATTCTAAGATTACAAATTAAAGGAAAACAAGAAAAAAGGTAAAGATAATGGGAGCATGGTAAAGATAATGGGAAGGTCCCCTGAGAAGAGTAGAGTTTTAACAGAAATTTAAACGGACTGCAACAGCAAGCTATGTGGCAAAAATTAGGAGAAACATTTTAGGCAGGTCTATTTCAAGAGAATAAGCCCTAGAGAGGCACATGCCCATTGAGACAAGGGCAGAGAAGCCCCATAACACACAAAAAGGAAGATGGTCTAGGACAAAGAATGGAGAAAAACAAGGTACTCAGCACCCAGTAGACTATGAATTCTTTGGAAATTGAATCCAAAGCTGAATTCAGGTCATCAGCAACAGTGTCTCTGTCAGCAAATTACAAATATATATATGATCAGTGATTGTCAATTGCTAAATTAGACCAGATTCATATGGAAATCATCACTGTGTCATGACAAGATGCAAAATCTGACTAGGAATGGACTGGGCAGGGGAATGGTGGAATGTAACCTATGTGGGAAGTAGTCGAAGTCATTCCTGTAGAACACAGTTGGAGCCTTTAAACCAACTAGAACAAAAGTAAACCAAAGGGAGAAAGCACACGTGGAAAGAATATAAACAGTTTAGAGTAACGACAAATCTTTAAACCATATAACTGGTCTGTACTTTATAGAATTTTGATGGAAGAATTCTCCTAAGAATTGAGGTATTGTGCCCTGCAGATTACTACACAACTACAGGTGTTTTACCTCCTGCCTGTGTAATGTGTGTTTAACTGAGTGGTGTCTACGTATGACTGTGTGTGTGGATGTGTATACTTGCGCTGCACATGTTCACATGCATAGCCCAGAGGAAGTCACATGTCTATCATGATACTCGTTATTCCTTTGAGACAGGGTCTCTTTCTGAACCCAGAAATAAGCTGATATCAGTAAGGCCCAGAAATCCTCCTTTCTCTATCCCCCATAATACTGACGTCACCAGCACATACGAGGTCATGCCCAGATTCTTTATATAGGCATTTGAACTCAGTTCCTCAGGCTTGTGCAGCAAACATTCCCACCCACTGAGATATCTCATTAGCTCCTGATGCTGTGGATGCTGGGTACTTTCCTGGTTCCTGTCAATCTCTAATTTCATCAGACCTTAGTCCTTAGCCTACTTCTGCTGTAATTCAGACATGGGTCAATTGCCTCCTGTATTTCAGCTTCTGTGCTGGGATGAGCAGTGCCAACTGTAATTAAAATATTGCCTCAGCTTGAGGGAATTTACTCTCCATAGCATGTTACTGCATACAACTTCTTGGTGTTCAAAAAATAAACAGCCTCAGGATTGTGAACTCATAGAAAGTGAATTGTGAAAACCGGAGATAAGAGAAATGCATGGTCATTTAAGAATTCCACCTTAAGCAAATTCACATGAGTGAGTAGATCTGTCTTGTAGTCTTTTTCCCCTACTAAAGATCACCAATGAGATTGAGATTCAGTATGATGAAAAATAGAAGCCCTGCTTCTGGGGGGTTGCTGGTGTTTAAAACCAAGTCAGAAACAGCAGTGAGGCACCGACCTATCTCCACACAGACATAGAGACACAGTTAAGGTAAGAAGATGCGCCATGCCTCTCTGCAAAGTAGATTAGAGAAAAAATTTCCAAGCTGTAAGTGGCAGCTTGACAAACATCATTAGAGTGTGGATTCAATGGAAACGCCACAGAGCTGGTTTCCTCCAAGACTGTAAATCACATTGCATCCACAGAGTCTTGCAGAGGTTAGAAAAGTCACTGCGTAAGAGCTACAGTCTTGATGGGAAGGTTTGGAGCTGCAACATTTCAGTGAGATTGGGAAAGTCCCCCTTGAAAAGAAGCATTGCAAAACCACCTCAGTCGAGAACAACTCTGGGTGGTGTCAACCTTTGAGGGAGAACAGAAGGATGGAAAGTGAATGAGAACTATCCCGAAGACCTCAAGGGAGAGGATTCACTCTGGGGCAGGACTCGCTCTAATTCTCATTTCCCACCATTCTTTCTCCTGAACATTATACTGCAAATAAAGGGACATGCAAACCAATAGCAAATATAACTGTAAGCAAAAGAGATATGCTGACGCAATCAGAAGGGTCTTATGCAGAGGGATTTCAGAGCATTCCTATCCTTAGTGACCGTCATCAGTTAGAGAATGTATGATTTATTGCACTTCTGTGACTCTGGAAGGTTCTCTGCTCTCAGCCAATCAATTCATCTGTTTCTAGCATGCTGACTCACTTTCTGGTCTTGACCTGGAGCCCACAACAGTGTAACCAAGCAACGAGTGATGGGCAGAAACCTGGCTGAGGCAAGTGAGTTATGTGAGGAGGTCAGGACTTACCAGCTTGCGTCATCCAGAAGAAAGCTGTAGAGTTCTAGACTGAAAGTGAATGAGGATGTTGGCCACATCGTTAGGGGACCCAAGATGGCAAGGATAAATATTGTGCTGGGTTGTTTTCTCAAACTAAAGAATCTAATTTAGCACTGAGCAGAACTATTTAGCTACTCAGTGCTTTGTTAGTGATATTCTTATTAAATATTCACTAAATAGTTCCTTAGAATGCTGTCAACCTATGGTGTGGCATACATTATACACCAGCCGTATACCAAGATACCTATATTGTCTCCCATTTTCAAACACGTATATAATGTATTTTGATCATATTCACCTCTCCTCTATCTTTTCTTTTCCCCACTTCATCCTTTTCCTCTTTTCAACCAGTCTACGTTTCTTACCCTGTTTGTTTGTTTGCTTGTTTGCTTACTTGCTTGCTTGCTTGCTTGCATTGGTGACTCAGTGAGTTGACTTTACTTACATCACAGCATGGTAAGGGACTATTTCCAGGAGTGAAGGGAACTTTACAGTGACTCTAGCACTGAAGAAAAGTCCCCAGGCTCCTAAGTTGCTCCTTACATTAGCCGGCCTCAATTGGGTATAGAGTCCTTCCACACATACCCAGTAGTAATATAGCTGTGTCATCTGTAAATTAATTTCCGTTTTGCTTTTTGGTTTTTAGAGGGAAAATTCCACACTGTATTTCCACAATGTGACACTCCAGCCAACAGCGGATAAGGGCTTTTCTTTCCCTACATCCTCATCAGTGTTTGTTGGCCTTTGTTTACTTGATATCTATTCTGATAGAAGCAGGTCTATTTTCTATTTTTTTATTAACTTTTTTCTCTTTCCATGTGTGTGTCTGTGTGTATCAGAGTGCACTTGTATGCTTGTGGAGGCCCAACAGAACTTCGGGAATCACCCTGGATTATACTACCTCCTCTTTGCTTCTCTCTGGAGTTTCCCAGCCTCCACCTTCCAGGGCCAGAAATACAAGCCGCTTCTATTTCCACCAGGCATTTTTATGTGGGATCTGGGACACGAATTCAGGACCTTCTGCTTCTGAGGCAGAGGCTTAACCCTTGAGCCATCTCTCTAGCCCCATCAAAATATTCATAATTTATATTTTACTAACAAATAAAGATGTTAAACATCTTTATCTTCTAAATTAGCTGTTAGTTCACTTATATTTTAATACTTCCCTGTCGGTTCTATAGCCAAGTTTTTTATTGTGTTGTTTGCTTTCTTGTTTGGATTTGTTCCTTTAGTTCCTTATATATTCTAGATAATAACTCTGTCAGTTATTAGCTGACAACCGTTTTCTCCAGTTCTACTGGCTCTTTCTCCACTAAATTAGCCATTTCCTTTGTTGGACAGAAGCCTTTCAATTTCAGGAGGTCCTATTTATCAATTATTGTCCTTATTCCCTCAACAACTGGAGTCCTGTTGAGAAAAAAAGTCTATATCTTGAAGTGTTTTCCTTGCATTTTCAAAGTTTCAGGTCTTACATGAAGATCTTTGATCCACTGGGAGTTAATTTTGGATAGGATGAGAAATGAGGCTCTAATCTCCTCCTTTTATATAGAGATAACCAATTTTTCTGGAACCATTTATTCGAAATAGTTGCCTTGCCTCCAATGAGTACTTTTGCCTCTTTTGTCAAAATGGCATAGGTTGATATCTAGATCTTTCAGTCTGTTTTATTGGTCTCTATATCTGTTTTGGTGCCTATGGTGACAACGCTAGATATTTTATAGTTGTTTGCTTATTTTTGTTTTCTTGAGACAAGGACTCTTGGCAGGTAGACGCTATTAGTTCCCAATAAGAACAGGTGCACATAGAGCACCTTGCCTTAACCAAAGGCAAAAGCCTGAAGATGTGCAGCACAGTTCTGGCGCATTTCTTTATTCTGAATACTTCTTCTATCTTGGGATTTCCCTACAAGGCCATTGTCCTTAGTCACTATGAAAAGAGTACAGTAAGCTGAATTATTTCCACTTTTGTGCCACAGCTCTGTATCCCAAGCAGCCTGACGTCCAATATCATCAAGTGCTCCTTCATCATGGTGTAAGCAAAGTGCAACATTTCGTTGTTGGAATTAGACTCATCTTTTGAGATATAGGCCTATCCTGTTAAGATTGCTTTTCCTTTGTTTTCAAAGTTCCATAGGATTAATAATGGCCTGTCCTATTCTCTAATATCATGCCTGTCCTTTTTTACTATGAAATCTTACCTGCTTCCAGGCAATGTTTGTTGCCTATGACATTCTCCTTATTCTAAAACATTATCTTCATTAGTGAAAGGGATCAGAAACATAAAGTCGGGGTACCATCTTAAGGTCAGTTAGCCTAAAAGAGTAAAGCCTCCATAAAATGAGGTCGTGGTTTCTATTAATAATAATTAAACATTTCTAAACTTCCCTTTATGAAGCTATGCTAATTTTGAGCATTACAAGCCAATTCATCAAACACTTATATATTTTTTATTCTTTTTTTAATTTATTTTTTCCACTCATACAGACTTGATAGGTTCCCCATTCCCCTCCCTCCCTCCACCTCTCACTGGATCCCCTTGCTCTCTCCCCTCTTTTCCCCTACCTTTCCCTTCTCCCTCCTTTTCTCCCAATGCTCCCCCCCCCATTCCTGGAGCTCCTTTAATGTGTATGTCAAACTTCCTTCTGGGTCCTCCTCTCTGATGAGGTGTAAGGACTCAGTAGCATTGCCTAGAGCTCTTTTTTGTGTTCCCATTTAGTATAGGAACATTATTGTGGCTGGTAATCCCTTGTCTCTAAGGATCTTAGAGCCTGTGATCCATGCTAGACCTTGGGGGTGGGGGGGTCAATGACATGTTAGTCATTGTGCAGGTCATGCAAAGACCTATTATAATTACTTCGGCCCTTATGTGTGTGGAGTATCTTGCAGATCCCCATCTTTAGGCTCTTACAATCTTGCCGCCTCTTCTTCCGCAAATTTCCCTGATCTTTGGGATGGGGAGAGACTAGGCTGGCCTGGTTCCTGACACTTATATATTTTAAATTAGCCTAAATTTTAACAAAGGAAACTTTTACATAAATTAATGACACAATAAGCCAGAAGTAAAGAAGATATTATCTATGTTTCAGTTTGTCTGCATGGTTGCTGATGAATGACCATCAAATGGCTTAAGGGAACAAGGGGTTTATTGTCTCATGATTGTCTGGTTACAGTTCTCAGTCCAGCTTGACAGGACAGCAACTGGCCACACCATCTTTACATAATGGCTGAGAGAGGGAAAATCCTTACTTGCCAGACCAGCATGTGTGGCCACATATACAGAAGGATGTCAACTTTCTCAATCAGTTCTTGGTATTTTATTCCAGGTCCTAGTCCCACCCACCATGGACTGGACCTTCCCCATCAGCTAGACAGTCACTTGCAGGTTTGCTCTGGGCTTAACTTAACCATTAATTCTCTACAAATGTGCCCAGAGCTCAAACCCTCAACAGTCAAGTTGACACCTGTGCTTAACTATGACAATATATAAATACATATTTGTATATGAGCTTTATTCAACTATAAAAAGACAAAATTATGTCATTTATAGGAATATGAAAGCACCTGGAACACATTATGTTAAAATGAAATAAGGCAGACTCAGAAAGACAAATAATTTGTTCTCCCTGATGAGCAGAGTCTAAATATCATATATATATGGCATGCAAGTTTCTTTCTAATGCTGTACATATTAACAAACATTATCTTTTCATATACTGAGAAGACATCTGCAGAATATAGATAAATTAGACCCACTTTACAATTTTACCAATTTTTTTCCTTGCATGTTGAGATTCTTGCAATGCATCTGCAAGTAATGTTCTCTCTTGTGTGTAAATTTTGTCATGTTTATATTGTTATAACTTCTGTTTCTTCATTTGCTTTTCAAACCTTATAACTAAGAGATACCTGATGCTGTATTAAGTGTCATCTTGGTAGATCATAGAATGTAATGGATTATAGTCATAACTCTGTCCATACATCACTAAAAAGAAAATATGAAAAGTGGAAAGGGAATAAATTGGGGAAGGAAGAGGATTAGAAAGGAATAGGAGATAATATGAGCATAGTGCATGGTATACTTGTGTGAAAAATGTCATAATGAAGCCCATGGTCTTCTTATTTAAGTTTAAAAAATTATATAGGCATCATGGCATGCACATGTAGCCCAGACTACTCAAAAATCTGGGGATGAAGTATTGGAGGCCAGACTGAGCAACAAAATTAGGCCAACTTCCAAATGAAAAAGCTATACCATGTTGAAGTTGGGAAAAAATTAAAGTTTTCCAAATAGTAAATGCATTTATATTGCAAATATAAAGAAAACTAATTTCGTTTCCTTTTGCATAACTCCAAGTATTTTAACATGTTCTCAATAATTATTCTTTTCCTATTTTTAGCCTAAAGTAATTATTTTAAAATGTGAAGCCTTCATTCCTTACATTGGCACATAGAAGCTTCTCACCTCTAGGACTTACCTGAATCTCTAGACTAAGTCTGCACCAATTTCCCCTGGATACTCATACATGCATGAGTGCATGATTTGTGCATATTCTCCCTCTTTCTCTCTCTTTCTCTCTCTCTCTCTTTCATACACACACACACACACACACACACACAGAGTCACAGTCACAGTCACATACTCCACAATACTAAACTCCAACGATACTAAACCATGCTTTTCCATGTGTCATAGCTTGAAATGTGAGTTGCCCCCCACAGCCTCATGTGTTTGAATCTTTAGTTGTTTGGGAAAGTCATTGGCATATTTAGAAGGTAGAGCCGTTCTGGAGGAAGACAGTCATAGGGGGTGGGCATTGAAGTTAGTCCCACCCCGCTTCAGTTAGTTAGTCTGATCTTGAGCTTGCAACACCTTGGAGCCTACATGATCATGTTTGCAATGACTTAACCCCTGTCATCTTCTGCCAGTCAGCCATGCCTTTTCTCCCATGAAGAACCATATCTCCCCTCTGGAACTATAAGCTGAAAAAGTCTCCTTTTCTCCCCTTTGAGCCTGAGTGGTGTCTCACAGCAGCAAAGAGTAACCACTACAAAAATTGATACAGGGAGTGGGGTGTTGCTATGTGAAACTGAGAATCCAGTGTCAAAAATGAGTTTATTGTTAGTAAATCTGAGAGAAGTTGTACCAAAGATTAAAGAAGTATGACTATTGCTGAGATGTGGCTAGTGTGCCTTCTGTTGAGAGAAATATAAAGACTTTGGGACTTTGTACTGGGAAATTCTTTGCATCTTAGAAATGGGGCCAAAAAGGTCATTCTAATGATAGGTTGGAAGAGAATGATGCTGCTAGAGATATGGACAGTAGAAGCCCAGTTTGTAATGGTTCCAAGGGGAATAGAGACTGTGTTGGAACTGGACAAATGGAATGATGGCAGAATGTTTGACCAAGTTTTGCCCTCCTCCTGAAAGCTTGCCTGAAGTTAAATTTGAATGTTTGGTGAAAATTTCCAAAACAAAGCAGTCTTGATAATGTAGCATGCTTGTTCGGAATTATAAAGAAAAGGAGCAATGAATTGGACAAAAGGAAATGAAAACTGTGAGGTTTGATGAGGAAAAAATGCCATCGCAAACTAAAAGATCTGAACCAGAAAGAGACAGAGCAAAATGGTGGAGCTATTGTTAAAGAGGTTAGCTCCATTAATGAGCTAAAGCCTGCTATCATTTGAATAATAAAAGAGGTTACATCCTAAGGGAAAGATCTTCAGGGAAGATGTGAGAAAGGGAAGAATTAAAGGTCAGAGTTCGAAGGGAATTCACTGGTCTTCTACAGCAAAGACCCAAGAGAAAAGGAGGACAGTCTCCAATCCAAGGTTATAGCAGATCCTGGAAACTTCTTCTATATGGTCCAGGTTTCAGAGATACAAGAAAGAAGAGGTCATAAACCCCACCACCAAGGTTTCAGAAAATTGCAGTGTGTGGCAGAAAACCTGCAGTGAGGCCCAGGCTATGCATATTACCTATGTGCCTTAAATGATGCTCCTTTTATTACAAAGTTTCTCGACTTTGCTTCACTGCCTGTGTAATTCCTATTCATTTTTTTTTACTTTTCCACTTTCAGATGTATGTTTGTAGTGGAATATGCATATGTATTTGAATGTTTTTATGTGTGTAGTGGTTATGCATGAACACATATGCAAGTGGTGGACTGATGAATCAGTATCATCTGTGATCACACGTCCATTTTACTCTTCTTTTCCCAAACATATAGCTCACCAGAAAGGCTAGTCTGGCTACCCAGCTGACTCTGGGAATTCCCAGTCTATTCCTTCCAAGAGTGTAATAACAGGTAGGCTTCCATGTATACCTGCCATTTTACATGATATTTAAGATTTTGAATTCTGGTCCTTTTGTTCGTGGGACAATCCTTTTAACCACTGAACTATTTCCTCATCCTTCCACCAATTTCTAAATTCTCAGCTTATCTTAAAAACTTTCCTTAAGAGTTGTGTGTTCTGGGATTCAGTATAGCTCAGCTAGTTTGACCCATAGAAGTAGATGGTGTAATATTGTCAGCAATTACTGTCAGATTTTTATGTGTTGGTTTTCATAGCTATGATTTGTTTGTAGGCTGAAAACTAAACTAGCCATTTTTTGTACTTTCTAGGGTATCACAATATCTTGCTTGAACCAGGTAGGCAACAAATAAAAAAGTCTAAATAATGTGACCATCCACTCTAAATCTAATATGTGTTTTGGTTTTGGTGCCTATTACAGTACTTTTCTCATTGCTGCTGTTATGCAATATTTACACACAACTTGGGGGAAAGGAAAATTTATTTGGCTTAAGGTTCCAGAGGGGATATTTTCCATTATGGCAAGAATCCTGTAGTAGATGCTCCATGGCTGGAGGCAAAAGGAGGAGTCCAGTCAAGTCACCACAACCATGATCAGGAAGTTAAAGAGAACAAAAGCAAACTGAGAGGAAACAGGTTGGGCTACCAAATCGCAAGGCCTACCCCCATAATATGCAGTTCTCCACAAAGGCTCTACCTCTTAAGGGTGCCAGCCACAACAATACCAAACATTAACACTGGCTAAGAATACAAATACATAAGTCTGTGGGGAAACAACTCACATTCTCAAACCATGATAGTATCTTTATGGCATTTATCACTCAGTAGTATGATTGTGCCTTGCTTGTCATTCTTTCAATATTGTTCTTGTCTCCTGGATCAAAAAAAAAATCTGAGGTCAAATTCTCAACTGCATAAAATGAATGACTAGAACCAGATTTTGCTCCCTTAGATCAATAGCAGGCTTTTAAATAGATTCTATATAGATTCAGTGCCTACATGGACACATTAAAACACTTTGGTTCCATTTAATCTTGTGATATTTTACCAATATTAAATTCTAATAACAATTTTTATTCATAGGTAATACATAAAGGCAAGCATAATTATTATAGAACATAGTCTTCAAAGTCTAAGAGAAAGTTCTTATTTGCTAATTTTCATCTCTTTTTTCAATCTTTCTCATTTTCTTTTGAGTTCCATTTATATTCTAAGAGTCAGCTAACTGAACATTTATATTATTGTAGCAAATACTCACATTAAATATCAAAGCTGGCAGATCATGCTCATTGGAGAGTAATTATACAATATAATTCTGTAGCCAGTGTTGCAAACAGAGATACATAACAGGGATTCCAACAAAATCCTGACCAGTTATCCAACAATAACACATTTTAATTAAAAAGTCTTTTAGTAATGATAGAGTCATTCACTGCCAATCTCTAGAGGAAACAGAGAAAAAGAGAGATAATCTCCAAACAACTTCCTGTGCTACTATATTATATCAACAAAGTGTTAAATCAAGCTTCAGTGTGTCATGTTTCCTCATCCTCTTGCATGTCAAATTCAGTGTGCTCCACATCAACACACACCTAACCATGTGTTGAGTAAGAATCTTGTGGGTATCTATCCATTATAGGCTCAATAGTCTATTTTGTCCCTGTTCTCACTCATACTCAAGTAAGTGAACCACATAAGTAGAATGAGAGGTGATATGATTCATAAATATGATAGGAATAGACATGAAAGAACAACTGGTTACAACAAAGGAAGTGACACATTCTGCACCAAGAGTGAAAATAGACATCTGCAGGTACTGACATTTAAACTGGATCTTTAAGGTCACGGTCTGGTCAGTCTGGCTATATTTTAGAGAGATAGCAGTTAAGCAGAAAGGATCAAAAAGTTGTTTTAACCGGACTTAGAACTTAACTTTTGAGGTACAGTGATCCTTTCCCTTTTTTCTGTGGTTTTGTTTTCCATAATCATCTACTAACTGGAAATATGAAACAGAAAATTTCAGAATAAATAATTCCTAAATTTTATATTATGAGTCTTTTTAAATGAAATTTCATTCTTTCCCACTGACTCTTCTAGGCCATGAGTCATTGCTTTGATGAGAGGTAGCCTTGCTATTTGTGCCGCACATCCATCAGTCACTTTGTAGCTGTCTAGATTATGAGACTCACTCTCATGGCTTTACAAGACTTGAATTCAAGGAACCCTCAAGTCATTTAAGTATGGGCCCAAAACAAAATAATAATGACACTGAAAATATAGATTGCCAAAAAGGAGTTGTAAAGTACCCCCTTTAATTGAAAAAGTGAACAGTCCCAAGTTAAATAGGAAGGAAATAATATAGCCTGAGATCACAATGTCATTCATTTCAGTTCTCTTCACCCAGCCCCCATGTCACCTACTATCACTATCATAAAAAGAGACTGAAACATCTCAACAAAATATTTTGAAAGTGGAAGTGAGAGATCTACATTCATATAACTTTCTTTATAGTACATTGTTATATTCTGTCATTAGTTATTGGTGTTCATCTCTCACTATTTTTATTTTAAAATTGTCAGCATAGGCATGCATGAATAAGAAAAACGTTAGCACGTAGAATGTTTGGCATTGGGGCTAGAGAGGTGGCTCAGGGGTTAAGCCTCTGCCTTGCAGGCGGAAGGTCCTGAGTTTGGATTCTAGACCTCACGTATAGATGCCAGGGGGAGCAGGGGCGGCCTGAGTTTCTGGTCCTGATAGGGCGGAGCCTGTGAATACCGGGGCAGAGTAAACAAGGAGGAGGTGGAGGCAGTCTATCGTGGTTCCTGAATTCGCCCATGGTTCTACACACACACACACACACACACACACACACACACACACACACACAATTGAATAAATAATAAATTTAAAAAAAGAATGTTTGGCACTGACTAGGAGTCTTAGAATAAGTTTCCCATGGAGACATTATTGGAATTTTATACTGTATGTGATGGAATGTGAAAGGAGGTCTTTAAGTAGTAGAATAAGCCAATCAGACTTTGTGATGACAGTGGTAGCTTTATCTATTCCTTGGAGAATAACTGGGATGGAGAAGGAACAGTGCAAGACAGGAAAGAAAGGTGACTGCTGCATTGTCCACCGTCTGCCTGTGAATATTTGGACTGAATGAGAAAGAGAAGATGAGGAGGAAAGCTTAGAGGCCAGACCATTAGAGGTAGGAGGCTGGAGGTATGTATATCAACATTGTCTACCCGAGATGTGATCAGTGGTCCCACCAGCCACAGCTGAGAACATGGGGCCTTCAGCAGCTTCAGAGGAATGATGCACTAATTTCAAAATATATTTGATTCCATGAAGGATGATGGAGAGACTTGGGAAATACATATAACAGGAGATGTCACAGTCTACACTGGTAATCAAAACTATATAAGGGAAATAAAGGAACTCTTGAGGAACTGAGATGCAGTCAAAACTGGCAAAGAAAAGAGCAACTACCATTTTGATAAGTAACCAACTCTGAAAACATACCCAGTATTCACATTCTTCTTTACCTAGTATTCACATTCTTCTCTTGGTCATTCCCCCAAATACCCTCCTATTACAAATTATTCTTGAGACAAATGTTCAAGCCTAGAAAAATGACTTACCATGTGCATTATCTTCAGCCCTGGCATTGAATTTGCCAGAACATTAGCTGACAGCTGTTTGCATTCAATGTCTTTGGACATTGGACTTTTGGACTTAAATAAGCTTGGGGAAGAAGCCTTCTTCCTCTCGAAGAGAGGTGGATTAACATTTCACTAAAAGCTCAATGAATTTTGTTTTTTTAAATCAAAATTTGTATAATGGCTCCTTAAATCTAGAATTAAAAGCCATGGAGCTTGAAGATGATGGTTTTGGTGCAGGATGGAGGGGTCGAGTGCCCTGGGAAAGGGAATAACTGAAAAAGATCACTTTCTTTCATCTATATAAACAGAGTCTTTTCCAACAGTTGATGTGTGTTTGTACACACATGTATATGTGGGTGGGTGTGGGTGTGTAACTGCATATGTGTATGGGGGTGTGTATATGTGTGTGTGTGTGTGTGTGTGTGTATGAGAGGGCACTTGAGTGTGTGTATCTGTGGAAACCCAAGGGTGACATGAGGAATCATCCTGGATGGCTCTAACTTCTTATTGTTTGCTCTGGAATTTCCCAAGTCCTGCAGAAACTGAAGGTGTCCTCCATATCTGTCTGGCATATCTGAACTCAGATCCTTTTGTTTGCAAGGCAGAGACTTTAACTCCTGAGCTCTCTCTCTCTAGTCCCCAAAGTCGATTTTTATTCCATCATTGAGCCAATCAAATTTATCACCTAATATATCATGGGAAAACCTTTCCCCTTTTGGAATCACTCCTGTAAATTTTGTGAAGTATAAATATTCCATCTGTATTTTTAAGCCCCCAAAAATAAGATGTCATACACCTGAGTAGCCTACATCAATGTAGAAATTCAGTCATTGGCATAAGCAAGTCCTTACTGAAGACCAGATGATGCAGCTATTAAACAAACAAGCAGAAAGCCTTCCTTTACCCACCTCCTTATGAACTTCCCTCACTATGCCATTACAGATTTAAAAAGAATAGTATGGAATTTTCAGACAGGGCTCAGAAAAATCTCCAAGAAAAAAGCAACTATCAGTAACAAGGAATCTCTCTCTCTCTCTCTTTCTCTCTCTCTCTCTCTCTCTCTCTCCACTAATGTTCAGGAATATGGAGAGATAAATAAAATTTCAATATCATTTAATTGTAGCCAGAGCCAGAATTCATTTTCATGTCTCTGTCAGCTGCCAATAAGTTTTTTTTTCCACTCATAACAAACTTAATAGGTACCCCGGTCCCCTCCCTCCCTTCACCCCTTCCTGGACCCCCTTGCTCCCTCCCCCATTTTCCCCTTCCTTTTCCCCCCTCCCTCACTATCTCACAGCGCCTCCTCCCCCCCATCCCTGGAGCATCTTTTAATGTGTAAGTCAAACTTTCCTCTGGGCCCTCCTCTCTGATGAGGTGTAAGGACTCAGTGGCATTTCCTAGAACTCTTTCTTGTGTTCCCCTTAAGTATAGGAACATTATTGTAGCTGCTAACAAGTTTAAGAAAATAATAGAAGGTAAAATTTCCTAACCACTATGGATACTAACCACTTTCTATAAGGTGGAGAATTCAAGAAAACAAGAGCATTGTAAGAGTGGATTCACTTTCCTGCAAACAAAATTTCACCAAAGATTTGAATATCACAGTCAGCCAGTGTGAATCAGGATCAAACCCATGGGAACTGAGCATATTCCATGCGATGTCAGCCGTACTTTTGCCCCTTTCCTCTAGAATACCTGGCTGTCTCTTTAACCTACAAAGATTTCAGCATTTAACTAACCTATTAATTGTATGCCATGTACGCTTCCTGACTTCACCAACGTTCAGTATTTGGTTGAGAGGAAACTACTTGTCCCTGATGTGTTTTTAACAGACTTGCTCTGTGGCCACATGATGAAAGATACGTGAAGTTTCTTCTCTCCAAATTGGACTTAACTACCAGAAAAAATGGAGGGGGGATTCTCACCATCTTCCTGTGGTTTCAAAGGACTCTGAAGCAAATTTGGAAAAAAAAAAAAAAAGATGTGGCATTCTTCCCAAACCCTTGTAACATAATGGGCATTATTGATTTCCAGCAAGAATCCAGGCAGTGGGATCAGATACACAAGGATGGCAGGGATGTATACTATCTTTTAAAGACCCTTCAGGGACTCTATCCATTTGATTTGTCATAGAAATATGGAGCTATCTGACCTGTTGTTTAGCACATGAGAAGCTACATCCAGGGATTTGCTGCAAATTATACCATTTAGCCTCCGTTGCAGTCATCCTGCATGGTTGCTGATAAATGACCATTACACAGCTTAAGGGAACAAGGGGTTTATTCTCTTACGATTTCTGGTTACAGTTCTTAGTCCAGCTTGACGGGAGAACATGCACCAACACCAGGGACAAGGGAACTGGCCACCATAATGGCTGAGAGATGGACAATCCTTACTTGCCAGACCAGCATGTCTGACCAAGTATACAGAAGGATCCCAACTCTCTCAACCAGCTCTCTGTGATTTATCCAGGGCCTAATCCCACCCGCCATGGACTGGGTCTTCCCCATCAGCTACACAATCTCCCTCAGGTTTGCTCTGGGCTTAACTCAACCATCAACTCTCTACACCTGTGCCCAGAGCTCAAGCCTTCAAGAGTCAAGTTGACACCTGTGCTTAACTATGACAGCCTCCTTCTGCCTCCCACCTGCTCCAGTCAGCATGCAGGGATGCATGCATTCAATGCCAAATAAGACCTTTCTTCATGGACAGATGTTAAGATATCCAATTCGAATTTTTATTAAGACTTTATTAGTCTCAGTACAGCACACTGGGTCATGCCTATCACTGTGGTTAGCTAAGAATAATGAACTTGGGGTGTAGTATCCTTTTTTCTTAATAGGGTTCTACTGTGTAGCCCAGACTGGCCTCAACTTCTGATCCTTTGGTCTAAGCTTCTACTAGGGTGAAATTTCAAGCTTGCATCATAACACATGTATGATATGTATTGCTATGTGATTCTTCCCTTGGAAAAGCTTACCCATGAAATAAATATCCTCCTCTCTAAAAAAAAAAAAAGAAGAAGAATATGTAAGATCAAGGTAAAATGCCTTTTACCACATCTGCTCCCTCTTCTTTTATTGCCAATAAACATCAAATTTAACCCTGTTTCTCAGCTCCTCAAAGCCAGTCTCTGAAATGAATTGGCTCCCATCGGTGATAAAGAACAGGACTGAAGAAACGTGGCTTGTGGAAGATGATTAAAATGAGGACATGATCCATTTCTATTCTCAAGTTTCCATTTCAGCCAGCATGGGGAATGCCTTTCTCTGAACTTACAGCCTCATTCCTATGCTCCTCAGAGAATACAAACAAGTCCCGCCCCCAGCTTCCATGCTGTGGGTGCCATCTGTGGGTGCTAAATGCCTCTTAAAGAGATCTCCCACCTTTTATCCAAGCCCACTGAGAAAGAAAAGCAGGAACACACTCATTTCCCTCAGAGTAAGAACGAAGTTCTCATAGTTACCTTAAAACAAAGCCCTACAGAATTTGGTCTGCGTTCCCCTCTGCTCTCATCCTTGACCTATTTCTTCTACTGAGTCTCCTCCAGACTGGTCTGTTCCTTGGTCATATCTCACAGTGAATCCCTTTGCCTAGGATCATCCCCTTCCATCAGAGCTACTTGACTCGCTCCCTTGATAAACTCCAGCCTGCCTACTGGGAAACTCCAGCTTGAGACTGCAAACCCAGTGCATCTTCCCAGCACTTCACCCCTCTCCTTCTGTTCTGAAGTTCTTACCTCCCGACGTTCATGATATTTACTGCTTCACCTCGGGTAGGACCATTCCCTGGGCAGGCAGATAAGACTGAGACGGTTAGTTTAGTATTTGCTTACTTTGGCAGACTCAAGTGACAAGTGAGAAAGTCCGTCCCTTTCTCATCAATTCCTGCATATATGGCATGTGACCAGCTCCCTAGACTCCTCATGTTGATATGAACTTTCCTGCCAAGCTGGACTATGAACTGGAACCAGAATCATAAGCAAAAATAAAGTCCTTGTTTCCCAAAATTGTTTATCAGCAACACGAAGGCCAATACCCACCATCTATGAAAATGCCTGGACTTATTTTATTTGACAGCTCTAATATGATTTCTATATGTTAGATGCTGTTTTTAGCACAATTGAATGTTAACTTATTTAAACTCCAATAACGTTCACGATTTGTAAATTTTTATCCTTGTTTTATAGAAAAGGAAACTAACATAGACAGGTTAGGTTAAATTGCACATTCCTTGTAAATGGCAGAGCCCATCCATATTCTTAATCCCTGACTTCTGTCAAACTAATAAATGAGAGACCTAGTGGAATCGCTTTGTTGAGAGCACTCCACTACAGATTGAATTGATGACGCTTGTCTAATACCAACCCAGTGCCATGTTGACCCTCCAGTCCCTTGAGACTTGAACCTTGCTAGGTATGCAGAGGTTCTTATCAGGGTGAGAAACAAGTAAGCATATACACAGGGGCAGGCCTATGTACTTTTTGTAGAAACCCAAATGATCAGAGCAAATTATGCCGTTTTAGAGTTATTCAGAGTCATTTAGAATGATGGCAGGGCTGTGGAAATGGATCTCAAGGCCTTGTGTTAGCTGCAAATGCTTCTCCTCCAGCTTTCCCTGTGCCTATTAGGCTGACTGTTGCCTCTGGCTACCTGCGGGACACACTAACACATATTTGCCTTCAAATTTTTGTGACTGAATGTCACATACTAGAATGATAACCTCAATATTTGGGAAACATTTAAGATGATTGAAAGGGGATAATTAGAATTGGGATGAAGGAAATATGTGTTACCAGTTCTCAATTGAATTGAAACTTAGGGAATGTCTTCCTAAGAAAATGCTGATAAGTAAATATACTGCTGAGTTTTCTTTAATTAACAAGATGGCTTGGTTGTAATTACTCCATTAATTGTTCAAATGCAAACAAGTGCTACTAAGGATCTTGAAAAGTATTTCCTGTTAAAAATGCTAAACCTTCCCCCTTGTCCTGTCATGTCTGTTCTAAATTTGTCTGGTAAATCTTTTTATACATGGTTCACAAATAAGTTTTGCCCAGCTCTCATGAAATTATCACAAATTCATGGAGCCAAGGGTGGTGCAGGAACAGCAAAACTGGAAAAACAAAAACAACAAACCATAATTCAGAACATCAGAGACCCTACATTAACAACCCAAAACCAGGCCAGCCTAATCTCTCTCCATCCTAAAGCTCGGGGAAATTTATGGGAGAGGGGGCAGTAAGATTGTAAGAGCCTAAAGATGGGGAGGAAAAATGATATGCAAGATACTCCATACAAGTTAGGGCCGCAGTAACCATAATAGGACTTTGCATGACCTGCACAATGACCGACATAGCATTGATCTCCCAAAGTCTAGCATGGATCACAGGCAAGGATCCTTAGAAGCAAGGGATTAACAGCCACAGTAGCATTTCTATACTAAAGGGGAACACAAGAAAGGGCTCTAGGCAATGCTACTGAGTCCTTACACATCATTAGAGTGGAGGACCCAGAGGGAAGCTTGACATTCACACTAAAGGATGCTCCAGGAATGGGGGGGAGGAGAGGGAGCAATGGGAGAAAGGGGGGAAAGGAAAGAGAAAAGGGGGGAGGAAGGATGGGGTTGTGGGGAGGGGTGGAGGGAGAAAGGGGACCGGGGTACCTATTAAGTTTGTATGAGTGGAAAAAATAAATAAATAAATTTTTAAAAATAAATAAAAATATTTTAAACACTTTAAAAAAATTATCACAAATTCTCAGTGAGAGGATCCTGAATGGAAGTGATAAGCTGTATTATGTCCTTGGGGAAGATCCCATTGAGTCTCTATTTACTATGCAAAAAAAAACACAGTCAAGTAATGGAGGAAATAGAAGTGGAAACTTTCAGTAGTATAAACAATTCAGACATGTTCATGTGATACAGTTTTGGATATATAAAGCTAGTCTTTGAGCACTAAACCTTAGTAACTCTTTGATACTTTTACTATTGGGAAAGCGCTTGTTTTGATACAATTCTACGTACTGTCTGACAAGACATGGGTTGACAAGTACAAACAGCAGGGAAGAGAGATGCTCCACTCCCCCATTCCCACATCTGCATAGAAATTCTTGGTTCTGTCATGAGAACCATGACAGACCCAACTGCACAAGCCGAATAGCTTCCCCAGAGACTTCATGAACAGGCCTAGGAAAGCAAGGTGTAAACTTCTCTTCATCTTGCTGATAAATACACAGCCAAACACTTTAGAGCAACAAGGACTTTTATTCTTCCTTATGATTCTGGTTATAGTTCATAGTCCAAATTGACAAGAGAGTTCATACCCTTAACAGGAGCTCAGAAAGCTACCATATAATATCCAGAGAATGAATTGAAAGAAGGACATAATTTTTCTCTTCCCAGAATGTTGGCATGCTAATATGCCAAAGTATGCCAACTACTCTCTCTTTACTTATCCATCTCCCCAGAGAATGGTATCATCCATTATGGACTGGATCTTCTGACATCAATTAGATAATCTCCTGCAGGTTTACATTAACTACCAATTCTCCACAGATGTGCCTAAAGCCTTAGTCTTCAGTTGTCAAGTTTACATCTGCATCTAACTGATAAGTAAGTGTGGTAGAAAGTTACTGGAATCACCTTGATAATTGAAGGCTGGAGCTCAGGGCACATTTGTAAAGAATTAGTAGCTTAGTTAGTCCTAAAGAAGCCTGCAGGAGATTGACTAATTGATGAGGAAGAACCAGCCCATGGTTGATTGTCTCATTCCCTGGGCAGGTGGATAAAATGGAAGGAGATGGTTAAGTAAGTTGGCATTCTTCAGCATATGTGGACAGACATGCTGTCTGTCAAGGGAAATTCGCTCCTCTCACAGCACTTCTGTGGATATGGTGTGGTCAGTTCCCTCAGTCCCTGTTGTTGATGTGGATTCCCTGTCAAGCTGGATCGAGAGCCTAAATCAGACGTCAGTAAGACAAAATAAAGCTACTTGTTACCCCATAAGTTGTTCAGCTATGCGTTACCAGCAATATTCAGAGTAAGTGTGACAACAAAGAAAAAGAAATGAAGCCGAGTACAAGCAAGAGAAGGGTGAGAGTTGTTTCCTTTCCAACCTCAGAAATTTCCCAAACCTTCCTTGCTTCAAGAGGAAAATGATGTGACCCTGTAGAGTCTTCCATCTCTCCTCCATCCCACTTTCTCTCTAGCCACATTAAATTTTTTACCAGTGCATCTTGTTCTGGGACTTCTTTTGTCCAGTTTACAAAAGTAGCTGACACAGCTGTTACCACTTTACATCTGCTTAGCTGTTCTATGCAATTCAGGAAGTGTCTCAGCCTTTTCTGGGGCAGACCCCTGTGCTTAAATGCATGCTTACACACTTAAATACACGCTTACACACTTAAACACACACTGACACACTTAAACACACGCTTACTTTTGTCTACTTCTTATTAGGGTCCTCTGTAGCATGCTATCAAGCAAGCTTAATTTTCTACAACTTTGATCATTGCTTAGGTCTAGAAAGCTTTATTAGTTGAAATTATGTATCTATCAATCCTCTCATCTACGCTTATAGTAGGAGCATGGAGTCCAGATAAGGTGTCATGTTTCTAGGTAGGAATAAGTCTACCACCAAATAAATAAGAAAACAAAGCAGAGTTTCAAGTAACTGCCCCATAGTAATCCCCTCCTACATTAAGTGATTTTCTAAATCAGTCCAGATGATAGCAATTCATTCCACAGATGGAGGCCTTCACCCATAAGAGGCAGTTTCAAAGGTGTGAGCAGACAGTGGCATGTTGATGAAGAGATGTTGATGTTGTGAGATTTGGTGATGATAACACTCCACATATTTTTATGGGCAAAAAAAAAAAATGTGGACAAAGGTCATCTCTGCCTAAGGTGAAGACTGGATCTAGCAAAACAAATCACTTTTCTTTTCAGCAAGGGGACTTCAGAGAAACAAGTGATCAAAAGGTAACATGGTAGATTAAAAAAATAGAGAAATGGATTGTGATAGAGGCAAGGAATCCCCACTCTATGGAAATATACTTAACATGTGCTCTGTTGTACATTTAGAGAAAATAAAAGTTGGCATTTCCCAAAGAGTGTCTTGTTTTTACCATCGTCTAAATTTTTCTTCAGCTGGTAGGTATAAATTATGTTTATTTTTAATCTGTTGTTTAATGCTTCAAATGAAAACAGGTAATAGAGCTCATTGAATTATCTCAACAATATCTCTTGCCATGCCCTCCATCTTGTTCAATTTAAGAGTATGCTTTATGGATAGCATGATTGGTTTTAAATAGTTTTGATGAATGACTTGAAACAATCAGAAATGTAAGTAAATGCCTCAGAATCATGACATTTCAAAAAGATACCACCTATGACATAGGTAATAAAATTTAAAAATACTAAAATAAATGTAAAATGAAATTTTATATATTTTAAATTTCTTTGTGATCTAAATGTTCCAAGGGGTAGAAAATTTCTAATATTCCATCAATTCAGAAAATGCTATTAATGGAATGTTCCAGAGGTTTTGATGCATATGCTTCACAGATGATTAATCTCTTATGTGTGCCAGAGATCACACTGAAAGCTGACATGTACTTTCCATCTGTGTCATATGTTCCATTAATAGGTCTCCCACAGATTTCATTCTTGGATTTTTGCCTCTTGTGTTGTCTGTGTAAGGAAGTTAACTGTGTCCCCACATCAAGTTCTGAGAGCTTTTGAATAAACGAGTATGCAGGTGTACATGAAATGTGAACAAAGAGAAATGTGTGTTTCCCTGCCTCTAAAAATTTACTGAAGCATATTCCACCAGCACAGAGTACAATAACATGCCCTGCAGTGATGGGAAAGGCATGTAATCTCAAGTGATAAAATGAGCATTGATATTACCAGGAAGAACAATCATCATGAGTAGATGAAGAAAGCAAGTCTAGGCTTTGATTCAGAAAGATTCCTTTTTTGCCAGGAGTTGTAGAAGGAAGCAGGGTGAAATGACTCAAGGAATCATGGGGATTTGTTTTGTACTAGTGGCCTTTGAGGATCTGAAATGAATCCTCAAGTGTGGAGAAAATGAAAGTGAGACAATATCTGATGTCTACTACATTCTAACACTACATGGCCCATAGCCTTTTTCCATTTCTTAAAGTCATGATCCTCAAGGATTATGGCTACCATTTCCACATTTTATCAATAAGCACAGTGAAACATCATTAAAAATTACCAGCAGGCATTCTTAGTTTGACTTTCTCAGCAGCACAAGCTGTACCTTCACAAAGTTGAATGTAATCACAAGCTGCTTCTCTTTGGCCTTTAGGAATGCTTAAGCTCCATCCTGAAGTTCCATTTCCTCCAAATCTGGAAGCATCCATGGATTTAAGAATCTTTCTACCCTCCACCAAGAAGCCTCACTGTACAATGGAAGGTTTTAATACAGAAAAATCACAACTAGCAAAATGCAGAAACAAATGATTGGACAGCTTGACCCTAAGTAGGATATTTAGGGTTACTCAAATAGCTTCTTCACTGCTTCATTCCCCCCAAGTTCAGGGAACAATGCAGAAGAGGGCGCAGTAAGAATGTAAGAGCCAGATGGTGAGGAGCAGTGCTGCCAGACAGTGTCTTATAGACATGACAGGGCTGATGCACCCATGAACTCACTGCAGCTGTGTTTATTTCAAAAGGTATATACAAATTTTGACCTGTTAACATTTCTCCATGGAAGGGAGGTACCACCCCTCCATGAGAAACTATTATGGGTTAATGTTTGATGGAGGAAGAAGAAATAATTTTCTCCATAGTATACCCCTAATATATTATTTATGTTCCAACAAGTGCTTAGGCACATGCCAGTACAGGCAACCCAGACGTAACTCAGGGTAGGCCACACATGCCAAAGGCAGGGAAGTTTGAGGGAGACTGATCAGGAAAATTTATGTTAAGAAAAAGAGGTGTGACGGATTGGGTAATAAGGGCTTAAACTGACACAAGTTAGATTCAGATATGAAATTATTAGAAATTAAAAAAGTGCAAATACATTAAAGGATTCTCCGGAGATTGGGGGTGGGGAGGGAGGGGTGAGGGGAGGGCGAGCAGAGGAGTGGGGGGAGGAGGAGGGAGGGAGGGAACTGGTGTACCTATTAAGTTTGTATGAACAGAGATAATAAAAAATGTTAAAAAATTATTCTACAAATTATAAAAGAAAAAAATAAGTGCAAATAAATAACTCATGGCATTTGGAGACTGTGTCTACGCCATGTTCAAAATGAGAGAAATAAATTCTTTTTCTTTTCTCTTCCTATCTTACAAAAAAACAGTGTAACTTGGAGAAAAAATATTATTCAAGCTTAAAGAATTAAAAAGAAATTAAATATTTTATCTCTCATAGTCAGATATAGGCGTCAACTTGAGCTCTGGGTACATTCGTAACAAATCAGTAGTTGAGTTAGGCCTCCAGCAATTCTGCAGGAGGTTGTCTAGTTAATGGGAAGGACCTGCCCTGTGGTGGGTGGGGCTAGGCCCTGGACAGGTGAATAAGATGGTTAAGGGAGTTGGCCGGATATGTTGGTCTGGCAAATGAGGATTGCCCCTCTCCTAGCCGTCCTGTGGAATATGGTGTAGCCAGTTCCCTCGGCCCTAAGTGTTGGTGTGAGCTCTCCAGCCAAGCTGGACAAGGAATTGTAACCCAACAACCAGAAACCAGAATAAAACTCCTTGTTCCCTTAAGCCTTTTAGTTGGGAATTGATCGACAACAATGCAGAGTAGCTGCACAATATCAGATGATCACCAATGAAAATGAAACCGGTCAGTATTGTAAATTAAGGGAGGGAATTCACAATTACTGTCCTGTAGATTAGGTAGGATTAATCAGAGTAAGCACACACAGACAGCAGGAAATCTTGCAAAAGGAATGTCATTCACCCTCTTCATGCAATTAGTGTCAATAAGGCTTAATAAGCTGTTTGGAAAAAAGTCATGGGCCAATTAGCTTATTTTAATTTTTCAATGTCTAATTCCTTTTCAGAATTTTGATATTAATGAGTTAATAAAACAAGCAAAAGGACCTGAGGTTGAATTTACAGATGCCAGATAAAAATGTCAGGCAGATATGGGGACCACATTCAGTTTCTACCCTCGAAGACAGAGTCTGGGAAATCCCAGAGCAAATCAATAAGAAGGAACAACAATACAAGATGACTCCTGATGTCTTCCTTAAGCTTCTGGGCATACACACTCAAATGTCCTGTTAATCACACACACAATATATCCCAAAGAGGGAAGATGTGGGGAGGCACTGATGTTATTGAAGAGTTTAATTACTCATGTCTTCCTTTGGCACCTTGGTTACACTGTTAAAACTCTCTTAGGCATTGCTTTTGAGACTGAAAGCCTCAATGTCCTTTTATCTTGTTCTGTTTCCTCCCATATACTGTCTACTCCCTTTTCTGTCCCTGTCAGAACAAGACCAGTATCATGGTAGTGGTGAGTAGATACCAGAACTTTCCACACAGAACTAATTCTGAAAGAATCCATGTGTTTTCAACTCCAGGATGTTGAAAACATTCATTCTGTCATGGAAGAGCAGATAAGCATGTAAGAGTCAGAGGTGAGGAAGGACATTGCCAGAAGGCATCTTCTGGACATGACGGGGCTGCCACATCCATGAATTCCTGTGGCTGTGGCTACTCCCACCAGACCTGCACAAGATTTGGCTTATCGACATTTCACCAAGGAAGGGAAACTATCTCAAGAGGCTATGCATCTCCCTGAGAGTTAATGATGGTGGTAGGAGAGGAAAGGAGAGCTATTTTCCTCACTATATCGTATGATCACTAATATAGCATCAGTACAAGTGCCCAGGCAGTTGCCATTAAAGGCAACACAGATGAAACTCAGTCAAAAGATGTGAAATTAGCAGGGAGACTGATAGGGAGGAAGAGGGTTTTCAGTTGGAAAAGAAGGGATGGGATTAGGCAAATGATGTAAATTCATTGTACCCATACATGAAACTCTTGAAAAAATAAAGATAAATTTTTAAATTTTATTTCAGAATACTTAAAATAGGATACTTTATAAAAAGTTGTATAGTAAATAAAATTCCTAAACTATAAGTAGAAATGTAACATTATAGAATATATTATAAAATACAAAGAAACAAATCCTCATAGCTGAAAATGGATGTGGTTGGATTTTTTTTTTTTGACAGAATGGGTCAATAAAAAGAAACTAACAAAAAAAATCACAAAATTTAGCCTTCACTATTTTAATAATTGATATATTTTCCACCAAAGTGAAGAGAAATTTGAAAACAGATGAATGATGGTATGTGAGTTCTTCTAAGTAGTAGTTAGCGAACAGGGTTTTAAGGTTTTTTTTCTTTTTTTTTTTTGCTCTCCAAATGGAAAATTCCAAGATATGACTAACTTAGACAGCTTTATTTCCATGTTCTGATTTAAGCAAGGGACCCTTTCTAGATTTTCCTTCCATTTTCTCAGTGTGTATTATGTTTGTATAATTTTCCAAATTATAGTTAATGCAATTAGGAATATCTCCGAAAGATGTGTGTCTTTGCAAGATATGACCCAAGCTAGGTCACAGATTCTTTTTCTACAAGAATTGTGGGAGAAGGCACGCTGGGCTGCTGACTTCATTCTACTTTAAATGCACACACACACACACACACACACACACACACACACACAGGAGCAAAGATTGCTGGAAATTGATTAGACTGATATTCTGAACAGAAGCAATCGTTCTCCTTTTGTATGTCTAATTAGCCTCAACTCTTCAAGAATTGGTGCAAATGCCACAGGGTTTGTGATGCTGGCAGTTCATCTTTATGAAAATGCTACTTGATGCTGTAAAACCAAAGAAAAGCTAATTGTCACCGCAGACAGCTTGTAGATTAGAACAAAGGTCACTGTTCTCATTAACAAGATTGTTAGTTAATGAGAAAACAACTAGAACATGTGTTTTCAAGAATAGTGAATTTGTGCAAAAAAGAATCAATCAATCTTTACCTAAAAATATTTCAAGTAACTTGCAAATAAAACTACTGAAAAATAGAATTTAAATCTCAGGTGATGCAACAAAGTCATATTGATTACTGGAATACTGTAATGGTTCTCTGGTGTATTATGTGAATAGACTACATTACTACTTGGTAAGAAGGCCAACAATAGATTAGTAGTCTTGATAGACAATCTAGACAAAAATAGGAACTAGCTCTATCACTCCCTCTCAGGTTTGTTTGATACACATTTCCTGAGTCTTTAAGAAGAATAGGAAAACGAGGTCATTATTTTTTTTTACTTAAGAATGTAGCTTAAAATTTTATTTTATTTATTTATTTTTCCCACTCATACAAACTTAATAGGTATCCTGGTCCCCTCCCTCCTTACCCCTCCCCAGCCCCCTTGCTCCCTCTCCCCTTTTCCCCTTTCTTTCACCCCCTTCCCTCCCTATATTCCAATGTCCCCTTCTTCCCCCCAATCCCTGGAGCATCCTTTAGTATGAATGTCAAACTTCCCTCTGAGTCCTCCACTCTAATGAGATATAAGGACTCAGTAGCATTGCCTAGAGCCCTTTCTTTGCTCCTCTTTAGTATGAGAATACTATTGTGACTGTTAATCCCTTGCCTGTAAGGATCCTAGTGCCTGTGATCCATGCTAGACTTTGGGGGGTCATTGATATGTCAGTCATTGCACAGGTCATGCAAAGTCCTATCACTGGTTATTGCAGCCCTAACTTGTGTGGAGTATCTTGCTAATCGTTCCTCCCCATCTTTCAGCTCTTACAATCTTACCACCCCCTCATCCGCAAATTTCCTTGAGCTTTAGGATGGGGAGAAATTTGGCTGGTCTGGTTCCAGATGATTAATGTAGGATCTCTGATGTTCTGAGTTATGGTTTGTTGTTGTTTTCAGTTTTGCTGTTCCTGCACCACCCTTGGCTCCATCCTGATTGGTATTGGATGTCACCTCCTAGCCAGGGATAAAAGGCTGTTAAAATGTAGTCTTACTATAACAGTACATGGAATAAGAGTAGGAAACTGTGGTGAGGGGGGTCAGTCTCCCATTTGCAGGATGGTTACTATCTATCTGCCAGACTCTATGCCCTCCCTAACTGGTGAGATCAAACCCTATCAGTTGCAGGTGACCAGGAAGAAAAGTGAGTGAGATTAACCAGATTTCTCACTACTTACTTGCAGAACTTGATGGTGACCTATTTTCTCTGCAGTAGCATGATCCTTTCTCTCCTTATTTCTGGGGGGGGGTTCTTCCCCTTCTCTCCTGTTTATACTCTTTGTGATTACTGTAAGTATTACAGAGATTTATCTTTGAATATGTCACTAAGTGGGTTTGGTACTAGGCCCCACCTATTAGGGAGTACATATGGTGCTTAATTTTCTGTGTCTGGGATACTTCACTCAATATATTTTTTTTCTAATTCCATCCCTTTCCTGGCAAATTTCATTAATTCATTTTTTATGGCTGAGTAATATTCCATTGTATAAATATACCACATTTTCCTTATCCACTCGTCAACTGTTGGACATTTGGATTGAATCCATGACTTTGCTATTGTAAATAGTGCTGCTATGAACATGGCTGAGACCATTATTTCTATGTGAGCATCTTATGATAAAAGTTTACTTTTATGTACTACTTTAATGGCACCATATATTTTACTTCATTTTTACAGCTGTATTTTGTAATTTCCCTTGCGACTTTTCCTTTACTAATGAATTACTTAGAAGTATTTTTTTAATTTTCCACATTTGTCTTTTTGTTATTGATTTCTACTTAAATTTCATTATAATTACAAAACCCAGTCTGTATGACTTCATTCTTTTAAATAATGAAGTTTCTTTATAGCTTAACACATGATCTTGAATTTAAAAAGACATATGAGCAGGAGACACAGCTCAGGGTCAAGATTCTACTTCACAAGCAGAGCATCCTGAATTCAGATTCCAGATCCCACATAAAAATGCCAGGCAGAAATGGTGCTGAACTGCACTTCAGACCCTGGTGCATGGAACCTGGGAACTCCCAAAGCAAAGCAAAAAGGTGAATAATTCCTAATGTCACCCTTGGTCCTCTACAGGACTGATTCACACATACACACACACACACACACACACACACACACACACACACATCACTAAATAAATACATAAAACTGTTAAAAAAAAACATTTTTGACACCTTAATAAGTGAATAGACTCTAGTAGATAGGCATTCAAACAAAAACTAAAGAAACCCCTCAAATCATCAGTGAGAAGATATACTGACGGTGATTTGGAATATTTGGATATAAAGTAATTTTGAGACTGTTTCTGGAAGCAGTTTTGAGTTGCTGTGAACAAGCAATGATGCTATTTCCGATTTATTTCTCATCACAAGATTACTTATAGATTGCTTAGCACAAAATAACAAGATAGAAGGACATGTTTCTATTGTATATTTTGAAAGCACAATATCTCATTGCGTATTCTAACTAAAGACACATTACATCGCCTGAAACATGGAACAAAAGTGACATTTTATGAATTTCTTTTTTCAATTTTTTTAATTTATTTATTCAATTATGCGTGTGTGTGTGCGTGTGTGTGTGTGTGTGTGTGTGTGTGTGTGTGTGTGTGTGTAGAACCACAGGCGAATTCGGGAACCACCATGGGCAGCCTCCACTTCCTTATTTACTCTGCCCCGGGATTCACAGGCTCCGCCCTACCAGGACCAGAAACTCAGCCCGCCCCCACTTCTGCCCGGCGTCTATACGTGGGATCTAGGATCCGGACTCAGGACCTTCCGCCTGCAAAGCAGAGGCTTACAACTTTATCTCAAGAATGGGTAGTGAACTGGGACGCTCTACAATTTTCTATATTTTTGTGAGGAAACTTTAATAAAGACCAAGTTTCACTTTTACAATTCATTCTTCGTCATAAAAGTTGATTAACAAATACTGTATAAATTGTAAATAATGAGTTGATCCTTGTTTAAAGACAGGAAAAGGAATTTTTTTCAAAAGAATACCTATTTTAATAAATTTAGGATCTCTACATAAGGGACAAGTAACTGCTAAATTTGCTCCAGAATGTTTTCCTTCGACAGTTTCCTTTTAGTTTTTCATTCTGACTGACTGTTTAATGAGCCACTGAAGTTGGCCTTTCCCCAGGGTTAACTCACAACTCTTCCTAAATAATCTCAAAGTCATTTTGCTGGCACAGGTGCTGTTCTCCAGGCAGCTATTGCCAAAGGGCAGCATAATAATTAGTGAGCTTCAGAGCTCGAAGATGTGGAGTTTTATCTCTGGCAATGGATGCGTATGCCCTATCCATGGAAATGCTCCTGAAATACCCTGTTTATAAGGAAATTTTGACATGTAATAAAAGAATTCAAAATACTTTAAATATTTACTTCTTACTCTATGAAAGCAACTCTTGAGGATTTAGTTAGGGATTATGCTACTCTGGCAAAATGAAGCTGTGGTTTCTTTAGAACTTGTGACTGTATTTCAGGGTCTAATTTTTTTATTTCAGAGTTCATGAATTATCAAGTAGTTAGAGTAGATTACTTTATACAGGGTATTCCAGATGAGACATACTATTGAACTTGTGCATTTTCTTGTTAAAAATTGATTCAGTGTGTTAGAGACTTAAGGAAATGTAGCATTCCACCACAAAACAACCAGAGGTTTTGGTGTTCTTCTCGCTTAGATTGATTTGGAGAGTGTCCTTTACACATTAACCAAATGTTTTTGGTGCAGGAAAGAATTCACGATTTCTTCCTCTGATTTGGTCCTGATACATCCTTTCTGATATTTCAGGAGTTCGTGATGATTGTCGTCTTTGGCCTGGAGTTCATCATTCGAATCTGGTCTGCAGGTTGCTGTTGTCGGTACAGAGGATGGCAAGGAAGACTGAGGTTTGCTCGCAAGCCCTTCTGTGTTATCGGTAATTATCAGAGTCCCAGACACCCGGGTCTATGACACTGTACATTTTCTTCTGTCTCCTATATTATCGTGGTCAGCTGATGTTGTCTTATAAGGTGCCAGCTCATTTGATCCTCTACACAACAAATGAGAAACACTCCTGAAAGTCACACAGCAAGTGGATGAGCTAGGATTGGAGCTAGCTATCTTTTCTTTTTCTTTCACATATATGAATATGGGGTGTGTGCATGCATATGAGTGTGTGTGTGTGTGTGTGTGTGTGTGTGTATTTGTGAGTATACTTAAATGTATGTGCCTATGGAGGTCCAAGGTTAATACTGAGGTCATATTGGATTACTCTTCCATTTTACTGCTTTGCTCTGAGGATTTCCAGGCTCTACCTTCTAGGCCTGGAATTATAAGCTGCTGCCATACCCTCCAGGCATTTTTACGTGGTATCAAGAATCTGAACTCAGGTCCTTTTGTTAGCAAGGCAAAGGATTTAACCACTGAGCTTTATCTCTCCAGTCTCTGGATTCATATTATCTTTTAAGTTTTACAAACACAAATACTTCTTCAATGTGTCCCTGAATTAGACAAGCATTGAGTTCACTAGGAATATGCAAAATGTATCTCTACAAGATAGTGCCAGTTTATGCTCAGATCATATGATATAGATATCAGTTTATTCAGCATGGCAAGGCATAACAACTTGCATGCATCAAGGCTGCGAGTGTGGCTTATGCTTTGGCAATTTTAAATACGACAACATGTCCAATACTCTGAAATATGATTCTGTACTCCACATCCCTCCAAAATAGCAGATCTCTGTATTTTCCTAATAGTTGAGATTCCAGAAGAGACTCCATTCTGCTGAATTTCAGTTTGAAATAATACCTCATAAATTGTGATAGCATAGAAAATTTTGTACCTAAAACCTGGTATCTATCAGTAATATTTAAAAGCATATCATAAAACTGAAAACTTGTATGTTAAAGTTATTATTATTAGACAACTAAATTGGGGGGGATTGTTCCTTTGTGTCCCATACTCCTTAGTCAGCCATTCAAAGGCAAATACTAGAAGTTCTCTGTAAGGCTTATTTACTTCAACTATAATCTAGCTGTGGGGGAGAATTTAATTAATGATCATTTAGACTCTCCTAGGCATCCATGTCTAGTTTACATCTTGGAGCAGTCATGAATTGTTGAGGAATCCTCTTGATCTCAACTCTTAACCTTGTTCCGCATGTTGTGAGTGGTAGAATAGGTTCATAGAATGGAGTGTCTCCTTCTCCACAGGCCATTAAGACAAACCTTTACTTAATAATTTTAGAGCATGCACATCTCAAAATAATTCAACTAAAATTAGGAAAATGTCAACCTATAATAGTGAATGTAGTGATATTCTAAATTAAATCAAAAGGGAAATGCCTTGTTTGTCCTTTCCACTGATGCAGTCTATTTAGTCAGTTGTCTCATCTGCAAGAAGAAGCTGACTTGTATTTGGAAAGCATCATGCTAAGGTATGGAGAAAAGTGAGTGGCAGTGTTCAGCTATGCAGAGCCATCAGGCTCCAAGGCGCTGAGCCTTTGAATTTTCTCCCTGGAGATGTTTTTCTCATTTGGCATTCTCTGCTCAGACAACTGTGTGAAGGGTTGTAACCTGATGTGAAACTACTGAAAAACAAAGACTCTCTGTACCATAGAGGACCCACACAAAACAACTCATAGGGCAGGTGGCTGGCCAAGAGTCACTCAGCTTCTACAGGGTGAGGTCTGTTCATGGATGACTGAAGGAATGCTCCACTCCAGATCTGAAAACCAATTAAAAATTGGTTGCGTTCCAATTCCAGAGTCGATGCCAATGCATTTCTGTTCTGTAAGCTAAAAGGAAAGTTCTTCCCAGTTGCCTGCTGTCTCTTGATAGCTGTTTACAGCCAGATACATAAGCACTCCATGGTTCTTTCATCTTGAAAAGCATTGTCAACAAAGTTTCTGGACTTTGAAGGTCTTGTTCTAAAAATGATGTTATGCTATCTGTAATCTTACTTATTGTCATAGTTAGGCACAGGTGTCAACTTGGCAGTTGAGGGTTTGAGGTCTGGGCACATTTGTAGAGAATTAGTGGTTGAGTTAGGTCCAGAGCAAACCTGTAAGAGATTATCTATTTTATGGGAGTGGCCCAGCCTATGGTGGGTGGGATTAGGCCCTGGAATAGATCATAGAGAGCTGGTTGAGAGAGTTGGCATCCTTCTGTTCACTTGGCCAGACATGCTGATCTGGCAAGTAAGGATTGTCTGTCTCTCAGCCATTATGTGATGATGGTATGGCCAGTTCCCTTGGCCCTGGTGTTGGTGCATGCTCTCCCATCAAGTTAGACTGAGAGCTGTAACTGTCATAAGAAAGTAAACTCCTTGTTCCCTTAAGCTGTGTGATGATCATTTATCAGCAACCATGCAGGTGAACTGCAACACTTATCTTTGTGCATCTGTCAATAGTGATCTTAAGAATTTAGCATGGCATGGTGTGGGCATAATTGAGGTTTATTTTAACTTAAGGTTTTTTGTTCAATTGGGAATTTTACCTCTAGTATCTTAAATTCCATGGGTAAATATATAGTTAATTCCTATTAGAACAAAAATCAAATATGCTCTTCTAGTACAGATAATCATACATTATTTCCAGCATTCTATTTCATGTCTGTGTGACAATTTGGTCTGTGTTTCAGCTGAGTCAAAGCAATAGTAAAATAAGTTCAAATTTGGATTACCAATTTGAGATAATGAAATTTATCTTACATAAAGAAATCACATGACACCTGCTAAAGGCAGACACTATTCTAGATTACCACTAGACCTCTTCTAGGTTTCTTTTTTTTTATCAATTGTGCATGTATGGTGTGTGCGTGTGTATATGTATGTGTGTGTGTAGAACCATGGATGAATTCGGGAACCACCATGGATGCCTCCACCTCCTCTTGTTTGCTCTGCCCCGGGATTCACAGGCTCCATCCTACCAGGACCAGAAACGCAGGCTGCCCCCGCTTCCGCCCGGCATCTATATGTGGATCCGAACTCAGGACCTTCCACCTGCAAGGCAGAGGCTTAACCCCTGAGCCACCTCTCCAGCCCCCTCTTCTAGGTTTCTTGAGTAAGTCCATCAAAATGTTTTACAAGAGCTGGAGAGATGGCTCAGGGGTTAAGCCTTTCCCTTGAAAGCAACAGGACCTGAGTTTTGATCCCAGATTCTAAGTAAAAATGCCAGGCAGATGGGTGTTGGCCTGTGCTTTCAGCCCTGGAAAGCAAAGTCTGGGAAATCCTAACTTGAAGCAATAAGAAGGAAGAGCAATCCAGGGTGATTCCCAAAGTCATCTTTTGATTTCCACTGGTACACCCAATGCCTTCTTCTATATACACATATGCACACACATACATGCACACATATACACTCTCACATACATACACAATGCAACTACACACACTAAAAAAATGCTTTATAAACTAGTAAGAGTGGTTTAGTGAGATATAAGGAGATGACTCATATCCCATATCCCATGTAAAAGGCCAAGCACATGTGGGAGCCCACTTCTAATTCCTGCCTGGGAAGGCAGATCCTGGGAATCTCCAAAGCAAAATGATCAGCCAGACTACTCCTGTTGATGAGCTCTGGATTTATTTAGAGACCTGGACTCAAATGAGCAAAGTAGAAAAGCAATTGGTATCAGCCTCACACCTCCACAAATGTGCACCCACACACATGCGAACATGCATACCCACACATACTCTCAGACTCATGCATGTGGAAATGGAAAAAGGAGAAATAAAGTGGGTTAGTGAGCCCTGGAGTTTCCCTGGTCAAATAAAGAAAGGAATAGTGTCTCATTCATTAGCCCATGATCAGCCCGTGTTCTGAATAAAAATCTGAAAGGTAGCAAAATAGCTCAAGACTTTGTGTATTTGCAAGATCGGGTTACTATGAACCTGCCACATATAAATGTTTTTCAGAATCTTGAACATTTACAAACACAGAAAAGATTATGGGAACACAGCTGTTAGACTTTCAACATGGGAAGTGCTTTCCCTAGGCACACCAGTGTCATCTTTTCCCACCAGAAGCTGAACTAAGCTGCGGTCTCCTACAACGTTGAACTCTGTTGACCAACTGGTAACATTTGAATATAGGCCCTATGAACTGATGCCAAAAGCTGGTATTTACTCTTTCCAAATCACCCACCTTCTATCTGTTTAAGGAACCATACAATCATTGTGTACTGGTGTTTGGAAAATTGTAATCTAAATTGAGTAAATTGCCCTTTTATTTAAAAAAAAAAAGATACTTTCTTTCATTACTGCACTGAATATCTGCTTGGTTTGGGGAGTTTGCTTTGGAATTAGTAAAATTGTATCTAGAATTACAAAATTCTTTTCTTGTATCTATATGTTTCACCTCTTACCTCTGCAATAACTACCTTTCTGCAGTTATGGACACTAATCACTGTATTACTGATTTGGAGAGTTAAGTTTACCTGGAATGACTCTAATCACCAGTCCACCTGAACTCCTCTTCATTACCTGGATTGGCTGTTTTATGATTTTTCTGCCTCTAAACCCAAATCCCTTACTCTATGACATTAGTTTTGGGAAAGTGTGAATAACCTCAAAGACTAATTTCACAGTTATTCCTTTTCTCAGCTTTTGTTAATGACCTACTTGAAAAATGCAAATAGTATCAAAGACTGATGTGTAGGTCACAGTAATGAGCCTAATGTGTCAGAAAACCAACATGTTATTTTTCTCACAGAGGCTTTTTTTAAATTCCTTGGTGACTCTTTTAAAGACAGATACAGTAGAGACATTTTTTTCACTTTTGAAGCATGTTTCAATGAAACAGAAAATGCCAACCTATTATTCATCTCATATCTGTATTTAATGCTAAATGTAAGTTGATTTCTTCCTGCTATTTTAACAGTTTCTCTTCAATGCAGCATGTTTACAAGACAATTAAGTAGGCACACCACAGCACAGATGTTTCCCATGAATCGAGCATACATGTCTTTGACTTCAAATAACAACTCTCCAGTGAATGCAAACAAGTGCATCTTTTATTAGAAATGTGGCCAGCTTCTTACGTGTCTGAAAGAAAATTGAGGGTTTTGTTAGAATCAACCATGTGACAGAGGTTTCTCTAATACATCTGTGATCTCATCTAACTAGAAGGCAACTTAAGCTACTAAAATGTTCACAAGCTGGAGCTGAATCACCTAGAACTGCCACTGGCTTACCAACTGAACATTTTTCTGCCTCTACTGGTTCCATCTTTTACTATTGTAGCTCTGCTCTTGACTTGAATCATTTTCTGTATCTTCCAAGTTTTCCCCCTTTTAATGAAAGCTGAAGTCCCCTCACAATTTATTTCTCATCAGCCATATGTTCTTCTAAAACTTCTCCTAAAGTATTAAACCCCTTCATTATATACTGATCCTTTTATTCATTGGGCCATTTGTACACAATTAAAATCTGCTTGATGACATAATATTAAAACCCTTACATTATGTTTATTAACTTCATTTTTGTGGAACTACTTACTACCTGCTTCTTACTGTTGTGAGCACTTTATAAATGTTTTGTTTTTAATCCTATATAAGTACTGTAATAGCTCATTTACAGACAAGATGACATAGGATTAAGAAACTTGCCCACAGTAGGCAAAAAAACAGTATTTTTTCTCATAATTTTATTCTAGAAAAATGTACCTCCCTTATTACTTCTTGGTAATTTAAAATTCAATTTTGTCCATTGGTATCAACATAGGATAAGCAAAAAATATGATACTTATCTTTAGCATTAGTAATTCAAGAGGCCAGACTATATGCAATATGTTAGCCTTATTTATATCAACTACATCTAAGTATCTATAGCTTCTCTCTAACTTGAAGAAGGAATTGGGAATAAGTAGACTTACATGGTGAATATTAATTACATATACTCTTATTACATGTTTTCTTTGAGGCAGTAGTCTGCAAGTCCCAGCTGGCCTGGAATATGTGTTGATATTTATTCTTCTTTGTTCCTTTTTTTATACTGAAGGCTATATTTTCTTTTTTATAAGATTTTTCAACTTTTATGAGCATATTGAGTATTCATCCCAGCTTCCTTCTCTCTCTTCTCCCTGCCATCCCCTCCCTTCCCTTCTCTATTCCCTCCCACTCCCTCCCACCCTTTTGCCTGCATGCCTCGCTGGACCTCAAGGTTCATTCTGGCATAAAGTTTGTATTTTCTTTAACTGAGAAAGAGTGCGAGAGAGAGAACAAGGGCATACATGCCTAGAACACTGGTGAGGTCAGAGGACAACTTTCAGGAGGCAGTTTTCTCCCGCATGCACTTCTGCAACTCAAACTCAGGTCACTAGGTGGGGAGCTTGCACCTGACCCACTGAACCTTCTCACCAGCCTTCAATTGTAGTTACTCTTAAACAGTGCTTTCAGGAGTTCCCTGGTTGCCTGCAAATTAGAGACATCTTCTAGAATAAGTAAGGAGTGCCTAGGAATGTCTCCAGATGAACTGGTAATTTATGGAATTGTTTAGATAATTATTTATTTATGATGTAGTCTAATATGCTGATATTATTTGACCATTCAGAAGATACTCTTAGAGGGAAATGAATAGCTGGAGATTGTTCCAAGCTCCTTCTATAAACTTCAGTAAAGCACTATGATATACTTTGTTAAGGTTCTTTCTTTCAAATGCTATATATGAAAATGCAGTCATAGAGAGAATACTTACAGGCCAAACACAAATACATTCTTAATGCAAAAGATGTAAGGACTGAAAACATGGTGTCTGTCTGTAAGAGTACAGTATCAGGCCTGGAGAGATGGCTCAGGGCATAGAGCCTTTGCCTCCCAAGCAAAAGGACCTGAGTTCAGATCCCACATAAAAATTTCTACAGGCAGTTTCTACAGGCAGAAATGGGAGCAGCCTACAATCTCAGCCCTGGAAAGCAGAGTCTGGGAAACTCCAGAGCAAAGTGATAAGGAGGTAGAGAAATCCGGGATGATTCCTGATGTCACCTTAGTCTCTCCACAGGCACACACACTCAAATGCTCTCCTGTACACACACACACACATGCACACGCACACGTGCGCACGCGCGCACACACACACACACACACACATATACACGCATGCAAGCATGAAAAAAAAAAGAGTGCAGTCTCTTGTGCCCTAAGATAACAGCAAAATTAAAAGAAAGCTAAAGAGTTCTGGGCAGAAGGCTATGGACCACCATTATTTATTACATCAGACAAAGGAGCAAAAATAATTTCAGGTTTCAAACTATGTCATGCAAAAAAATCAAAACATGGTTTTAGATGCTAGGAAGTGGTTGGGTGGTCCAAGTAAATCTTTCTAAATAGTAGGCCGGAGTCGATCTGAATATTTTAAAAAGGAGTCACCCAGGCCAAGACAAATATGCAAAGCTTCCTGAAGCTTGTGGTGCTAAGAGGGGGAGACACAGGGTATGATGGCTGGACATGGTTCACTGAGCAGTGGGGAGAGGAAGAGGAAACAGAAAGCAGAGATGGGCAGAAGTTAAATCCACCTAGACACAAGTCAGTTTCTACAGACAAACTCTCAGGCGACAGTGCAGGAAGTTGCTGGCAGGTCTAATATGAATATTTGGGTTAAAAACAACATTAATGGGCATCAATAAGTGTGACTATATAAGCCTCTAGGCCTCGTAGTCTTGGATGCCACTTGAACTTCCCATCAGTAATATACAAATGATTGAGCATTCTTTTTTTTAATTTTTTATTATTATTTATTCAATTGTGCGTGTGTGTGTATGTGTGTGGGCGAATTCGGGAACCACCATGGACGCCTCCACCTCCTCCTTGTTTACTCTGCCCCAGGATTCACAGGCTCTGCCCTACCAGGACCAGAAACACAACCGCCCCTGCTTCCACCTGGCGTCTATATGTGGAGTCTAGTATCTGAACTCGAACTTCCGCCTACAAGGCAGAGGCTTAACCCCTGAGCCAGCTCTCCAGCCTCCAAATGATTGAGCATTCTGAGAATAAGTTATGAGATAATCATTTGTAAAATGGGGTTTCCTGACTTCTCCATGCATGAATGGCTCTCCCTTAGAAACATGAAATTTCCAACTAAAAAAGAAAAAAGTGTGCTATTTTCTATGGGCAACTGGAGTTATAATGTGATGGAAACTTCTCTGCATCCCCCTTGGTAACTATCGCTAACAAGCAATTCCTGGGAGCCTTTTTTTCAAAAGGCTCTGTTCCAGACTCTTTAGTTATGACAATTGCAATGCAGATTTATTTCATCAAAGATTATTTGTTGCCTTTGAGAAATTGTCCCCTTTGCCTCAAGATGTTATCTGAAAACTCATGATCTACAAGAAGCATTAAACTGTCACTATGGGGTAAATTTTCAAAGTGGTGCTTAGAATTGACCAGTGTGAGTCCCATTAACATCAGTGAAAGTCCTGCAGTTAAACCACCACACGTGGCTTTGAAAATGTTCTGCAGTATGTCTTTGCAGTATTTTTCCTTTAATTTTTAATAAATATCACAGTGTGGCTTGGCACACAGCTGATTGCAGTGTTTAAGAATGTGAATAATGCATTGTGCATAGGAGGCATTTAAAATTAGATTTGAAAGCTTCGTTCCTATTAAGAGTCACAACAACCATATAAATACACCTTTAGCTCTTCAAAGAACACCTCTTCCGTGAAGGAATTTGGAGCTTGATTAGAATATAGAGCTCATAAAACACAACCCTCTGAGACATTGTTTATCTCTCTCGATAGCTGGAAAAAGTGAGACACTGTGAAGTAGGGTGCTTTCTCCTCCGCTGTAAGTCACCACTGAAGCTAGGAATAAAACGCTGGCCTCCCAACAGCTCATTGCTATAAAGCACTAACTCTTGTTAGAGTCAAATTTAATTACAGTATAATCCATTTAATCTACACATGGAAGAATAATGAAGGAGTAGGAAAAAAGAATTTATTAGCAGATTAGTGGGAGACCATGTTACGTAGATTAGTAACTTTCTTTTGGGGATCCTGGTTTTTAGCATAAGGTGTGTCTGGCACCTTGAAAGAGTTGTCCTGTTTCCACCAACCAGCATCAGCAAAGGACTTTCTGATTTTTCTCACTTTGAAACATAAATAAAAGTTTCACTGGAAATTGCTGCACAGTGGCTCCCTATATAACATCTGTGTGCACGCTCACATGCATGCACATACATCCAAAGACATGAAAGTAGGAGGGGGACTGGTTGGGAGAAGGGGATCAGAAGGAGGAAGAGGAGATAAGAAGCAGCAATGGAAAGGTAAATATGATCATCATAATGTATGAAACTGATGAAAACAAAGAAATAAGCAAACAAATAAACAAATAAATGAAATGCTGCATTATGTTCTTCTGTCCTGCTTTCCTATAAAAGTATCATAGAAGGAAATGCATGTAAACACTGAACTCACAAAAGAAGAGTGTACCATTCTTTGTTCTTTGGCTTTTGGTGGCTTTTATAGAGATACACCATTATAAACTACCATACATTAGTCTATAATCTCTCCATGCTATATTTCCTGCATTGACATCAGACAAAGGACAATAGTTTAAGAGCTGGACTTAATTAAGGAATCTTCTCCTAAAGCTGAGCACAATAAAAGGCCAGGAACTATGCTAACAGGTATTAAGTCAACAGGAATAAAAAGTTCATACCTTGAGCCATAAATTAAGATATGAGCTATCTCATATAATTTCCATAGCAATTATTTTAAAGGAGACTACAGTGCAGGCTTTATGCCCTTCTCAAAAGTCACACACCATATAAAACAATGATCTGACTAACAGCGTTAGAGAGTTGCTGAAGTCCTGATTTCATGATACTCCCAGCACGGCCCATGGGAAACACAGGATCTAACTGATAAACTATATGGTGGGGCTTGAGTCTTATCCTCAAATCTTCCTCCTCTCCCTAGAAGCCAATATACAAAATCAAAAAGTAGTAGATATCAGTGTTTTAAAAGAGGTGATTCCTCCTCTAAACATTCATCAATCTGCGATTTGGCTTTTTATTCTGAATTTTTTAAATATTTTATTTGGTATGTGTGTGTGTGTGTGTGTGCGTGTAGAGAGAGAGAGAGAGAGAGAGAGGGCACTATGTGTCTTGTGGAGGACCCAGGGTGACTTGGGGAATCATCCTGGATTGCTTCTACCTCCTTGTTTCGCTCTGGGATTTCCCAGGTTCCGCCCACCAGGACTGGAAGTACAGGCCGCCACCATTTCCTCCTTGTGGTTGATTGTTGATTACATGGAACCTGGCATACAAACTCAGGACCTTCTGCTTGCGAGACAGTCTTAACCCCTAAGCCATCTCTCCAGCCCTTATTCTGACTTTTTACTTTGAAACAACTGTCATCATTTTCACAAGTTGTAAAACTACTTCAAAGAGTTCCCAGGTTTGAATTTACCTTTCATGCAGTTTCCCCCAAAGGTGACATCTTTTAAGGCAAAGCACGGCTATTAAAACCAGGAAACTGATGTGAATGCTTGTGTTCACTGATTTTTCTCAAATTTCATCAGGTTTTTTTATGTGCAGGTGGGTGTGTTCTCTATAAATACAGGTACAGGTTCTCTGTTAAAATAAAGATACAAATTTGTTTCAGCACTCTAAAGAAACTTGGGATTCTATCACAGTGTTACTGCTTTACAGTCACCTTCTCCTCAAAATTTTACCCTTTGGGAACCATGAATCTGATCTCTATCACTACTATTTTATTGTTCCTAGGATATTACTCTAGTAACCAACTACACACTAGTGATCTTTAAAATTGACTTTGTTCATTCAGCATGATGTTCATTCACTGATAGCTCATTCCTTTTTACTTCTAAATAATATTCTGTGGTCATTACCATAATTTCTTTCTCCATTTACCTCTCAAAAATTATTTGAATATATATGATTTGCCTATTACAAGTAAGGTTGCTATGTTCCGTTACAGGTTTTCATGCAGACCTAACATGTTATTTCTCTAGGGTAAATAACTAGAAATGGGATTACTGGGTCATGCAGTATCTTTTTAGTTTACCCAGATAATTTTCCAGAATGTGGCCATTTCTTTAACAATATATAATATTTTATGGAAATAAATCACATCAGTGCTGCATTTTTATTTTCATAGGAAAAAATGTGTCTGCTTTTTTGTTTTTCTGTGAAAATTATTTTAATAAGCAAAGGTTGCTAAAATTTATATTTCAGTGCTTGGGTCAGGAAACAAATGAATATAAACCTTTAAGGAATAGGTCTCATGCTCTGATTAATGAATGTAAATTTGATGCTTACATAGATGAAATGTTAAGAGACCAATTAATGTAAAAAGTCAATACTGTTCAAATTCCTGAAGGACCATTACTTAACTCTACTTTGTAGAAAGTCCTTATTCCAGCAAATGTTACTGAATCCAATACTAATTATGCTCGCCTGTTAAGAGACACACAGTCGTATTAGTTAGTGTTTCAACTCCATCACTGTGATATGGCCCAATGGCTATTTAGATAATTGGGCACAATTCTTACAATATTCACGTGACCTACAAAGAAGTCATTTGTTGGATAAATCCAACACTTCTCAGAAATCTTCCTATTTTAAAATTAAGCATCCCCCTATCTGACTATTTTGCTTCCCAAATTCTCCTAAATTATCCCGGTGGGCCTTCTATTATAACCAGCAAAAAGCCCCTCTCTTCAGAAGTTAACAAGACAGACCTATGTGATCAAATTGACGAGATTCGCCTTCCTCAGATTTTAGATCCATGTCTTGCTGTGTTTTAAGATAAATTCTAAATAACCTAACAATGCAGAACAAATAAAAATGGTACTGGATAACAGAAATTGGTAAATCTCTGTGACCTCATGCATGGAAGCCTTTCTAACTACAATGGAAAATACAGAATGAGCTAACAGCCAAAAATTGCTGTGTGGTACACAAAACTAAAAGAATCAAGCAACATTCAGACCCATACAAGTTACATCACAGACAAATAGCTGATACCCATAGGATAAAAGGATCTCCAGAAACCCAGGTCAGTCTGACGATTTGGCATGCAATAAAAGATGGGTAATTGGTGATGAAGATAATTCACAGAAAAGTAAATGCCTGCCTTTTTAAACACACTCTCACTCCTGGAGAAGATATTCACAAGGTCATGTCTTCTCTACCTAGGAGAGTGACAAGAATATTCAATCTGACCAAATACTGTCTCAATGGGTCTATGGGGAAACTAGCACGCACATGCCATAGGAATACAATCTGGTGTGTATGTTAAGTCTACAAAGATGCTTATTCTTAAACCCAGAATGTCAGCTTCCCAATAACTGTATCATTGGTAATACATGTTCTGTGTGACTGCATAATTCAGGTATGTCCACATGGCAGAACACATAGAAGACCTTTCTTTAAGCTACAAAAGGATCTTAACATAGTAAAATATATTGCAAAGTGTAGTTGCTGCTGTATAAGAAAAGAGGAAACAAGATGACATTTTCATATTGTTTTATATCCGAATACAAACTTTGGAAAGACTTACCAAAATGAAAAGAATAAAAATATTCACCTTAAGGCAGTGTGAAACACTTCCTGGAGAGATACCATGTAAATTTCTTTTCACCCCAGATGGGGTTCTAATGACAGATCACAGTTTCAGTTACACTAGAGTCTAACGTGGTAAGTGAATGAATTTATTTGGTTTACATATAGAAAGAGGAAAGAGTTACTTACAGGAGCATGGGTGAACCCAAAGCAGCCACACTGAGGTCTCATCCCTAGCATAGATGGTGACTACTCCATAGCTGCATAGATGGGGTATTGCCATAACACCCCTAATATGACTCAGGATACTCACACTATACACTCTAGTCCCTTGACAGACAATTGGATACAAATGACTAGGAGATACTAGGATCCAGCAATGCTGTCCAGCTGGTCCTCATGATTTCTTGTAAACATTTACAGATGTTCAGACACAGATAGCAGCCATTTTGTTCAGACGACAAAGTTCCACAACAACAGTGAGCATCACAGAAGCAAAATTTCTAATAGGTACCTCCCTACAACCGTCTTATAGTTAAGCCTTATCAATTTATCAACTCCTCAGAACTTAAATAAAAAGCACTGCTCTCCAGCACCCCAAGCACAGTTTAACACTATGTGCTTCTTTGTCTCATAATGCTGCAGTGAGTTGACAGATCCTGTGAGTCTGGCTGTACCGATCTCACTCACATTAGAGGTGTTTTTAACATTGTCAAGGATAACTGACCACAGGGTTTTCTCATAAACTTTCTCAGTTCAAGGCTGAAACAAGAAATATGTAGCAGCATTTTTAACAATAGTAAAGGTTTATGCTAGGTGATTGTGAATTGCCTTCATTTGGACTCTATACGTTTTGTAAATTTTAAGCTTGGAATTTCAGTTGTACCTTCTCAAAGTTTGCCAACAAAAGTGACAAATATAAACTTCTTAGTTTCATGACTATCATGTAATTAATGAGCCAAAATGGACAGCCATAGTAAACCAAATCACAAAAATAGTGTTTAAACTCCAATAGGAACCAAGCCAGTTAATTTCTGAATCTAGATATCTTGGAAAGATTCAAGAATGGTATAAACAATTGCCAAAAAAGGCTAGGTTAATTTGCACTTATCTGATAATCAGGGAAGTTGAGCATCTTTTTTTTTTTGAAGGTGAGCATCTTTTATTTGTATTTGTTTGACAATTTAATTTCTTTTTGAGTGAAGTTCCTGTTTAGTTCCAAGGCCCATTTTTTTAATCTTTTTTATTTATTTCTTCCATTCATACAAAGTTGATAAATACCCCATTCCCCTCCTTCCCTCCAATTTTGAAATTGCTTTTTTTCAGTTTTGTGAAGAATTGTATTGGGATTTTAATTGGAATTGCACTGAATCTTTATATTACCTTAGGTAGGATGGTCATTTTAACAATATTGATCCTACTGATCCATGAGTAAGGAAGGTCCTTCCATTTTCTAGTATCCTTTTTAAAGTACACTTTTTCAGCAGTGTTTTGTAGTTTGCATCATACAGGTCTTTTAATACCTTGGTTTAATTTATTCCAAGGTGAATGGTATTAATTATCTCCTTTCTCAGCTTCTTTGTCTATGGTATGTAGGAAGGCTTATTTTTGTATGGTGATTTTGTAGCCTGCCACTTTACTTAAATTGCTTATTAATTCTAGTAGTTTTTTGGTGAAGTCATGTGGATCTCTCAAGTATATAATCATATTATCTGCAAACAGGGGTATTTCAGCTTCTTCCTTACCTATCTGTATCCCTTTTATGTCCTTCTCTTGCCATATTGCTCTAGCTACCCTGCAATACCATCTTATCCCAGTCAGAATGGCTAAGATCAAGAACGCAAACAACAGAGAATACTGGCGAGGTTATGGAGAAAAAAGGACACTTATTCACTGCTGGTTAGGAATGTAAACTGGTACATCTCTTTGGATATCAGTGTAGATGTTCCTCAGAAAATTAAAAATGAAACTGCCATATGGCCCAGCTATACCACCTTAGAAATATTCCCAAAAGACTCTACATATTATTACAAAAATACTTGTTCATCTATGTTCATTACAGCTATATTCACAATATCAAAAAAAATAGAACCAGCCAGCATACCCATCAACAGAGAAATGAATAAATGAAAATGTGGTATATCTACACAACGGAATATTGCTCAGCATTGGTAATGATGAGATCGTGGAATTTGCTGATAAATGGATGGAACTGGAAAATTTAATATTGAGTGAAATATCTCAGACACATAAAGTTAAGCACTGCATGTTCTCGCTTATATGTGGATGTTAGCACTGATACCCTTGTCACTATATTTGAATTGGAATTACTGTAAGAGTCAGAAAATTTGAATGAGACCAATGAGTGGGAAGGAAGGAAGGAATAGTTAAGATGAAACCTATTAAAAAGGAGATTTATGCACCATGACAAGTAGGGTGAGGGAGGTAATAATTGGGAAAAATACATAGGAGGGAATGAGGTGATGAGAGATAGAAGTGTAAGAGGAACTTATAGAAAAACCTTAAGATTATGGAGAGTAACTTCAAAAGAGCCTCCTATGCTAGTAGCATGTCAAAAAATTTATTTTAAAGAAATGAATTAGAAAGGACATTCCTATGCAGAAGAGCATAGAGTAAAGAAAACGAAAGAAAAAATCCAGTAACAAAATTATGTTACAGGTAACAAGAATGTGACACTTCCTGTTGGAAGTCTCAAAGACCTCCAAACATAATAGGGTTTTGCCAATGTCCTTGTCAGTAAAACACTTTTACTGAAGATGCAACATGTGTGGGCAAAATGCATCAACTAGAACTGGTCTAAGCACTTTCTCTTTGCTAGATAACTTACACAGTACCAAGGAATACTGTAGACGCTACTGGGGCAGAGAAATAATCACAGACCCCATCAACACATGAGATCTTTAGGTTGTAATAAAATGTCTTGGCAACAGGTGACCATCAGTGTAATAGTGGCATGAATATCAAGGAGACAACCAACAGCTATCTGGTTGGACTCAAGACCCGCTTGTCAGAATGAAACACATTCCTGTTACTGTTAACTGAACCTAAAAGAAAGGAAAGAAATAGATCAACAGGGAAAAACAGCCAATGAACCTATAGGTAGAAGAACAGTACACCAAAATGCTCTGCAAATAGCTACTATTGTACTCATAGATTTGAAGAACACTTAGCACTCAGCCTGGAACACTTCCTCTACAAAAGAGGTAGAGGATATCAACTCAAGTCTCACAATCACAAGTGAGACTTGTCCTTACCAGACCTGAATAATGGTTGACATACCAACATCCCCCCACAGAATATCGAAGAACTCAAAAGAGATAAGTAATATACAGTGGAAGCCTTGGAGACTGAAGCTGGATGAGGGAAGGGAAATGCCCCTATCAGTGGGGCAGGCCCAAGGAGAGGCAACCTGGTGTGCCACAGAGGCCTGAACCCCCACAGGAGAAGACGGGCCAGGGGCAACCCTGGGATCCATAGAAGCAGATGGGCAGAAGAGTGGATATTGATGGAGGGAGAGACGATGGAAGAAAGCAGGGATAAGTACTCAATATGCTTGTAAAAGTAGAAAAATTTAAAAAAAAGGAGTAGACAGACCAGAGGGAGCCCTGGGGCCCATGAAGGTAGACGGGCAGGATAGGAGGAAGTGGGATGGATTGAACAAGGGAAGAGTAAGGGGATGAGTGGGAGGGGGGATGCAGGGATGCAGGGGTGAGTAGTCAATATGTTTGTAAAACTGGAAAAAATAAAATAGCTTAAAGAGAAAAAAGAAGCTGGGTTAATCAGAATGGCATCTGAAACTCATTTCTTGACTAGTTACTAGATTATGGTTTATGCTTCATTGCGCCTAGGAGGGCTTTCAGGCTTCTTGCCCACATCAGCTGCCCATGTAGGGCGTTCCATGCAGCTCTTCCTCATAATGCTCCATATTCCATAACGGTGATTGCTTATCTCAGTGTCATCTATGCCCGCTTTCTTTCCATCCCTGTGGGGACAGATGCTATCTCTGTGTCTACACCCCTCCTGTACCATCTACACTTTTTATTTACTTGTACTCAGGGTCTGGAGCTTTCTAGTCATAATCAATATGCATTGAATGAATTAAAATATTACCAAATCATCAACTAATAAACATGAACCTCATCCCCACTGACCACTGCAAACCCTGCATACACAAGGCAAAAATGATTCATTCGACATGAGCAAATAAAGATGAAAAGCAGCACCTGGACTTCAGTCATCAGGAGTTTCCAGAAGAGCAAGCTTTGCTTGCCTTTCTCAGCTTCCTTGCTCTCGTTCTCTAATATGGTCATGTGTATGTGCTTTTATTGTTTTTCTAAAATTCCTAACTTTGTGTCCTCTGAAGATGGGTTCTTTCACAGGAGGCTCTGCTCCTGGGCTGCCTTTTCCTCATTCCCTTATTGCTTCTGCCTTTTGCAAAGAGAGAAAAAAATGTTTTAACTACTTGATTTTAGCCTCCACCACAGACTCCAAATCCGTGCATGGAATTTGGAAATCAAAGTAGTGTAGCTAATCCTTAGGACCTTTGCCGTCTTGTGACTTCAGAATCCTTCACTTATCAAGTTTCTGTGGTTTTCTGGAGTATTTTTCTCTTAAAATGCATGCATCTGAAACTATTTTTGAATTGCTTCTTCTTGATACTTTTCCATATTTAGTTAATAGGAATATGCCGCTCCCAAACGCTCTGAAATCCATCAGGCCGTGCTGGCCACTTCAGAAGGGAGTTCCGGACTGTGTCAGAACATGTTTGCAATATTTTTCTTTAAACAGAGTACCGCAAACATTGTAAACCAAGTATATCTTATTCAAAAAACTCATGACACTGGGAAAGGTATTGATAACGAAGTGAAAGTGTGTCCACTGTATGATTTTCCCTGTAATTTTATGATTTATTCCAAGAGTCTTAGCTTGGAACTTCAAGGGCTGCTTCCCATGAATTCTAAGACTCTTTCTGAAGTAACTTACCGCATTAGTCTGGATAAGTCTCTCCAGGGCACTGGTCTTTGTTTCATTTGTTTTACTTTTTGTTTTCAGTTAATTATATTTGTTCATTTGCTTGCTTTTGGTGGTGGATCCTGGGTTCGTCCCCAAGCATGCAAAGTACACGTTCTACCAATGAGCTATGGTATCAGTCCTTCAGTGAACTTTCAGACTCCCCCAAACACTTTCCGTTCATTACTTTGGTGTTTCCAAACCTGTGTTCATGTCTTGTTAATTCTAGTTATGCATTTTTTCTTGTTTATTCTTTGAAGCTTTCATACATGTAATGAATACATACATGTAATGAAGATATACATGTTCATCCACTATTGACTTATCCCTTATTCCTCTCCTATCCCACACTACTCCAGTAGCACCTATGGTATGGCTTATATACACAGCAGCACTTAGAAACAAATATACAATTGAAAGTTCTGAAGGCTTAATGCCAGGTTTTGGCAAATATTTTATAGCTGAAAATGGAAACTTGACACATAATTAAACATGATTTATTTGGTTAAGAATCTCACTAAAACTGCAAGCATGTAGATCTAACCTGTGCAATTCCAAATGGCAATTTGAAAGCTACAAGGTGTGCCAGATCTTTATCAGCCACTTTCCTTCACTGAAATTTGCCTCTTTAAAGCACTAGCCTCTCATTCTTCACAGGAGAATTCCATTTTCACTCTCGGGTGTTTAAGCCCAAGGATTAGCCAAGTGCCTAAACTGTATCCATTTCTTATTTCCAAAAATAAGAAATTATGCATTGAAAAGATTAAGAAAGCCGGGTGAGTCAGATGGTTCTCAGTTTCCCAAGTGGATACTTAGAATAAGTTCCCATTGATATGTTTCCTGTGCTGGACAACACTTGAGCTCAGTACTAACTGCACTGTAGAATCCAAACAGCCCAGTCCAGTCAAAGAACATCCTGAAGATAGCCTTTCAAAACCTTTTAGTAGTAGGTGATGATTAATCATAACCTACATGTCTTCTGGGGGGAAAAATCTATTAAGTTTCTCAAAGAAAAATTACATCTCCCAACAGAGAATAGCATAGCCAGCTGCCAAGATTTAGAAACACTCTCAAGAAACTGCTGAGTGTTTAAGTGCAAGAAGTGAACACTGAAAGAGAGGCGCCTTGTGTTCTCTGTCTGCACTTTAAGCCCTGCAATGATGGGCATTGATGCTGTTGGACTGTAGGCATCTAGGATTTCGCTTGCAGAGCATAAGCATAAGCACTGAATTTCACCACAATTTAGGGGATTTCCAGAAATTTCAACTTTGTTGGCTCATGAGTAGAAATCCAAATCTTTTTTTTTTTCTTTTGGTTGTTATTAAGATCTGTAGTCAAATACTATTTGAGGCTCTGTTCAGGAACTGAAACTAACTAAAGTTTTGACTTTCGGTATGAAAATAGGTGTTTACATGAAAATCATAAACTTATTTATTTCTAAGAGCCCATCATGCAATATTATATAATAATATATAAAACCGCAAACTGTGTTCTATATCATTCAAAAATGCATGTGATCTCTCCTTCATTTAAGTTACTGACTAAGGACTGATGGAAATACACCCAGGTAATATACTCAAGATGGTTTGTCATTCCTTAAATAGGTACAATGTAATGTGTTCCCTCCTACTTCTTCACAATGACTCTCGGGAGGCAAACACTTCTCTCCTGTTTTATAAACATAGGAACAGCTTCCTTACCTCTTGCAATCTATGACCCACATTTAAAATTAAACAACTTTGTGATCACACTTTGAAGCAATCCTTTTAGCAGATATTGAAAGAAATTAATATTGTGGTTAAAAAAAAAAATTATGAGAGTCTGTTGCCTGTGTCACAATCGTGACATCTCCAGCAAACAACAACCTCATTCACCATCTACTGCATGATTCCAATACATGTGTCAAAATTAACAAGGCTCAAATCAGGCTCATAACTTTACCCTGTAAGCAGCCCTCTCCTCCGGTAGATATTCTCAGAAAGCAGCATTTAGCTCGCCCAACTGTCTAACCCAAGAACCCTGAATTCAGCCTGAGAGTCCCATCTTCATCTCATGTCTCAATGGAAACCGTGAAACCCCAGCCTCTCTGCCTTCACACATACCATGCTCCACCCCACTCCCATGCCTTTCCACTGTGCCTCTCACCTTTTATCTACAACACATAATCCCTGAATTTCCAGCATCCTTTCTGGTATCCAGCTCCTCCCAACATCAACCAAAATGATTTTATAAGATAGAGATCCAAGGGCTGGAAAGAGAGCTCAGCAGTTAAAAGCTTTTGCCTTCGTAGCAAAAAGACCTGAGTTCAGCTTCCCAGATCCCACATAAAAATGCCAGGGGATATGGCTTCGGGCTACAATTCATAACTAAGAACTCAAGAAAGATAAGAACATACAGTGGAAACCTTTGGGTCTAAAGCCGGAAGAGTGAAGGGAAATGTCCACCATATTCAGGGCATATTCAGGGGTGGACTGAAGAGAGCTAACTTGAAATACCACAGAGACCTGAACCCCCACAAGACTAGACAAGCCAGAGTGAACCCTGGGGTTCATAGAAGCAGACAGGCAGGAGGGTAGGAGAGAACTAGGAGGGATTGATGAAGGGAAGGGAGAAGATGGGAGGGAGGGGAGGTGGAGAGAAGCAGGAATGCATACTCAATATGCTTGTAAAAGTAGAAGAAGAAAAAAGAAACAATTCAACCCTGGAAAGTGGAGTCTGGGAAACCACTAGCAAAGCAATGAGATAGACCAATCCAGGATAATCCTGACATTGCTCTTAGGCCTTCACAGGTACACACACTCAAGTAAGTGCTCTCTGGTACACACATACAAACCCACACACATCCCCTTACTCACACACAATGACAAAAAAAAAAAAAAAAATACGGATATCCTCTATTTGCTATACCCAAATCCCTTCCCTAGCAGCTGCCACATTTAGAAAACCCAAAATCATGACAAAACTCATTGATTCAGACAGAAACGTTTTCTGTTTCTTAATAAACCTTAAGGATTCAATTTCCAGTTTTCAATAATGACTGATCTTTTATGAACATTTGCTTTCTAAATTTTGAAGCTACATTATTAAGCACAGAGGAATTTAAAATTGTTCTAACTTGATGATACTTTATATACAATAGCGGTACCTGTTTTGAATATCTGATTTGGTTACATTTTGATTGAAGTAAGCAGTCCACATTTATGGTCTAGAACTTTCTCATAGCCAGTACAAAGGCTTGATTCTAGAAGCTATATCAATCTAGTCAACTTCTCATTCCAGCTTTTGTTCCACCACTCTGAGGGCAGCTCCCCACTCTGGAGGTCTTCAACCAGGGAGTGTTGATTTACTTTTAAGCTACCCAAATGTTTTATTTAATCTTTTAAATGCTTTGAAAACTGTAATTTCACAATTCACCAAACTCTTGGATGTGTGTGTGTCTGTGTGTGTGTGTGTGTGTGTGTGTGCGTGTGTGTGTATAATTTCTCCCTTAAACCTTCTTTCCCTCATCCTGACTACACTCAAGCCAACTACATTCTCTCACCTTGCACACACAGAAGGCCATTCTACCTCAATTTTTATATTACTTTTCTAGAACACTTTCTCTTTCTCTTTAATTATGACCATGTTTTAAGTCTTAGTCCAAATGTTACTTTCTCCAAAATAACTACCCTGATCTCCAGTCTCTACTGGAATTTATGATGTCTTCACCTGAGATTCTGCCCTTCTATTTTGTGTTTCTTGGGAGCCCTTGTTGCATAATATTCTGTATTTATTTGTCACATTAACAATACCATAGTCATATTCCACTGTTAGCCTGCATGTTTCAGATAAACTCAGGACAAAATGACTTGAGGAGTAAAAAGTTTTATTATTGGTTTGCAGTTGTCTGGTTACAGTTCTTAATCCAGCTAGACAGGAGAGTCCACACCAACACAAGGGGTTGAGGGAACTGGCCACATATTCACAGGGCTGATGAGTGAGGGACAAACTTCCCTTGCCAAACAGGGCATCTGTCAAAGTCTGCTGAAGAACTTGCTTAACCAATTCTCTCCATTTTATTCACCTGCCAGGAAATGATCCTACCCACCATGAACTGGGTCTCTCTCCTGTCAATTAGAGGATCTCCTGCAGGCTTGTTTAGGACTTAACTCAACCGCTAATTCTTTATCAAGATGCCCTAGAATCATCCTTCAAGTTGACACCAGTAGCTATCTACCACACAGCCTAAGCTCTAGAAAGGCTGAAAACTTTTCTGTTTCATATCTTTCTTTCTCCCTGGTGCTTGGATCCACAGCAACAGAAATACTGTGGAGTGAACTGCTGAGTGAATGTATATACTGTGCACTCCGGCATCCTCAGTAACTCGGAGAGTGCATCTTCATCAGTTCTCAATTAACAAAAAGGATGAGAAAATTTCAAAAACAAATAAATTTCCCAAGTACTCTTGCAGATGCCTCTTCATTCAACCAGTATCTAGTCTCACTTAAAAACTCAAAGTTAGGTTCCTTAACATCAGCCACAGTTATCTGTCTCATTTGAAAGATGCAGAAACCAGCCATGAGAGGTCAGAGGTAAGAAAGCTACATGGTAGGAATGGTATTTAAAGCAGAAGTAGTTCAGCACGCTTCATATCCTACTCTCCTTCCCCTTCTTTCCCCTTTCCCTTCTTCTTCCTTCCCCTTCTCTTTCCCCTTCCCGTTCTCCTTTTTCTTCTTATGTGTAGTTATGGGTGTGTTAAGTGTGTATGGGTGTAGAAAAGAGTACTGTGTGGATATTTGGAGGCCTCGTGGTGATTTGGGGAATCATCCTGGATCGCTCTATCTGATTGCTTTGCTCTGGAAGTTTCCAGGGTCTGCTTTCCAGGACCAGAAGTGTAGGCTGTTACAATTTTTTTTTTCCTGGAGTTTTTACATGGGATTTGGGATCCAAACTCGGCTCCTTTTGCTTGCAGGGCAAAGTCTTAACCCCTGAGCCTCATATCTCTGCTACTTTTGAAACCTTAGAATTGGCATATTCCCTACTGTTGCTGCTTCTTGGAGCTTCAGCTTTAGTCCTCCGAGAAGACACGCATGTCAATTTCCTAGAGCGTCTATTAGGCACATGATATCAAAAGAAACATGGAGGGCTGGAGAGGTGGCTCAGGGGTTAAGCCTCCGCCTTGCAGGCGGAAGGTCCTGAGTTCGGATCCCAGATCCCACGTATAGACACCAGGCGGAAGCGGGGGCGGCCTGCGCTTCTGGTCCTGGTAGGGCGGAGCCTGTGAATCCTGGGGCAGAAGGAGGTGGAGGCGTCCATGGTGGTTCGCGAATTCGTCCGTGGTTCTACACACACACAGACACACAGACACACACACAGACAAACACGCGCGTGCACATACACACGCACATGCGCACAGTTGAATAAATAATAATAATTTTAAAAAATTAAAAAAAAAGAAACATGGAAAAGGTTTCAAGCTCTTTGGGATCAGACAGCCGTGAGTTTGATTCCTGGCTCCACTTAGCTAAAGAATCTCAGATAAAATTGTTAAACTTTTAAAGTTAATTTAATATTATTATCATCATCATCACTGGGTGTATGTATCTATGATGTGGGTATGTGGACACACATGTGGCACTGCAGAAATATTGAAGTCAGAGGACTACTTTCACAGAGTCAGTTCCTTCTTTCTACCTTTACATAGGTTCTAGGAACAAACTCAGTCATCAGGCTTGTGCAGCAAGTGCTTTCACACCTGCTGAGCCACCTCACAGCCCCTCTTAAGCCTATTAAGGTCAATTGACTGCTCTATAAAAGTGTTAGAAGTACAAGGCTATATATTAATTTTTTATAGGACTCTATGTCCTTTTTACAAGTGAGGACTAGCACTCCGCTGCACAGCCACATAAAGGCCAGACTAGCGGATCCCTGGGCTGGCTCCTACAAACACCACACTCACAGTCTCCATGCTTCTTGGAGAACAGTTACAGAAAATAATGAAGTAGAGTCCATGCACCAAGTACATTGAGCACCTCATTGATCAGAGACCTCAGTAAATGCTGCTGGCTTCCTCTCTCTTTCCTTACCACTGACTAAATTAACTACCTTAGTCCATGTGCTGATGTTGCTGGGCTACAGTTTCTCATTATAGGCTAAAATATTTCTCTCTTCAATATTTCTCATTACAAAAGCAACATATGATTGCTGTAGATGATTTTGGAAATTATACATGTGTGTTTACATGTTTACAGATTCTGTATATAAAAACTAAGTTTGGGGATTTTGATTGGTATAGCATTGAATCTGTATATTGCCTTTTGGTAGGATGGTCATTTTTATGTTGATTCTGCCAATCCTGGAGCATGAAGGTCTTTCCACCTTTTGGTGTCTTCTGTAATTTCTTTCTTTAGAATTATAAAGTTTTCATTATAAAGGTCTCTCACTACTTTGGTTAGATTTATACCAAGGTATTTCTTTTTTTTTTAGGGGCTATAATAAATGGGATTGTTTCTCTTAGGACTTTTTCACTTTTTTCATCCTTGATGTATAGGATGCATGTTTATTTTGTAACCTGACACTCTGCTGAACTTATGTATTAGTTTCAGGAGTTTCCTGTGGAGTTTTTAGGATAACTCAAGTATATGATCACGTCATCTGCAAATAGACTTGACTTCTTCCTTTCTGATTTGAATCCCTTTTATCTCCCTTTCTTGTCTTATGGCTCTAGCTAAGACTTCAAGTATAATACTGAACAGAAGTGATGAGAGTAGACAGCTTTTCTAGTTCCTGATTGAAGCAGGAATGCTTCAAGTTTTCCCCATTTAGCACAATCCTTACTGTTGGCTTGTTGTATATAGCTTTCTTTAGGTTGATAGAAGTTCCTTCCATTCTAACTGTCTCTAGGGTTTTGATAATAAAAGGATGTTGAATCTTGTCAAAAGTTTTTTCTGCATCTATTGAAAGTTTCATGTGGTCTTGGACTTTGGATTGGTTTATATGATGGATTACATTTATTGATTTGCATATGTTGAACCAACTTTGTGTGCCTGGAATAAAGCCTACTGAATCACATGAATGATCTTTTTGATATTTTTTTAATCTGATTTGCTAAGATTTTATTGAAAAACTTTGTATTCTTTAAAAAAATTGACCAAACAATCTCAAAATTCATATGGAAGCACAAAAAGCTTGGGATAGCAAAGAAAAAAAAAAACCCTGAGTAACTAAAACACTGCTGGAAGTATCACCATATCAAACCTTAATCTATACTACAAATCCATAGTAATAAAAATAGCTTGGTACTGGCTCAAAAATAGACACATAGATCAATGGATAAGGGTTAAAGACCCAGATACAAGGCCACAGAGTTACAACCATTTGATCTTTGACAAAGGGGCCCAAAAAATTCAATGGATAAAGAACAGCATCTTCAACAAATGGTGCTGGCAAAACTGGATGCCCACATTTAGAAGATTAAAAGGCCAAATTAAAAAATGGGCCTCAGGACTCAGAGGGAAGCTTGGCATTCACACATGGGGATGTTCCAGGGGATGGGAGGGGGAAGGAGGAAGCACTGGGAAAGGGGGAGGGAGGGAGGTGAAAGGAAGGAGAAGGAGGCAGTGTGCAACAGGGATTGGGGAAAGGTGGAGGGAGAGACAGAACCAGGGTACCTATTGAGCTTGTGTGATTGGGAGAAAAAAAAAAATGGGCCTCAGAACTCAAAAGAAACTTTTCCAGGGACAAAATTGAAATGTCTAACAAATAACTTAAAAATGCTCCACATCCTTAGCCATCAGGGAAATGCAAATCAAAACTTCCCTGAGATATCATCTCACCCCCATCAGGATGGCAAAAATCCACAATACAAACAACACCAAATGCTGGAGGGGATGTGGAGAGAAGGGAACTCTCCTACCTACATTGCTGGTGGGAATGCAGGCTCATACACTCCAGCGATTAGTATGGCGATTTCTAAAAATGTTAAAGATTGAAATGCCATATTAATCTTCCCTCTTCCCCCTTCCATAGTGAATTAGATCTTGTGCAGGTCTTGTGGAAGTAAGCATGGTGTGGTGAGTTCATAGGTACAGCAGCTCAGTCATGTCCAGAAGATAGCCTTGCCTCAAGCCCTCCACACCTTCAGGCTCTTACATTCTTATCAAATCTGTTTCTGTGATATTCCGTGAGCCTTAGGGGAGAAAGGGCAGGGCGAGGCAAGAGTGATCACATAATCCTCTTGAGAAGACAAATTGTAGCCATTCTATCTGTCTGGTTGTATGATCAACTCTCTATATGAGTATGTTGAAAAAAATTTATCTCATTTTAAAATTTGATGTCTTATATTTGTATAGTATCTATGGTTATATGAGTCTCAATAAAAAATTTCTCATAGATTAGCACTTCATGGCATTGTTATTTTCATTTTCTTAATTTACAATTAATTCGAGCTACAGAAAAGTGCTGTAAGGTCACACAGATAATCCAGCTATTAAGACAAAGACAGGCTAGAGCCCTGGAGATGAGCACCATGATATTTGGTCTAGAATGGAAATAAAATGATACTTTTATTAGAAAACTGAGGGTTTTTTTTAGTCTCATTTTTATATTGTTAAAATAGTGTACAAGTATGCTGATATAAGTATTTGTTGACATCTACAATTTATTCACTATGGTCAATTCCTAGAATTAAAATTCCTAAAATGACAGGAATCCAAAATGTTAAAACTTCTGACAAAGAATGCTAAGCTGCTCTCCATCTCAAAATACCACTTCATCTTGATAAAATCTTCATGAAAGAACTTTCCAGCCTCTCCCTCACAAATTTCAGTATTTATTATTTTAAACGTTGTCAGTTTGATAGTAAAGTAGTATATCACAATTGTTTAAAATTACAAAGATAAGAAGTATGATGAATTTCCCACATATTAATTTGCATTTGACTTTTTCCTAATATAAATTCATATTTCTGATTTCCACCCAATTTTCTACTACCATGTTTTATTTACATTTTATTTTATTATTTTTCTGGATTCTGGGGACTGAAGTGACAGCCTTGTACATGCTAGGCAATCCCTTTACCACTGAGCTAAACTCCCATCCTTCTTAGTTTATTTTTATGGACTGCATATATTAGCTGTCTGTGCATTATTTTTTTTTACTATTTATTTTTATTTTATTTTTTAACATTTTTATTATTATTTCCACTCATACAAACTTAGTAGGTACACCGGTTCCCTTCCTCCCTCTTCCTCCTACCGACCCCCCTGCTCCCCCTCCCCTCACCCCTCTCTCCCCATCCCCCAGTGCCTCCCCCCCCAATCCCTGGAGAATCCTTTAATGTGCATGCCAGACTCTCCTCTGGGCCCTCCTCTCCAATGACGTACAAGGACCCAGTGGCATTTCCCTGAACCTTTCCTGTGTTCCTCTTAAGCATAGGAGCACTACTGTGCTCCTCCAAGGATCTTGGTGCCTTTAGCAAATGCTAGACTTCGTGGGGTCAATAGTGTGTGGGACATTGTGGAGGGTATGCAAAGTCCAATTATGATTGCTTCAGCCCTAACTTGTGTGGAGTATCTTGCTATATCATTGCTCCTCCCATCCTTGTGCTCTTACAGTCTTTCCGCCCCCTCTTCTGCAAATTTCCCTGAGCTTCAGGATGGGGAGAGACAAACCCTATGTCTGTGCATTACTATACATCTCAAATAATTTGTTCAGTTTTTTTGTGTTTAAATCTAGTAAGATTTGGTTGACATATAAACTTTTTAATTTTGGAGCATTTGCAATTCAGCATCTCAACTGGAAATAAGGAAAACTTGACTCTACGGTTCCTAAGACCTTTGAAGCAGTACAATTGTTTTTTACTGTGTTTATTGATATCAACAAATGATTCATTAAATAATTATCCATTTAAGAAGCTTCAAACATGAGCAGTACCATAATCTAAACACTGATATTACAGAGAATATATTCTTTTGCAAAATATTAATTTTGTATAATCTGCTTTAGAAGACACCAATATATACAAGCACTTCTACAACAGTATGACCAAAGGAGGATGCCATAGAGCTGCAGGTAATATCCGTGTGAAGGCAGATTTCTCCATTGAGTTGATGCTGGAGATTCCAGAAATCAACAAAAGTTAGCCAGACAGGGTAGGGGCACAGCTTTACAGGTGGAGGAGAAATTCATTGGTGTGCCTTTGAATAACAGGTGGCAGAATTTGATCTTTATAACAAGCATTGGGATTTTAATTTGAATCTGGCAACAGAATACCAAAAAAAAAAGTTTAGAGAAAGAAAACACAGGCAATGAAGAATAGTTCAAAGATCATAGAGTAGACAAGAAAGAGACAGATTTAGGGACAGAAAATTAGAAAAGAGAGATAATATGGAGTAGAATCAACAGATTTCAACAACCCTATGGGTAAGAGGTAAAGAAAGTGTAAAGTAGATATTAACCTGTAAATTCAACATTAAAATTTGATGCTTTTAGCTTTGTTTTGTTTCGTTTTATAGTATTAGAATTAAACAAAGTCTCAATGCTGCTAGGCAAATACTTTATTGATGAGTCACATCCCTATCCCCAAATTTCAGCTTATTAAATGACGTTTACTCTGGAAATATATAGGTTCATAAGAAATCATATTAGTGGAGAAGTAAATAGCACTTTATCAGCTGCCTAGTGGCATATTGACTCACAGATAGATGACAAAATAGGAAGGAATCCAGAAAAATGTTTCTTAATCACACAGATGTTCACAGAAGCATTCGGAAAAGATAAACTTCTTATTTATGTGTTAGAAAAATAGATTCTCATTTGGGAAATGAGATAGTATGTAGCATTAAGCTCTCTACTAAACACAAATACAAATTTTATAAAAGTGGCATGTTATATCCTGGAATGGATTCATGAGACCCTGCTGTTTACAGGCAATGGCTGCTAAGATACTGTCACTTTCTTCACTGACATAGCCACTGATAAGTATCCGTGTCCCAGCAAATAATCTTACATCATATTCATGTAATTGAATTCACTGGAACTCCATCCTAAAGCTCGGAAATTTGCGGAAGAGAGGGAGGTAAGATTGTAAGAGCCTAAAGATGGGGAGGAGCAATGATATGCAAGATACTCCATACAAGTTAGGGCAGAAGCAATCATAATAAGACTTTGCATGACCTGCACAATGACCAACATATCATTGAACCCCCAAAGTCTAGCATGGATCACAGGTACCAGGATCCTTAGAGGCAAGGGATTAACAGCCACAATAGTGTTCCTATACTAAAGGGGAACACACACACACAAAAAAAAGAGCTCTAGGCAATGCCGCTGAGTCCTTACACCTCATCAGAGAGAAGACCAGAGGGAAGTTTGACATTCACACTCTAGGATGCTCCAGGAATGGGATGGGAGGGGGCACTGGAAGAAAGGGAGGGAAGGGGGAAAAGGTGGGGAGGGCGCAAGGGAATCCAGAGAGGGGTGGAGGGAGGGAGGGGAATGGGGTACTTATCAACTTTGTATGAGTGGAAGAAATAAAAAATAAAATTAAAAAAGAAAATGTTAAAAAAAAGAATTCATTGGGATTCACACACACACACACACACACTTTACCAATAAGCTAAAATCCTAACCTTTATTAGTTTATTTTATGCATCTCACACACACACAGGTGCGCACGTTACTTCATACACATGCATGAACATTCAGACACACACATAACATGAAAGGCAGAAGGAAAAAGTGGGAAAGAAGAAGGATCTCAGTGAGAGAAGGAAATGGAAGAATGAGGGTCATAGGAGATGAAATGGTCCAAAATTCATTATATACATGTGTGAAACTCCAAAGAATGAAAAACGTTAAGAAAAAAGCATATGTTAAAGTAATGCTAATTATTACAACATATAAATCTTTAAGTTACAAGACCTTCACAAAGTAGAATTTTGCTTGTTATATAATAGTCTCAGAGGTGCTCTTTGTGGCAGCTGGGAAATGTAAAGTCTCTCCTCCACCTGGTCACTCAGGGACTGAGGCCGATGGCAACACAGTGGATGACGTCTTCAAAGTATCTTTCATTCCACACCGCAGGTGATGCACAAGAAAGGGCAGTAACTTGTGTGTGCTTCCCACAACCCCATGATGTTACATTTTGTAACACAGCGAAAATCCTTAAAATACCCATAAAAATAGACCCCTAAATGGGACACCTATATCATCCCCTCAGCCCAAGGTTCAGAAAACATTGCTGAAGGGACAGCAAGAATGTATGAACCAGAGGGTGGTGAAAGGTGCTTAAATGCTAGCTTCTGAACACATGACAGGGCTGCTGCACCCATGAGCTCACTGCAGCTGTGCTTATTTGGACAAGACCTGTACAAGATTTAGCCTTCATCATGAAGTCTTCCCTGAAAGACAACTGAGAATTAAGGCTGGCTGTGGGAAGAGGAACAACTTTCTTCAGTGGTATACTCACTGATACATCATTGATACTCTAGCAAGTGGTCAGGCACAAGCCAAAATAAGCAACCCAGACGAAAGTCAGTGGGACACACTTTAAAAAAAATGGAGGGGGACTGGTGTGGAAGTAAGAGTTTTTCAAAGGGATTAGTGGAGGAAATGGGATCAAGTAATATGGGGTGATAAAGACTTTAATCAATTGTATTCATACTTGAAACTATCAAAAATAATTTTTAATAAAAAATGAATAAAGTTAAATTACCCATAAATCTGTATATACAGATCTGCTCATTTCAGCATCATTTTAATAGCACAACCAAAAATGCTACCCATATGTGAGGTCATTAATGAGTAATTGACAGATTACATTACTCCCTATGTGATACATATGTCCAGTATTTTTATAATATCTACTGAAAACATTAAAATTATTGAGATTATAGGTAATAAATAGTGAGGCCACAAAAAATTAACTCAAGGTACTGAAACAGAGAATAAGTGTGAGGAGTAGGTTTCAATGTCTTCATACTTGTGCTTCTAACTGTTCCAGAAAGAAAAGCACAAAATGAATTCAAAATCTGAGATGGAAATTCATATGCAATATCAGGGAAAGTATTCTGAGCCTCTAGAAAAAATTTACAAAAAATTAAGGCCTAACATTTTTCTGAGAACTCAGAAGTCACCACCTGCCATCCCTGTGGATTGCTTACTGAAAATGTATCTGTCCTTACAATTTCCAGATTAAGAGAGTCCAATCCAGCTTTTCTCAGTCTTTTAAAAAATGATGTTACCTTCTGATAGATATGTTGTGCCATGTGATTATGACAACAAAGCCCAGCCTGGCAAGTGCAGATGTGTGATCTGCCTGACTTTAACCCAATTGCTGGTTCTGTGATGCACTCACTTGTAATATAAATCCACCTTACGAAAAAAGTAGTTTGGTGCTTCAGTGACTAATCTCTTTTACACAACATCCATGGTGATTAATTCATATTGATTTGTTGACTATGTAATCCCAGAGCTAAGATCTAGTGGGGTCTAACAATAAGCATTTTCACAATCCCAGTGTGTTTTAGATACCGTGACAGAATTTTACTTTGTTCAAATCTTGCATTCTTCTCAAATCCCCAGAATGTATCAATAAGACTTTGTAAGTGATCCAGTAAGTTTTGAGTCTGCTTCATGACACTGTATAAACCTCCATTTCACAATTCCACCATACCGGATCCTCCAACATTTGGCACCCTGTTCATATCTGGATCCTTTGGGAATGGTAGACATAAGAGCTCAGGATTGCATTCTTCATTTGCCATGCGACACTGAGTTCCCCTTTATTTATTAACTGTTTGTAGCAGTCCGCCGGCATGGTTGCTGATAAATGACCAGAACACAGCTTAAGGGAACAAGGAGTTTACTTTCTTACGACAGTCCGGTTACAGTTCATAGTCCAGCTTGACAGGAGAGCACACACCAACACCAGGGCCGAGGGAACTGGCCACCATAACGGCTGAGAGATGGACAATCCTTACTTGCCAGACCAGCATGTCTGGCCAAGTGAACAGAAGGATGTCCCCTCTCTCAACCAGCTCTCTCTGATTTATCCAGGGCCTAATCCCACCCACCATGGGCTGGGTCTTCCCCAGCAGCCAGACAATCTCCTTCAGGTTTGCTCTGGGCTTAACTCAACCATCAACTCTCTACACCTGTGCCCAGAGCTCAAACCCTCAAGAGTCAAGTTGACACCTGTGCTTAATTATGACATTCCACCCCTTGTCAACTTGACACAAAAACAATAGCACTTTTAAACTGTAACCTTTCCTTGTCCCCACAGATGTTAAAATATAAATACATTCCATGGACAAATTTAAAATGTTCTCTCATTAAAACTTCAGTTCCAATATTTTAAAAGTTCAAAGTTTCTTAACCTTAAAACTCTTAAATCAGAATAAATTACTTTAAAACAGATAAAACATTAAAACAGAAGGATCTTAATAAGAAAACATTAAAAGGAACAAAGTCCAGCAAATCACCGCATCCTGTACTTCAATGTCCATCTTCTGCTGCTCATCACGTAGTCAAGGCGGCTCAAAGATTCGAGTCATTCCCAGTCCCTGTCTGCAGCTCGAAGTTGTAAGAGCAGAGTTCCTCTGAATCAGGCTGAATCTCTACTCGCAGTTGTCCTCAGCAGCAGTCCCACAGTTCTGGCATCTCAAATACAACTCTGGGTTCTCCTCTGCAGCTTTAAGCTTCACCATCTCTTGCAGGACTCTACACCTGCCACTTGGTGCCAAGCTTTTGCTGCTCTCCATGAACCCTTCAACAGTACATGAAAACCAGTATCACCTGAGGGACGCTGGCAGATTCCGAAGCGAGGTTGAAACGCAGCTTAGTCCACTGGAGCCACAGCTGCACCAATTTCAATGCGCTGATGCTGGAAAAGCCTCTCTTCTAGGCAAACAAACTTGCAAAGGGCAAGAAACAGCTTTAACTTGGGCTTTCGCCCCCTGAAGAAATCTGAGCTTCCAAACCATGAACTTGCCATACGGTGGTTTCCACGTTCTCCACAAGTGCAAGTCACTAGGTTTTCCTTCACTGATATTCATTTGTCCAACAGCAGCAGATATTCTGCTGCCTGCCCTTTGCACATCCAAACCTCCAAGGCTGCCAACACAGCTCTCCTCTGTCTAGCAAACCAGTCCATCGTCCTTATATTCAGTTTTACCAAAGTCCTTGTTTCCCTCATCACAAACTGGGCCCAAACAATGTGTCTCAGCAATTAGCCCACTAAACGCTGAAGAACAGAATTTGTAAATCCACAAAGTGAAAATTCTTAAGCATTTTCAACTTTGTCCAGTGAAACCGTTCAAAAGACACAAAATCCACATAGTCAGATTTATCAGCAACACCCCACTTCCTGGGTACCAAATTCTGTAGCAGTGCACCGGCATGGTTGCTGATAAATGACCAGAACACAGCTTAAGGGAACAAGGAGTTTACTTTCTTACGACAGTCCGGTTACAGTTCATAGTCCAGCTTGACAGGAGAGCACACACCAACACCAGGGCCGAGGGAACTGGCCACCATAACAGCTGAGAGATGGACAATCCTTACTTGCCAGACCAGCATGTCTGGCCAAGTGAACAGAAGGATGCCCTCTCTCTCAACCAGCTCTCTCTGATTTATCCAGGGCCTAATCCCACCCACCATGGGCTGGGTCTTCCTCAGCAGCCAGACAATCTCCTTCAGGTTTGCTCTGGGCTTAACTCAACCAACTCTCTACACCTGTGCCCAGAGCTCAAACCCTCAAGAGTCAAGTTGACACCTGTGCTTAACTATGACACTGTTCTATTTCTTTCTTTGGCCCTATTTTCTCTTGATATATCCATAAAAGTACCATCTGTTCTTAGCAACATTTTATATCTGTTTTATCCGCCCTGCATTCCTCTTCCCTGAATGCTTTATTTGATAACGATTTATTCTTGATTCATTCTACACCTGTTTTCACAGCTTCCTCCTTCTCTTCCTCCCAACATCATCTTGCCCTGTATTTTCATAGCCAAAGATGGTATACCATAGCTCTTAGCAGCATGGCTGACTTCAGAGTAAAATAAGACCAGTGCTGCCACTCATGGACATTGGGCCTTGATTATTTGATTAGTGCAAGCACCAATCTCTCCATTTGCAAGAGACAGACATACTACTGTTTGCTACACAGGATTATTTGAATGATTACATATAATAATGTATATTAGGGTTCCTCTCCCCAGCACTGTCGACAAAGGAGTGAGTCATTATTTCTTCTTAGGGCTATTCTCAGTATTACAGGATGATTTGGTAACAACCCTGCCTCTAATCATTAGATGCTGTTGTAGTTACTCTGCATAGTTTTCAATAAAGCCACAACCAAATAGCGTAAGGGAACAAACAAGGTTCTGTTCTCTCTTATGATAAGCCAGTTACACTTGTTTGTCCAGCTTGGCAAGTGAGTCCACAACCACACCAGAAACAGAGGGAACTGCTCATATGAGACAATTCTCATGCTAGACCAACATATCTAGTCAAATACACAGAAGGATGTCAACTTTCTCAACCACTTCCCTCCGTATTACTCACCTACCCAGGGACTAATCCTGCTCATTATGGGCTGGATGTTCCCCATCAACTAAACTACAGGTTTGCTCTGTTCTTAACTCAACTTCTAATTTTCTATAAATGTGCCCAGAGCTCAAACCCTCAGTCATCAGTATCTGTAACAGATGCCAATAGCAACTCCTCCCCCTACCATCTATGACAAGTGAATATATTTTCAGACACTTCCAAATGACCTCCAGGAGACAAAACTGCTCCTCCTTTGAAACCACAGGTGTGCATAAAGCATTTAACCCTGTGCTCTGAGTCGTAAGGAAGTGATGGATGCTCAGGGGAATGGATAAAAGATCATTTCAGTACAAGGGTCAATGCAGTGCTTGACCCTCGGTCACTGATTAACACATGAACCTGAAGCCATTCGAATGAACTGGAACATTTTCTATTATCTGTATGCACAGTGCAGCTATTAGCGGATGAACCACAAAGACTGTCTGTGCTTTTAACCTTATCCTAAAATGGAATTGCTTCACAAAATGGAGGAATCCTCTGGTTCAAAAACATTTTAGACCCCCCATACAGCAGAGGTTCACCTCGATAGCACAAGCACTGACCCTGTTCATAGCAGCACTGTTTACAATAGCAAAGTCATGGAATCAACCCAAATGTCCAACAGTTGACGAGTAGATAAGGAAACTGTGGTACATCTATACAATGGAGTACTACTCAGCCATCAAAAATGATGAATTACTGGAATTTGCTGGGAAATGGATGTCACTAGAAACAATTATATTAAGTGAAGTATCCCAGACCCAGAAAATTAAGCGCCATATGTACTCCCTAATAGGTGGCTCCTAGTACCAAACCTACCCAGCCCATCTTGAGACACTCATAGGTAAATCTATGTGTTACCTACAGTAATTGCAAGGATTATGAACAGGAGGGATGGGGCTGGAGGGCCACACCAGAAACAAGGAGAGAAGTGACCATATTACAGTAGAGAAAATAGGCCTCCATCAAGGACTGCAAGAAAGTAATATGACACCTAATTAAGTTCACAATTCATTCCTGATCATTTACAACTAAGGGGGTATGAACTCACCAAAAGGGGAGGGCACATAGTCCGGCAGATTAAAAAGTAACCATTTTGCAAATGGGTGATTGACCCCTCCCATTGCCTAATGCCATATGACCCTGCGATTCCACTTTTGGGTATAAGTATTACATCTACCCTTGAATGTGCTCTTATAATAAGACTCCAGTTTAACAGCTTTCTGTCTCTGGCCAGGGGGTGACATACAGTGCCCATCACGATGGAGTGAAGGGCATTGCAGGAGCAACAAAACTGCAAAAGAAAATCAACGAACCACTATCCAGAACTTCAGAGACTCTATATCAACCACCTAGAACTAGGCCAGACTAATCTCTCCCCATCCTGAAGCTCAGGGAAATTTGCGGAAGAGGGGGCGGTAAGAATGTAAGAGCAAAAGGATGGGAGGAGCAATGATTTGCAAGATACTCCACACAAGTTAGGGCTAAAGCAATCATAATTAGACATTGCATGCCCGGCGCAATGTCCAACACACTATTGACCTCACAAAGTCTAGCATCTGCTAAAGGCACCAAGATCCGTGGAGGCAAGGGATTGACAGCCACGGTAGTGTTCCTATGCTTTAGGGAAACACAGGAAAGGGTTCAGGGAAATGCCACTGGGTCCTTGTACGTCATCGGAGAGGAGGGCCCAGAGGAGAGTCAGGCATGCACAAGAAAGGACTCTGGGAATTGGGGCGGGAGGCACGGGGGGATGGAGCGGAAGGGGTGAGGGGAGGGAGAGTAGGGGGTTCGGGGGGAGGAGGAGGGAGGGAGGGAACTGGTGTACCTATTAAGTTTGTATGAGCTGAAATAATAATAAAAATGTATTAAAATTAAAAAAAAACATTTTAGGCAGTGCAGGAGCAGCAAAACTGAAAAAAAAAAATCAACAAACCATAATTCAGAAAATCAGAGACTCTACATCAACCACCTGGAACCAAAGCTCAGGGAAATTTGCGGAGGAGGGGGCGGTAAGATTGTAAGAGCCTAAAGATGAGGAGGAGCGGCCCTCTTCCTCCACATGCCTGCAGAGGTGGCTGCCCTCTCCTGCGCGCCGTCATGGCCGCCCTCAGACCTCTGGTGAAGCCCAAGATCGTCAAAAAGAGGACCAAGAAGTTCATCCGGCACCAGTCATCTGGCACCAGTCAGACCGATATGTCAAAATTAAGCGTAACTGGCGGAAACCCAGAGGTACTGACAACAGGGTTCGGAGAAGATTCAAGGGTCAGATCCTGATGCCCAACACTGGTTATGGGAGCAACAAGAAAACAAAGCACATGCTGCCCAGTGGGTCCACAGCGTCAAAGAGCTGGAAGTGCTGCTGATGTGCAATAAATCTTACTGTGCGGAGATTGCTCACAATGTTTCTTCCAAGAACCGCAAAGCCATTGTGGAGAGAGCAGCACAACTGGCCATCAGAGTCACCAACCCCAACGCCAGGCTACGCAGTGAAGAAAATGAAGAGTCTGTTTGATTTGTGCTTAAATAAAACTTCAAAACTTTTTTCCCCTTAAAAAAAAAAAAAGATGGGGAGGAGCAACGATATGCAAGAATATGCAAGATACTCCAGGCAAGTCAGGGCTAAAGTAATCATAATAGGACTTTGCATGACCTGCACAATGACCAACATATCATTGAACCCCCAAAATCTAGCATGGATCATAGGGACTACAATCCTTAGAGGCAAGGGATTAACAGCTACAATAGTGTTCCTATACTAAAGGTGAACACACATTAAAAAAAAAAAAAAGTTTTAGGCAATGCCTCGAGTCCTTACACCTCATCAGAGAGGAGGACCCAGAGGGAAATTTGACATGCACACTAAAGGATGCTCCAGGAATGGGGGGGGGGAGGAGAAGGGAGGACTGATGACGACACTGGGAGAAAGGGAGGAAAGGGAGAAAGGAAAGGGAAAAGGTGGGGAGGGATCAAGGGGATCCAAGGAGGGGTGGAGGGAAAGAGGGGAATGAGGTGCTTATCAACTTTGTATGAGTGGAATAAATAAACAAAAAAAAATTTAGGAGTAAGGAGATGACTCAGTGGGAAACAGCACCTATGTGCAAACCTGATGGCCTGAGTTCAGTCCTGGAGCCCTCATGAGAGGGAGAGAACCAACACTGGAAAGTTGTTCTCTGACTCTACACATATACCATGGCACTTCCCTCATGCTCCCTCTCCCTCTCTCTCTCTCTCTCTCTCACTCTCACTCGCTCAAATAAGTAAATAATTTTAGATGATTAATCAACATATATTAAACTACTCTCCAAATATATATATGAATATATATATATATATATGTGGATATATATGTTCAGTTCTTAATGTGATTCATTATTGTTTTATATGTCTTATATTTGCTTTTATTGCATTAATATAATTTGTATGTTGTGTAAATATTTACTATGTAAACTTTAATGGAGGATAGCTTGTTGCCTTTTGGGTTTGTTTGTTTGTTTGTTCCTTCCTTTGTTTGTTTGTTTTTGACAGTCTTATGTAATCCAGACTTATCTTGAGCACCTGACCCTCCCTCTTCTTCCTACTGAGTGCTGGGAATAGAGACTTGCCACCACACCCAGGGATGAGAGCCTGTTGTTGTAGAATTTCGTGCTAAATATTCAAGTGACACTTGGCTAACTTTCATATATATTTTGAACTAACATTTCAGTTGTCAAGCCATTGGGGTATATAAGAACAAAACTTGAGCTACTTTTATGTATATTAATCTAATTATAATTGTAAAACTTTTACATATCTTCTGCAGTTCAGATGGACTGCTGTCTTTCTGTTAATCTTCAGAACAACATTCAGGGAAAATCTTTGTTTTTTGTGGTGCTGCATTGGAAACCAGGAGCAGGTGCATGCCACAGGGAAGGCAGCATTATAAGTACTTGAGCTATGTCAGTGCAGAAAACAAAACAAACATAATTTTCCAAGCCCATGCAACCTCCATTCTAAAAATCATAATAAGCCTATAATTAAATGTAATAGCAAAGCTTACCCCTAATTTGCATGCTAGCCTAGGGAGCACTGTGGGTTGTACTGTCTGCAAAGCCACTGTGGACACTGCAACCAGAAACGTTTTTCATGAATGTGTTCTCTGTTTTCCATTTGGTCGCTCATCTGTGATTTCATTTTACTCAACTCTTGACTTCTCCTCTGATCTGAATTACAATAAAGGTATTAACTCAGATCTGTAGTTACCATTGCATATTTCATGACTTCAGACGTGTGAATCACCATGTGCATAATTCGTAAACTGTCTCAAATTGACAGTGCTCCTTTTGCTTACTCAAGTTTTTCTCTAATGAACTAACTTCATAACATGCATTTTGGGGTTTAGTCTAGCATAATGATAGTTGATTATAAAACAACCACATGTGCTTTGTACATCTGCCTTCTCCAACTGTAAAATGGGACCCTGTAGAATTCTTCACTAGTGAGGTTTTTTAGTGATTAAGATGAAGTCTTAGAAATAGAGAAAAACTCACAATAGCTAAAAAATGGAATCAGCCAACAAGAACATCAACAGAGGAATGGTTAATGAAAATGTGGTACATCTACACAATGGGATATTACTCAGCTATCAGAAAGGATGAGGTGATGGAATTTGCTGGTAAATGGATGGAACTGGAAAATTTAATATTGAGTGAGGTACCTCAGAAGAGAAAGTTAAGTACTTACATGTTCTCTCTTATATGCAGATGCTAGCACTGAAATCCTTGTCAATGTATTTGGAATGGAATTACTGTAAAAGCCAGAAAATTCAAAAGGGACTAATGAGTGGTAAGGAATGGTTAGGGTGAAACCTTTTAAAAGGGAGATTTATGACCATGACAAGTAGCGTGAGCAAAGGAATTGGGAAAAATACAGTGGGGAATGAGGAGAAAGATGGGAGATAGGAAGGTCAGGGGAACTTATAGAAAAACCCTAAGATTATGGGAAGTAATCTCAAAGGAACTTCCTATGCTAGTAGTATGCAAAAAAAAAAAAAAAAAGTATTTTAAGGAAAGGAACTCAGGATAGCACAGACTGAGGAAAACAGAAAAAAAAAAAAACCCTGAGCTGATCCACTTAGAACCCAGTGACAAAATTATGGTAACAGGAATGTGACACTTCCTGATAAAATGTTGCTCAGAGAGGTCTTAAAGGTCCCCAAACATTATAGGCTTTTGCCACTGCTCTTGGTTGCTTTCCCAAAAAATGTCAGTAAGACACTATTACTGAAGATGCAATACACATGAGTCACAGGAAATGGGCAAAAAATATCAATTAGAACTGGTCTGAGAACATCCTCCTTGCTGGATAGCTTACACAGTACCAAAGAATACTGTAGAAGCTACTGGGGGAGAGAAATAATCACAGTCCCCATTAATGCATGAGACCTTTAAGTTGCAATAAAAATGACTATAGTGCTGTCCCTAGAGGTGTTGCACATGTGGCTACTGTGTCCCATGTGCATCAGATGGTGGCAAAGAAGAGATGAAAGTATTTCTGCATTCAGTGTTCTGACCTGTGGACAACTGAATGATTAATAGTCTGACATGCCATACTGCCTGCCAAAACACTCAATTCCATGTGTATGTACTCACAACATGAAGGCCTGTCATGGGGTGGGCTCCATGTACACACAGTGTGGATGACCTCCCTGGGTTGGTACTCCATATGCTCACAAAGTAGATGGCCTCGTGTGTGCTCACAAGTGGGATGGTCTCCCATGGGCTGGTTCCCTTTGTGCCTACAATGTGGACAGCCTCCTGTGGGCCAGGTCTCTGTGTGCTCACATCATGATCTTCGTCTTACAGAAGATGGATGAAACTGCTATTCTTCAGCTTTATCATGTGTTCTTTATTATGTGGAACTGGGAGCTCAATCATAACATCTACATCCTAAATGAATTTTCTTTTATTGCTTACATATTATTTAATATTAACCAATTTTAAAAATTAGGACAATAAAGGCAGGATATGGACATGCTAGGGAAATGTCCAGGGAAAGTGGGAGGGAGAAAGGAGTAGTTGTGATCAAAATGCATTGTGTACATGTATGAGATTATTAAAAAAGTAAAAAATTAAAACAATTTAAAAAAATGACCATGGCAACAGGTGACCACCAGGGTAACAGTGGCATGAATATCAAGGAGACAACCAACAGCTATCTGATTGGACTCAAGACCCACTTTGTCAGAATGGAACACATTTCTGTTACTGTTAACTAGAACAAGAACCTAAAAAAGGGAAGGAAATAGATCAATAGGAAAAAACAGTACACCAAAATACTCCGTAAATAGCTACTATTATGCTCATAGATTTGAAGAACACTTAGCACTCAGCCTAGAAATCTTCGTCTACAAGAGAGGTAGAGAATCTCAACATTCTGACAGGATGCACCTAGGATAATAGAGGAGCAGTGAAGTGGACAGTGGTGGCTGGCATAATGCAGTGCCAGGGACTCAGCTGGGCTCGCCCGAAATCAGACCAAGCCAGTCATCCCAGTCTAAGGCTTTGGGAACCTCACAGAAAAGGGAGTACTGAGAAAGAAAGACCCTAAAGATGGGGGGTGTGCATCTTTGTATAAGACATTCTACTCAAAGCAGGACTGTTACATCTAGGAACTAACTACAGTGAGACTTGTCCTTACCAGAGAAAATAATGACTGACATACCAACATGCCTCCATAGAATATTGAGGAACTAAAGAGAGATAAGAATACACAGCAGAAACCTCGGGAACTGAATCTGGATGAGTGGAGGGAAATGCCCCTATCAATGGGGTGGCCCAAGGAGAGGCAAACTTGTGTGCCACAGAGGCCTGAACCCCCACAGGAGTAGATGGGCCAGGGGCAACCCTGGGATCCATAGAAGCTGACATGCAGGACGGTGGGATTACTGGAGGGATGGGAGAGACAGACAAAGAGGGAAACAGGGATAAGTACTCATTATGCTTGTAAAAGTAGAAAATATTAAAAAAAAAAGAGTAGGCAGGCTTGAGGGAACCTTGGGGTATATGAAAGTGGATGGTTGGGAGGGTGGGACAGAGTGGGATGGATTGAAGAAGGGAAGGGAAGAGGGATGGTTGGGAGGGGGAATGGAGGCAAGATATGCTTATAATATGCTTGTAAAACTAGAAAAATAAAATAAATAATAAAAAATAGAGAAAACTTGGGCTTGGAGAGATGATTCAGGGGCTCAAGAGGTAAAACCCTGCCTCAAAAGCAGAAGGATCTGAGTTTGGATCCCCAGATCTTACATAAAAATGCCTGGTGAAAATGATGGTGGCCTGCACTTCTGGTCCTGGAAGGCAGAGCCTGGGAAACCCCAGAACAAAGCAAAAACCAAACAATCGAGGATGATTCCTAAAGTTACCCTTGGGCCTGCATAGGCATGCATGATCAAGTGCCCTCTACTACACACAGACACATAGACACACAGACACACAGACATACACACACACACACACACACTAGAAAAAGACCCAGGCTGATGAAAATTTTTGTATGCTGCATTTTCACATCCCTCCTAATCATTGATTTCTTTCCAGTGTTTCAAATATTTTAGTATAGTCAATGAAACATTGTGTGTCTTTGCTTCCTTTGTACACTTGGAGGATGCAAGATTTCAATAAAATAAAAGCAAGCACAAGTATCTATCTGAGTAACATAAGTAATAGTTCTTTGTGCAGTATTATTCTAAGAGTAGGTGCTCATAACTCTTTGTTCCAAAATTGTTTTTTCTGATTTCAAAGGTCATATTCACTACTATAAATTCCACCCTTAGTAATCTTAATAACTTGGAAAGTGGAACATTATCTCCATACCAACCGATTGTCTGCCTTTACATCTGATTAATGACATTAGCCTTGCATATTCTCAAGTTTTCCTAGTCCTATACTAATGCACATTTTATAACATAGGATTGTATTGCATGTCTGCTTTGCATCTGGCTTCTCTTTGCTTGAAATACATCTTCAATGTCTGTATCCATACATCTAGCTCCTTCTCAAGAACAGAAACTCAAGAGAGCATTTTGGGATCTCAGTCTCCTCACAAAGACACATAGAGTTTAGACTGGACTGGATCCCTGACTGATCCCTGCACTGCCAATCACTGACCCTCTTTGTGTAACTACTGACCTACAAAGGAGCACCAGGAGAGTGAGTCAAACAGGCTTTATAGTTCACAGCAGGAGACCATATCTTTCCCAGTGCAGGGGTCAAGATCAATTGAATAAAAAATGTGCACTCATTCACTTTTTCGTCCTGAGGATCATAGAAACACTACAAATTCAACACCCCTGAAGTAGAATCTGTGCAGTGTGGAGGGCCAGTTGTGCACAACTCACTTGAAGTGGGAAGGGAATTTCATCTGAGGATTTAAGCTCAAGTGAATGTTAAGATTTCCCCTGGAAGCCATTCATCTCTACTTTATCTTTACCACCTCGAAATCCTCTTCTTTTCTGTGCACAGATATTTTTAAGCCAAATGTCAGTCTATCAAACACTAAGCATACATTCCCCTTCGATTCACAGTGTCTAGTTAGATCCTGTCCTGTAACAACAGTGGTATTATTTGATTTGTGCACCAAACTTCCATGTAACTGATGGAGCAGGTTTGAAGAGTACACTGAGAGTCTAGAGTATTCTGATGCATGGAGGCCTTTACTAGACAGCATGCATCACAACAAACTCCGAAACATGAGAGAAGGTGTGGCATGATGGAGATGCAATCTTTTGACAACAAAGTAAGAAACATTACAAGGAGCAGACAGCATGGGTGTGTAAGCTCAGCCCAACTGGAGAAACATGGTGTTGGAGGTTGAGGCTGGAGCTCCTTACTACACACAAGAATGCTAATGAGAGCAGAGCTCTTGTGAAAGACAGCTCCACAGCCCTGGAACATTGAGCTTTCTGAAGGCCTTTGCGCAGTGGAAAGTTAGAGTCTATGGTTTAAGATTTGCACAGGGAAAGCACAGAATGGGCCAGGTATGGGCGCTGAAGCAATAGGTACACCCGGTTTACTCTTGACTGGTCAGGTTCTCAACAAGGTAGCAGTAAGGGATACTGGTATTTGACATGTGCTTACTTGTGCCTTTAACTAATCCAAATCAACTATGTAGAAATAATGTTTTGAGAAAAGAAAATTCCTGGTCATGTGACTTACAGCTGTCTCAACCTGTTTCTTTCAGATACCATTGTTCTTATCGCTTCAATAGCAGTTGTTTCTGCAAAAACTCAGGGTAATATTTTTGCCACGTCCGCACTCAGAAGTCTCCGTTTCCTACAGATCCTCCGCATGGTGCGCATGGACCGAAGGGGAGGCACTTGGAAATTACTAGGCTCCGTGGTTTATGCTCACAGCAAGGTACAAATTTGTGTTCTGCATTTTATAACAACATTTTTGAAAATTTTCCACTGATCAGAGTGATAATGTTTAAGAAACCACAAGCAGTTATTTCAAAGCTTGGTTAAAACATTTAAGGTACACAGAAAGCAGTACATTATTTTGAAACCTTCACAAGGGCTGGAAAGATGGCTCAGCAATTAAAGCACTTGCCAGGCAAAGGAAAGGACTAGAGTTCAGATCCCCACACAGAATGGGGTGTGACAGAGTACTTCTAACTCCAGTCCCAAAAGATGGAGACTGGAGCAAGCTGGCTAACAAGACCAGCCCTGTTCATGAGCTCTGAATTTGATTTGAGTGGCAGGGAAGAAGAAGGTTGGAATGGGAAGGGAAGGGAAGATGGAAGTGGGAATAAGATGTGAAACTATGATAAATTCACTGTATTCGCATATGAAGTAATAAAGGAATAATTTAAAAAACAAAGTGGAGAAGCAATGAAGGATGACTCCCAATATCAAATTTGGTTCTCCACCCATATAAACATGATGCGTGCACCCATACACATGCTAAAATCCATACACGCGTGCACCCACACATGCATACATGTAAGTAGGACAAAAATAATAAGCATTTAAGAATTAGTAATGTGAATGAAATCCTGTATAAAGTTTTTTTTTTCCTTTTTCAAAGATTTTTTTCACCTCTAAAATCCTTCATTTGTTTTTATACCTAGGAACTAATCACAGCTTGGTACATAGGATTTCTGGTTCTTATTTTTTCATCTTTCCTTGTCTATCTGGTGGAAAAAGATGCCAATAAAGAATTTTCTACATATGCAGATGCTCTCTGGTGGGGCACAGTAAGTATGAAGGTCTCTTTTTTTATTCATTTATTTATTTATTTATTGTTTCCACTGAATACAGTATAATAGTTCCACTGCATTGTCTCAATGAAAATATTAACATCCAAAAAGAATCGTGTGAGAATATGTACTAGTCACAACAATCTGAAGACTTTACATGTCTCTTTGAGCCACCAAAGTTAAATTCTCCATCAGTAACCATTTGTACTCCTTGAGTGTTTAACTGCTTCCAAAAGAAAAAAATGTATATCGCTCCTGAAAATAGAAGAAACTGATAGGCTTATTTGGTCTAATGTTGCAGAAGACAGAGTAGACAACTGTTGGGCTGATTTTTCTACTCTGCATAAACAACATTAGAGGCTTTAAGAAAAGTAAAAGGGTGAGGCGTAGTGGCTATATCTATAACTACAGCATTGAGGAGGCTGAGGCAGGAGGACCACAACCCTGAGAACAGCCTAGGCTACACAGCACAACACTATTTCAAGAAAAACAAAAACTAGCCAATAAAAACTAAATAACAGCTGAATGGGAGATAATGCAAGTGCAAAGAATAAAATACAGCAATCGATCATTCAGTAAATAAGAGAAGGCTCAGAACCATCTACAAAATCACAGGTGAGATATAACTCATTGCAAAGTTTTCCCACTCAAAAATCTTGCTTTTCCTTTCCATTGACATTGTGTATTTTCCAAGCAATAAAAGTTACAGTTAATAAAGTTCTAAGTAAAAGTTACAGTTCTCATACAGGTAGAAAATAAATATGAGCTATCATCATATTTAGCTCAATTTTTTAAATTTTATCAGTAACTGAATTAGTTCTTCAAGTTTGGGCAGATGATGCTCACTAGAATAAAAGATAATAAGCTAAATATTTATTTTAAAAAATTATCAAGGAAGTCAGTGAAGTACTACAAACAGTTCAAAGTTCTGTCCAGAGTACTGAAACATCTAAATGTCAGAAAATATATAATATCAGAATAGAGAGGGAAAATTTGCTTCTGCAGCATAAAAAGAAGGTCAGTAAACATGCACTAGACATCATTCATTTCCATGTATACACATAAGAATTATTTACAATATATCTCAGAAATCCATGAAGGTGCAGAGTCCTTTAAAAGCAGAATCCAAGATCCTGGAAAAGAACCATGAATAATGTAGTTTTCCTTTGAGACAAAACAATCTTCCCATATTGTAAAGAATTTATGGAACAGTCATTGGAACTTATGAACTAGTAAGAATTTAAGGAAGTAAGAAAGCATTTGTTAGGGAAATAAAACTTGCAGGATTTCTTTGCTTTTAAACAAATATAGATTTATCGGCTATGTTACTTATCCTAGACTATTTCAAGGAAATTTGTTAGGATAAAAATAGCCACTAAATATTTATGCATCATAGCATTAATAAAAATCAAAAAGATTTATGCAAATTTTAGAACTTTTGAAAAATTAACTTAGTGAATGTCTATAAGATTGTGCTTTGATAACAAAGCATTGTGTTGGTTTCATAGTGAAGCTTCTGGAATTAACCAGCTCAAAACACAAGTGAGAGAATGAGAAAGAAATCTTTGCTAAGCACTCATCAGACAGGGGATGAATACCTAGAAGAGAGATTAGTAAACAACTGCAAAAGGTTAAAAACCAAAACCGTATCACAAATAGGCTGATGAACTGGATAGACAAGGCTCAAAAAAGAAATACAAATGACCAATAAATACTTGAAAGACTGTTCAACATTCTTTTTTTCTTTTTATTAAGAATTCTCCTTTCATACAAACACTAGTGGTTGTCTCACACACACCCTCTTTCTCCCTTCCTCTCATTCTTTCCTCTCCTTCCCTTCTCTCCTTTTACCATCCTTCTCATTCTTAACCATCAGGGAAATGCAAGTTAGAACTGCTTTGAAGGACTGGTGAGAGGCTTCAGTGAGTAAAAGTGCTTGCTGTGCGAGCCTGATGACCCGAGTTCAGATCCCCATAATCCAAGTAAAAGGCAGATGCAGTAGTGTGAGCATCTAATCTCTCTGCTCACTTACTGTAAATGAGAGGTGGAGACTGGAGAATGCCGTAGTTCCCTGATCTGCACAGTTGAAGAGGCCCTGTCTCAACAAAGTAGAGGGTTGAGGACTAACTCCCAAGTGTGTCTTCTACTTCCACACTCACACCATGGTATGTGTGTGCACCTACACCTACACACACACACACACACACACACACACACACACACACACACACACAAACATATACAGTGCTTGAAGAGTTCATTTCATACTATCTCTATGCGATAACTGTCATCACCAAGAAAAATGACAATAAATGCTGGTGAAAACATGGGTGGGGGAGAATACTAATACTGTTTGTGGGGATGTACATCTACCCCCTGGCTGTGGAAATCAGTGCACAGCTTCCTCAACAAACTGAAAGAAGCCAATATGTGACCCAACTATACCACCCTAGGTGTACTTCCAAAGGACTCCAAGTCAACATACCCCAGGAGTACTTATACATCTGTGTTTATTATCACTGCTCTTTTCACTGAACCTAAGATATAGAACCAGACTAGATCTACAGTACTCATGCACAGTGGAATTTTTCAGTCGTAAAGAAAAATGAAAACTCTTGACATTCATAGAGAAATGAATGAAACTGGAGACCATTTGGGGTCTAGATTGTGGAGGGGTGGGCGTGGGGGTGTATTTAGGTCATGAAAGTAGACCGGGAATTATGAGAGGAAGGAAGGAATGTTATAGGGAAAGGAGAAAAAAGAGAGTAGTAGGGGAACATATGTGAAACGAAAGCAAAGAAGAGACTGATTTGGAGAGATGAAGGTGACTGTTAAAAAAGCAAGGGAGCAGGGAGGAGGAAGGGTTTGTGGAGGGAGGTGAATAATAAGGACATGTATGCATAAAAATGCTATAATGCAAAAAAAGGAGAAAATGCCATCATGAAACTCCTTACTTTGTATCCAAACTTACTAAATTAATTTAACAAAAATGATTTGACTTCCAACTCCTCTTCCCTACCCCCAAGGATCAATAGATATTTTGAAAGGAGCAGATGGAAAACAAAAGAACAGTCTTCTGACATTCTTGAAATGCCTTTCACTTGTAGAGCAAATGAAACTGTTACTCTTGCTTGGGGTGAGAAAAAGTAGCTAAATCAAGGCAACAGGAGGCTGCAAGGAAGGCGGTCCATCATCCTTACCTTCCCAGCAACAGTTTGAATACAATTGTAGTTTGCGCTTCTCTTGTGTATCAGATACATTTCAATTAGCTAGGCGCTTGGGTACACATCTCCCCTTTGGAACCCACTTGTGAGTGAGGCTGGCCTGGCATCTCCTTATCCCTCCCTCCATTATTCTTCCCTTTCTCTTTATTGCTAATAACAATGGCTGTATTGTGTGGGGAAACTCTTAATATACTCTCGCTTAGTCATCAGCTAGTTTCTCCTGCCAGAATAATACACAGACCAGGTTTGCAAAGGTCATATCCGTGTCTTTCAGGCAGAAGCAAGGTATTGTCAATGAGTTCCACTTCAATAGTACTGTTTTGACTGATGTTTAACCTGTACTTAACAGGTTTCTGAATGGTTTAATTATGCTTCCCTTAAAAAAAATCTATCTAGCCTTGATATCAAAGTAAAAACAAATATATAATATGTCAAGTTTCTAGGAATGAAAATAAGGGCTTGTGAGTCTAAAGCAGGTTTGTTTATATTAGCTGACTCATTAATGAACTTGTCTGCAGCTTTAAAAAACATGAAAAATAAACAAAAAGGCCTATTATCTCTATTCATTATTAAAAAAGAGCTTATAATAGGTGTCTGTGTTAAGTAAACGTAGACTATTATGCTGTTTATTATATGTTATTGCAGGTCTTTGTGAAAAATTTGTCTAGATAGTTTTTAATTAAAATTTTCTCTATTGCATATAATGAGTACCTTAATAACTATGGAAGTATGCAGATTGAGTGGGAAAATGGAAAAACCCTAAGTTGGAGTATTTCTTAGTTCTAGGCTTATTTTTTTTAAAAAAGTAAGTCTTATTATTAAGAGTCCAGAATCTTTAATTAAATTAAAGATATTTAATGTATTATTATTAAATATCAAATTCAATTTCTGTTCTACAAACAAAGAGCCCCAGTAAATTCCCAGAATGAAACACCCTTCCATTCAGATAGGAGGGCGGTTTCTCAGACCAGCTTTCAAGATACTGGGTCGGTCGTGATAAACAGCAGGGTGAATGCGCCCACCTCCATGAGTGAGACAGCTGCTTGGTGGGATCTGGTACCTAAACCACAGCAGACTGGCAGACAAGGAAGGCGGCTGAGTTTGTGTATGGACCTCTGTTCTAGACATGAAATGGAAGCAGTCAAGGACACAAATAAGACTCTGCACTTGATTGCAGACCCAGGTTTTAAGCACAGAACAGGGCTTAGGGAGTGGGGCTGAAGTCTTTGATGGCGTGATTTCTAGGCTCTGGAGTGGTAACTAAAGAGGGAGTGGACCAGACAGCAGAGGAGGCACTAGAAGTTGCTGGAAAAGGGGACTTCTGCCACCCACCACAGCTCCATTCATGCCAATTCCTTCAATAATCTTGCTGCTATTTTTTTCCTTTTAAATTGTTTCTGGGGCTGGAGAGATGGATCAGGGGTAAGATTCTGACTTGCAAGCCAAAGTCCTGAGTTTGTATTCCAGGTCCCACCAAAAAAAAAAAAAAAAAAAAAACACCAGGAAGAGGAAATGGTAGCCGCCTGCACTTCTAGCCCTGGTAGATGAAGGAAAAAGGAGGTAGAAACACACACACACACACACACACACACACACACACACACACACAAATTAATAAATAAACAAATAAATAAAGTTTAAATTGCCTCATTTATTCTATCATAATTTAAAAATGGGCTTTTTCTAAAGTACCTTTTATGATAATCTCTCCTCCTTCCCTGCTATTATTCTTTCACCTTTTCATTTGTTTTAGATTTATTCTGAAATCACTTAAGATGTGAGCTCCTTCTTGGGCTCTCTGTTAGTATGGGAACTCTGTTATGACTGTTTAATCCCTTGCTTCTAAGGATCCTCTTGCCTGGAGCCTTCCCCCTGTGATCCATGCTAGCTAGACTTTGGGGGTTCGTTGACATGTCAGCCATTGTGTAGGTCAGGCAAAGTCCAATTCTGGCTGCTGCAGCCCTAACTTGTATGGAGTATCTTGCATATTGTTAGTCCTCCCCATCTTTAGGCTCTTACAATCTTGCTGCCCCCTCTTCCCCAAGGTTTTCTGAGCTTTAGAATGGGGAGAGATTTGGCTGGTCTGGTTCCAGGTGATTAATGTAGGGTCTTTGGTGTTCTGAACTATGGTTTGTTATTGTTTTCAGTTTTGCTTCTCCTGCACTGCCCTTATCTGCATCCTGATTGGTATCAAAGGTCACCTCCTAACCAAAGATAAAAGACTGTTTAAATGAAGATCCTAATATAAGAGGAGACTCAAAGATAGATGGAAGAACAGGAGTAGGACACAACAGTGGGGGGGGTCAGTGTCCCATTTGCAGGATAGTTATAGTCTATCTGCCAGTCCCTATATCCTCCCTGATTGGTGAGGTCATGGTTTGATAAAATTTTTAACATAGATGACAGAAGATAGGTAGATAGATGATAAATCCATAAAGCATTCATATAGGGAGTGCATATGAGAGAGAGAAAGAGGAAGAAGACTTCTCTGTATATTCTCATGCAATGACATAATATCAGAAAATGATCTCATCAATGAAGAATAACAGGATTCTTTCATAAGTTTTACTCTCCATTTAGTCAACTACACTGAGTCAACTCATTCCTTGGAAATACATTTGATATAACAAAATAACATTCTGATATATTGTGATTCACGTCTAGCATTGTATTTGTTAGAAACTCATTAAATGCCTTGACTTGGGAATTGTCAAAAACGAATTAGTACAATCAGTGCCTGTTATCCAAATACACCTGTCCTTTGTGCTATCATGGACTCACCCAGTATCCCTGTCATTCCCACCCACCCTGCCTGCATGAAGCATGAAGCATCAAGTGACTCACCAAGATGAGAAGAGGCTTTTTGGTTTAATTCCAGCTGTTACCCACTATGCTCAACCCTTGTCTCCTGATGTCCTATGCACACAGACCATTGATAGCAATGACACAACCCAAGGGCAATGGAGATACCAGCAAAGGAAGAACTAGATTATTCATTTAATGCTGGATCCCTAATCTAAAGGAACTGGTATTTCAAGGACGACGTTCTTGCAGTTCACTTGCATGGTTGCTGGCAAATCACCATCAAACGGCTTAAGGGAACAAGGGGTTTATTTTCTTACAATAGTTCGATTACAGTTCATAGTCCAGCTTGACAGGAGAGTTCACACCAGTACCAGGGCTGAGAGTGGCCACACCATCTCTACATAACAGTTAAAGAAACTGCATAGTTTCACTCCCAGCCATCATCTGGGTTGCAGCAATATCTCCTGAGCCCTGTGAAGGGACCTTGGTACCCACCACCCTTGCGCCTTCCCCATCAGCCAGACAGTCCCCTGCAGGTTTGCTCTGGGCTTAACACAACCACTAATTCTCCACAAATGTGCCCAGAGCTCATACCCTCAACTATCAAGTTGACACCAGTGTCTAACTATGACAGACGTCCTTGTTATTTTGGTGTGTGTGTGTGTGTGTGTAGGTCAGAGGACAACTCTTTGAAGTTAGTTCTCTCATGCCATCTTATGGAGTTAAGAGTTTGAACTCAGGTCCTTAGTATAGTGTACACCAATCTTAAGATACCAGCAGTATCCTGATGGCTTGGATTAGCAAAGTGATTTTTTTTCATTGTACATCATCCTCTCCATATTGCTGAGTGTCTTAGCAACTCCTGATCATAAGGATGCAAAGCCTTGGCAAGAGTGAGAAAGAAATCCTTTCACTGATAGAGAATCATGTGTAAAGTTCCTGAAAAACAATGATCCTTGCTTATGCGAGGGTTGGAAGGTCAGTTCAAGTGTACTGAGCAAGGGTGAAATCAGTAGGGTCCCTGGAGGTTGGCAAAGATAAGACCACGTGAACCAGAGTTAGGAACTTAGAATTGATTCTGTATTGGTCGATTTCCACTGAAGATTCTTTAGAAGGAAGTAAGAAAATGGGGGGGGGAGAATAAAACCAAGACATTAACGTAGCAACCTGGATTGCTAGGCGACTGTAAAGAAAGAGACAGTGGAGTGAGTTTGCAATATCTTAATAGAGTCAACAGGACTTGCCAGTGAGTTCAGTGAAGGAAGCAAGTTGTGTGTTTTAGTGAATCTTCTGTCAATGTGAGAAAATCTTGTGACTCAAGCAGTGAAAGGGAGAATGGATCTACTGTCTGGCTTATAATTCCCAAGAGGACACAGTCCATCATGGCGGGGAGGACAAGGAGGTAGAAGCAGGAGGTGACTGTCACCTTTGCGGTCAGAGTCAGGAAGCAGAGAGAATCGGAAGTATGTCTGGGTTACCAACCTCAAAGCCCGCCCCGACGGATATATTTCTTCCAACAAGACTCTATCTCCTGAGGGCTCTATAACCCTCCCAAACAGTGCCACCATCAGGGACCAAGTATTTTAGCCCATGAGCATGTTAGGACAATTTGCATTTAAACCATGACCAGAAACAAGTAATCAGGATAACTGTGAAGCCTCCGATATGAGCAACTCAATAGATGATGGAGTTATTCACTTAGATAGGAGGTAATACAGCTGGGGATTCACAGGTTGGGAGAAATGAGTGTTGTTAAGTTTAAGCAACTGCTTAGTGTCCAAACAGAAATGTCAATAGCAAACAGGACCTGGAGGCATAGGCTTGTCATTCCTGCTGCTCAGGAGAATGAGGCAGGATGAGCTCAAGTAAAAGGCCTCCCTGGACAACTTAGAAAGAATTTATTTTCAAAATAAAAATGTTTTTAAAAAGACAGGTGCAGCTCAGTGGTAGAGTGTTTTCCTAGTATAGATAATACTATAAATTTGATCTCTAGAACCACAAAAACTACAGAAGGAAGGAGGTATGGAAAGAACATATGAAAGGGAGGGAGGGAGGGAGACAGAGAAGAAGGGAGGAGGGAGGAAGGAAGGAAGGAGAAAAAAGGAAAAAAGTTATGGAAGGTGGAGGGAAAGAGTCAGCTACAGACAGGTGTTATAAATATGTGAATCCAAAGTTCAGAAAAGTGACCTCACTAAGAAGCATAAATAAATATTGGGTATTCAGCATAAGCTTGTTATTAAATCCACAAAACATTTAAGATCACTTGGGGGAGAGAAAAAAGAAGCAAAGGAAAGAAGAATAAGATTCTGAATCCTAGGGCTAAGCTCTAGGAGAACAATATTCAAAAGCTAAAGAGAGTAGGAGAATCCACAGAAAATGAGCTTTGAAAATGTAGAGGGAAAACATACGAGTAACAGGACAGAAAGGGGCATCAGTTGAATTGTATGGAGTCTATGTATATATCAGAATGTTATCTACCCTCTCACATCCCAGGCAAGCCAGCCTGGCCAGAGCAACCACTTCCCCAGTGATCAGCAGTGACAACGGGCCTCCCCCAGTATGTTTTCTCCATCTTCAGTCTCCATGTCTCCTGTCTGCATATAGTATCACGTCCTTTGTAAAAGTCTCTCACATTTCCATTGGGTTTCCATCTTTCAAATGCTTTTAACCATAGTTGTACATTTTACAAATGCTGCTCTTTCTTTTCCATCCTTAAACATCTGTTTCCTGAGGTATCCTTGGATCCTTTTAACATGCCCTTTGCAGTCTCACTTATGCACAGAATAATAGACACTCTGTGCTTGTAAAGACCAAATTTCATGCCACACCCAAATGCTGGTGGGCCTTTCCCTTCCCCTCTCTTCCCTCTTCTCTTCCCCCCTCTTCCTCTTCCTCTTCTTATTCCTTATCTCCTCCCCCTCTTCTTCATCCTATTCTTCTCCTTGCCACCACACTTGTCTTTCTCAATTTACTGCTAAAAAAATTTCTGCAACAGTCATACTGATATTTTTAAAACCACGACTTACAAAACAAGATTCTTTGCCTTTAGTCCCAAAACTGTTGTTTTGCATGGTTGCTCTACATGCCCTTTTCAATTCACTGTTGAATTAGTCTTGTCCTTTACCCCAATAATCAATAGTGCACGTCTGTTGAACTTCCCAAACAGCACTCTGCTCCCACACACTCTTCTCACCAGCCTTCCCACCTCCTTTTCCTCCTTGTACCAATCCTTTTTGTATTTTTGGTACCACATTTTCAAATTCTAAATGTGCCACTCCTATTCAAACAACCTTCTATATACTTCTGGACTACAAAACAGGAAGCAGAATCCTTATCCAACATATAAGGCTTTCATCCATTTATTGAGTAGATTCTTTATTAGGTGACTGCTGTGTGACAAACCACTGTGCTAGAATCAGGACTCAGCAAGACACACTTGTAGTCCACAGAGCAGCAAATAAGTAAATTGAATCAGTGTATATTACTTTAGATATTAATAAACATTATATTTTATAAATAAAAATGAACAGAGAGGATTTAAGAAATAATTGGTGGGAAACTGTCTTACATAAAGTGATCTTTCTAAGATACATTTTTACTTTTAATTAAGAAAGTAGCTGTAGACATAAATGGATTGCTCTCTGACATTTTGATGCATATAGACACTGAGCAGATCAGGCTAATCGATATACCTCTTACCTCAGACATTCATCACTTTTTTGTTTTGAGAACCCTCAAAAATCCTCCTCACTATGAAATATTTGAATAATAACTGTCAATCACAGGTATTCTATGGTGTTATAGAATAGTAGAAGCCATTTCTTCTATAGGCTAACGACATGGCCAAGAGACCAAATCAAAGCCTTTGCCTCAAAGGTAAAAGGACTTGAATTCAAATCCCAGATCCCACTTAAAAATCCTGGGTAGACATGATGGTGGTAGTCTGTACTTCCAACCCTGGAAGGCAGAGCCTTGGAAAACCCACAGCAAAGTGATAAGGATGTAGAGCAATCCAAATGATTCCAGATATCACCCTCAGACCTCCACAGGCACACACGCTCAAGTGTCCTCTTACACACACACACACACACACACACACACACACACACACATACACGAAGTTACTTCTCCTATGAAGCTTCAATATTGTGTTTATTCTCTGAGGATTATCTTCTGTGAAGTTAATGGGTAGATATTTGAATAGAGATATGACAGTAAGGCAAATCCAGAAAGAAATCAGCAAATACAAAGGCAAAGACTCAGGCAAGAAAAGGGCCAGGAGGCTGATGAACAGCAGGATGGTGTAGCAGAAGTAGGATGAGATAGAGAACAATAGAACACTGTGCCTGGTACATGGGTAGAGGCCCATCATTCCCAGCCCTTTGCGCTGTGAACTGAGACTTCTGCTCTAAGGGATGTGGGAAACCTGTAGAGCCATTTGACCCTGAGAGAGACATGATTATATTTTTCAGAGACACTCCCAAAGGAAGTAGGAATGTAGCTCACTGATAGTTTCCTTAGCATGTGCCATGTCCTAATTCTAATCCCGTACAAAAGACTTATAAATGGACTTTCAATTACTTATCATTTTACCCATAGATCAGTGCAGCCCCTAACCTTCAACCAAGAAGCTTGCTTTTCTAATCACAACTGGTGAACATGCAGAAAATAAGTGACTGTAGGTACAGTGCTCAAACCTAAACAAGATATCTTTATTACTTCCTTCTTCCTTAAACTCAGGGAGTATTAAGGAAGAGAGGTAGTCAGAATGTAATAACCAGAGGTGGCAAGAAATAATGCTACCAAATAGTGTCTTCTGGCTATGACAGGACTGTTGCTCACATGAACTCAATGCACCTTTGTTTACCTGCACAATATTTGGCCTGCCAACATTTTATTCTGGAAAGGGGAAGATCTCACAAGGCAACACCCTCCAGGACTATTGAGGGTCAATGCTGGCTGTGGGAAAGGGAGTTAGTTTTCTCAGTGCTTCTCACAGTGACGTATCACCCATGCTCCAGCGATGCCCAGGCGCTTCCCACGTGATCCCTTCCCACCCCACCTCTACCTGAGAACGTCCTTTATCATTTCTATCTCTCAATATGCTCAAAACCTTAGGGACGATGACAATCCCAGGTAAACTTTTCATCCCACAAGCTAGTTAATAGTCAATGTGCTCCATATATTTCTGCAATTCCTGTTTTTCCCCTATTTTGTGTTTCAGTCATTTGTGTGCATAATGCGTCCCTTACTATGCCGTAATTACCTAAAGAAAAAAAAAAACTGTATTTTTCACATTGTTGTTCCCCAACAAATTACAAAATTCACCTTGAACACACAAAACCTTAAAGAAGATAGTCTAATAAACTAACATTCTTAATTAAAATAAACCATTATTTGGGATATTGGCTTGATCCTCAATCCACAGGATCACTTCCACACCACCGATGAGTACCTGCTTACTTAAATGACTTGCGTTTGAATACACGTGGAAAACTATTATAAGAGAGGACCAAGAATGTTTTTCCTTTCCTTAAACAAAGAGAAGTTCTGTTTTGCGTCATGGAAAATTCAAGCACGGTTTTAAAAAATGCAGGGAGAAACCTCCTTGAATAATGACCTAGTGCTAACACCGCTTGCCTGTTCACAGATCCTGGCTTCCTCCTCCGGGACTTCAGCTGAATATTCTATTTGCTTTGTTTCTAGATCACACTGACGACCATTGGCTATGGAGACAAAACTCCCCTAACTTGGCTGGGAAGATTGCTTTCTGCAGGCTTTGCACTTCTTGGCATTTCTTTCTTTGCGCTTCCTGCCGTGAGTATAAGTACCCCTGCCACAGTGAGGCTGCTTACTGGATGGGTGCTCATAGAGCTGTGTGCTTAGGAACACAGCTATGTCATTGACAAATATTATTTTTCTAATACAGTGTTGACTTTGCTAAATGTGTGTAAGTAAATAATTTATTCAATATGGCCTTTAGTTGTTAGTCCAGCTAGATCTTTGCAGCCAAAAAATAACCCAAATGGTACCCCCTTCTACTCAGTGTGCTACAACATCCTGTTTGCAAAGGTGGACAGATGCCTTCATTTTAAACTAATTCCTGCAGTTGACCCATGGAAAAGACAGATGCGTACCAAGAGAATTCTTCTTCCCATATATTTGAAAGAAGAGCGTCAGACCTTAAGTGCTGTTTGTGTGGGGGATGATTTATAACTTGTGTCCCTGTCTCTGACTTTCCTCAATGAGTGGTTTCTGCATCTTGTCAGAATGAAGAGTGTGTTTGCCTCCCCCACAAGCTTCTGATTATTCTATCTTTGACGCATGAAGCTTGTCTTTCAGGTTACTTCAACCTCTAGTTTCTAGAAAGGCATGCTACAGTTTACCCACACACACACATCATTTTTTTGTCCACTCTATCTACAATGGAAGTGAGTATTGGGGAGTCAATACAAAGAATTGTGGGGCCGGTCACAGTAGGTGTTCTAAAAAATAGTCAGGAATTTATTTCAAGCTGCAGATGCTGTGCCCGGCCTCTGCCAGGCTGAAATCTGAGTGCACATGCCAGAGGAGGCCAAGTGCATGGGGGTCAGATGGGGACTCTGCACGCAACTTCAGCTCACAGAGCTCTCTTGCCGACTCTCAGTGAACTTGGTGGTCGTGCCTGGACTTCCCACGGCTAGCCCCCAACTCCAGTCTGGTCCAGACTATTACAGTCCCACTGTAGTAGGCTAAGACCACCCTGCACATGATTGAACATTTGATTAAAACTCAGCTTGAGTTCAATTTGTCTCTTTGTGACTAACAGTGAGCTAAGACAGCTATAATATGTTATAGCCTAGACTGTGGGGCCCAAGCAGTAGAAATCTACTCTCACAACCTTTAGAGACTAAGCCACGTTATTATCAGGATGAATGAGTCCCTTATGAGAGCCATGAAAGGAGATCTGTCCCAGGACATGGTTCCTGAGGTCATAGGATTGCAGAACCTTTAGCAGGTTCTGTGCCTTTGGTTCAGTCACTCACTTACATGAAATCAGTAAGAATTTAAGTTGATATTGACAAGCAAAAAAAGGGAAATTTGTTCAATGTGGTCACATTGAAAAAAGGTTTTTCAAGTTATTTCAAAAGTCCAAGCAGGAAAATAAAATCTAAATAGAAGGCAAGAAGCATATATAACTTAGTAGTTCTGCCTCAGTTGCATTCCCACCCATGACCCCATGAGGTGGGCTGACTGACCAGCTATCAAAGATATGTGAAATGCCTTTTGGGAAATGATCTTCTCCTCTGGCTGGAACCAGATCTGGCACATTTTTAGTACTCTGTGAAGTCCCTCTCTCTCTCTCAGTGTGAGACTCCTGCAAAATCTCAAGTTCTCAGAATCCTCTCTTTTTATAGTTTGATAGCCAAAGTGGTGGAGATAGTCCTTCAGGGTGCAGTCTGGTTACAGTAGATGACCAGTCTTCTTGTGTCTTCACAAGTTGTATAAGGTTTTGTTATCTTTTAAGAGCATCAGTGTTATGCTTAGAGTCCACCCCAGTCATTAGCTCTTAATTTTCTTGAGAATGATCTATCTTCAAATAAGGCCACATTCTGAGATATAGGTAACATACATATCTGGAAGACACAATTTGACTTAAAAATGGTTTTGATTATGCTTCTTCATGGATATAATATAAGACCAATGTAATATTGTAAGGCATATATATCTACTGTGAAGACTTAGTAACTTGCTCACTTTTAAGTATATAAAAATATATGTTCCCTAGTGCAAAATGGTAACTTAAGGGAGGGGGAATGGTCCCTTATCAATAGTCAACTCTTCTTACAATCTCAAAATCCATAAAAGAACAGAGAAATCTATAGATTCCTGTAGGGAAAAAAGAAACCCTTTGGACATAACAAAATTTGTCTGGGATTGGCACAAAGTACCTGCTGGTTTTGTTTTTATGTTCACTTGGAGGTCACATGTGTAGCTAGACTGTTAAAAATAAGCAGTGGCGTATATGTTGTCCCTGAGGAGAACCACTTGAGTTCTGTTTACAGCCTGATCTTCCTCATCAAAGAACATTGTTACAAACTGGGCTCTATACTTTTACAATTCATTAAAGATTATAAACAGCTAACATAGAAGGCCAACAGGGCACATACACACAGTAAAAGATACTGGAGGAGTAATAGCAAGGGAAGGAAATGGAATTCTGCCTCAAGGAAGTAGAAATAAGTGTTCTGAATATGTGAAGACCGGGGAGTCCAATGGAAGTCAGGGTCAGCCCCTCTGGTTCTGCATCCAGCACAGTGACATTCTGGGGGGGAGCAGGGAATGATGACAATCTAATTCTATGCAGGGGTCTTAAACTGTGTAGCCTTGTGAGACGTCACAATTGGAAAGGCTTATAAGGAAGCAGATGCCAGTTTTATAGACAAATCCCATTCATCCATGTGAGAAATCTAAATCTAAAGCATGTGCTTTTATAGAACTGAGCATTCTTCAGCCAGCCTAGGAAGCGCTCACAGTAGGTGCTCAGTTGGAATTTTGTCTCTTGCCTGCCAACCACAGTGCTGTTTGGTTGAAAATTTAGGTCATGTATTGGCATTTCGTTGAAAAAAAAAAAAAAAACTGCAAGTGAATTATGAGCCTCTCTTCTTTGGCTCCCAACCAAAAACCTGAGAAGCAAGGCTTCCCATCTTACCTTCAAAACACGACTCTTGTACCTCGCAAGGTCATCAGGCCTCCAGTCTCAAGCTCCAAGTAGGTCACTTCTCCCATCCCCTACTGCCTTGGGCTAAATTTCCAAAGGGGACAGTCCCAGCTTCTCCGCAGACCCATTGGAAGTCTTGTTCCTCCTTGGCTGCTTCCTCCCTCATTCTGGATTCCCCAGCTACTGCAGCTTTCACCTGATGAAGAAGTTAAAGTTTACAGAAACCTAATTCCTTCAGATATCCAGCTAGTAAGTTTCCCACAAAGACTGGTTCTGTCACAAATGCATGTTAGCTGGCATCCATAACCATTTAAAAATATTGGCAGATATAGTTATTACATATGGAAATGAGTCTTAAGATAATAAGTTTTTAAAATTCAGCCTAGCTTCTTTGCCATGCTGTGAGTACAAATTAGGCTGTGTTCATCTTGAATGGTAAGGAAGGGTGAATATTTTAAAAATATACCAAAGCATATTCTTTTTCTACCTGTGTTACATAGTACTTACTTAAGTCCTCAAACCTCAAATTTTGATTCATGCTATTGTCGAAAAGAAATGAAAAGAAATCTCAGTTTCTAAGAATGTGTATCTGTTGTTAACATTGGAAGGACTGATACACATGTTCCGTTATTAAAGCCATGTTAGGTACTATGAGAGGCGTGGGAAAGAGTTGGAATGGAGCCAAAATGAGACAGTAAGCAGGCCTGGCTTCATAACACTTGTAATGTACAGACTGGCACAAGAGCAGTGGAACAAACAGTTGCCACCCACTAATATATGCTTCCAAACAAGGCCAGCTTGGTTTCCAGCATATTTTAGTTTCTTCCGCAGATGCTACATTGTGCTAGATGGGACTTGTGTTCATTTTCAAAAGAGTGAATAACTTGGAATTTTATATCCCTATAGTAAGTGCACAAAACTGATAGTGATTGCTATAAATTCAAGGTATAAAAAGATTTTCATTTGTGCTCCATAATAGTGATTTTTTTTGTCAAATCTTCATTTTGTTTCCAGTATTTTTTACTTTTGCTTTTGGACTATTTTTTAAATCTGCTTTTATTCTTTGACTGTTTCATCCATGTATGCAATAAATTTCTGTCATTTTCACCCCTTACTACCTGATTCCATCCCCCACTTTTCCCACTGCAAAACCTTCTTTCTCACAACCAATCTCCCTCCTGCTCCATGTCTTTTCACGTGTGTCTTTTCCTGAGAATAAGTTAGATACAATGCATTTATAATATACACATCATATGTACATATGCAATACACACTGTTATAAATGCTGTCTTATATTTTCTCCCACATGTTTACACCTCACATACAATGAAGCTAAAAGAAAATAAGTCAATGTTTCCCATATAATCTTATGTAACAGAAGCACATTAGGACTAGCAAATGGCGAGGGTTGAGCTCGCTTTAGAAATGGAGAGCCAAGTGTTATAGTTTCCAAGTGAAGGGGAGTGTTACTTAAATCCCTAAGCCAGATCATACGGGCCAGATTTTATACAGCTTAGTTTGAATAATCACAACCTGTATGAGAGGGAGACCTTAGAAAGCCCAAGACCTGCACTGAAAAAGAGATGGAAAACAGAAGCTGTGATGTAATTGCTAATTTCAGGACCCAGTCATTTATCCTAATTAAGAACAGAGTGCACCATCACTTGCTAGTAGCCAATAGCATTGTTTCACAGTTGTGCATTTTAAACAAGATCATGGTACTTATTGTCGGTTATTTTCACCTACATGCTTAGAATTGTGAAATCTCAAGATGAAAAAATGAAGGCTATCAGGAACCCAAAAGTATTCCACCCAAGCCGTCCCAGGACTGAGACCTAGTGCTTCCTAAAAATGAAAAGCCCACCACTTCTCTAGGCAGCTTATGCTGTCTTTGAGTTACTTTAAAAAAAAAAATTGGGAGAAAAGAAACCATTCCTCACCTATAGCAAATTCCTACTTAGTGTTTGTATGAAGCCCATCTCTGACCTAAGGGTTAGACACTTTGAAATTTAATAAAAAGCTAATAATTTATAGCTAGCAAGTAAAATCCACAAACTTGAAAGCAGAGAGCTTCTAGTCTCATACTAATGATAACAGGAACATAGACAAAGCCCAGAGACTGGCTGTAGCCAGTTCTGAAAGCCAGCCTAAGGGTAAGACAAAAAGCATCTGGATTTCACAAACCGAAGAGAGAGAAGCATCAAAGGACCAGAGGTTTAACAGATCAAGATGATGAGCAGAAGAAATTCAAAGTAAACTAACAAAAGCAACTGATAGAAAAAAGAAAAGCATACTAATTAGTAAATCCCAGACTCTAGGTAGGCAAACCAAAATGAGAAAAAGGTAAGGTGGGCTAAAAGTGCAAAGCTAAAACTAAGGAGAGTGGGGTGAGGTTTGCCATGACCTGAGCTACTGTTTCTGTTGCACAGATGGGCAAAGCATCAGCCTTCCAAACTGAAGACCTGCTGGTATCACCTGGGTCCCTGCTTCTCTCTTTAACTCCACTTTGTAGGTGTAAAATTGTAGCATCATGAAGAGCTGCAGCTGGGATGGATCTGAATCCCTTCTCTACTTCCTCCCCTTTCACAGATGAAAACTAGACAGTCTGGGACCTTCAGAGATGCTAGAAGCAGAGCCATGTCCACAGAAACAGGACTTTACTGCTCCAACTTTTTAAAGACTCTAGCTCCATTCAGGGTCGGAATTTAAGCTCCCTAATTCTATCACTGGTTAAGGTTGTTCAGTGGGATGCAATAGTCATTTCCATTTTAATTTTTTTCTCCCAAATTTTATTTTTTTCCTAATCATACAAACTCAATAGGTACCCCGTCCTCTCTTCCCCTCCTCGGTCGTCCCCCCTTGCAGTCGTACCCCTTCCTCCTTTCTTTCACTCCCCTCCCTCGCTCCCATCCTCTGGAGCATCCTTTTGTGTGAAAACCAAACCTCCCTCTGAATCCTCCACCTTAGTGAAGTTCAGGACTCAGTGGCATAGTCCAGAGCCCCTTCTTGGGCTCACTGCTAGTATTAGTATGGGAACTCTATTATGACTGTTTAATTTCTTACCTCCAAGGATCCTACTGGCTGGAGCCTTTTCCCCTGTGATCCATGCTAGACTTTGGGAGGTTGTTGACATGTCAGCCATTGTGTAGGTCAGGCAAAGTCCAATTCTGGCTGCTGCAGCCCTAACTTGTGTGGAGTATCTTGCATATCCTTGGTCCTCCCCATTATTAGGCTCTTACAATCTTACTGACCCCTCTTCCCCAAGGTTCCCTGAGCTTTAGGATGGGGAGAGATTTGGCTGGTCTGGTTCCAGGTGATTAATGTAGGGTCTTTGGTGTTCTGAACTACAGTTTGTTATTGTTTTCAGTTTTGCTTCTCCTGCACTGCCCTTATCTGCATCCTGATTGATATCAAAGGTCACCTCCTAACCAAAGATAAAAGACTGTTTAAATGAAGATCTTAATATAAGAGGAGACTCAAAGGTAGATAGAAGAATAGGAGTAGGACACAGCAGTTGGGGGGTGGGGGAGGGGGCGGTGCAGTGTCCCATTTGCCAAATAGTTGCCATCTATCTGCCAGTCCCTATATTGGTGAGAACAAACCTGTTCTTTTGCAAGTGACCAGGAAAGCAAATGAGAGTAAGCTGCATCAGATGTCTTGCTACTTACATGCAATATTTGATTGTGGCCTACAGTTGACAGTGGATAATGCAAATGTGGTACATTTATACAATGGAATACTACTCAGCCATCAAAAAAGATGAATTAATGAAGTTTGCCAGGAAATGGATGGAATTAGAAAAAATTACATTGAGTGAATTATCCCAGACACAGAAAGTTAGACACCATATGCACTCCCTAATAAGTGGATCCTAGTTCCAAACTCAAGTAATGACATATTCAAAGGTAAATCTCCATAATAACTACTGTAATCCCAAAGGATTATAAGCAGGAGGGAAGGGTAAGGAGGGCCTCACAAAAGAAGGAGAGAGGGGATCATCCTTTAGTAGAGAAAATAGGTCATTTCCATTTTAATTAGGGGACCTCTTAATCACACCATAGACAATAAATGATGGTATCTTGTTGACCTGCTAAAGAACAGAAGTTGTTATCTCTTTTGGAAAATATTACCCAATGATAGTAATAGAGATAAATAATGATATTTTTCATAAGGAACATATTTATTATGAATAGATTGCATGATATTTGTCTTTTTGCAGACTTGTTTTTAAAGGTGTTTAAACTATTTGGGTTTTTTTAGGCACTATTTTTTTATTTTGTTTCAGGGCATTCTTGGCTCAGGTTTTGCATTAAAAGTACAGGAACAGCATCGCCAGAAACATTTTGAGAAAAGAAGGAACCCAGCTGCCAACCTCATTCAGGTAAATGTCAGTGTAATAGGCAGATGGTAACATCTGTCTCCATAAGTACTTGTTGGATGGTTTTCTAATCTCTGTGCTTGATTGCTTCATAAAGCTACTGTTGGGTGCGCTTTTTAAAAAAAGAAGTCAGATCTTAATGAACAGTCTTGCAATTGGACAGGTGCTGCTTCACTCCCAAACAAACCAAAAGCAGAAATGTATTTTCTCAGCAAATGGTCCATGCCTTGTTCAGATTAATTAATCATACCAACAAGGTCATGCAGAGGTTAACTGTTTTGCTGCTCTTGGAATGACCTAATATATCTTATGAGTTACCTTATGAAATGTAATTGATCATTAAGGGATGGAGCAGAACATGATATTATTTCCTGAATCATAATTATACTCTCTCCAGCCTGGTGTATGCCACTGTGGCAAAGAACAACATATTTGGTTAGATGGTCAGGGTTTTGCCCCTGTGTAATTGCTTTCAATGCCATGTCAATCACTTAAAATCATTGTCCTGTTTTGAAAGCTACTAGGATTATGGAATGTATCAATATCCAAAAATCTGAATCATATTATTTGAAGATGTATTTCATTTTATTTTCAACAACTCAGGATTTAGGTTACACTTGAAAATAGAAGTTTCTTTTTTCTTTCCCATCTGTATCTTTTGGGAGTAGAAACCAGGTAAAGTGTCGCAAAATACACTTTCTTCCAGATATATACTGTGGAGTTAGCATTTAGTAAAGGACAACATAATCTTAAAATGTGAAGTTTCTTGTCTTCGTGACAAACAATTTAAGCTCCTGAACTTCTGAATTGGAAACATCTGGGAGGTTGATTGGAGGCACTGGGAGACTTCATGCTGATGTAACAAGCTCCTTACTTTCATTTAAAGGGCAGGTTTGATGTCTAAACTGTGTGATTATAGTTGCCATCAGCCCCTCCACAGCTTCTCTCCAAGGCTAAGGTGGACAGTATCTCCCAAGAGAAACAGACTTAAGAAAAGTGGGAAATGCAGATTGGTTGTGGCATGAAGGAAATTTAATCATTAGAGTAAATGATGCCCCAAATTCTTTTTTTTAAAAAAAAAATCTACAACTGTTGATAGGAAAATGGACCACTAATCATGAATTCCAAAGCAAATCACTGACAATGTCTAGTTTTTTTCAATGTTCAGTGTTTTAAAGGTCACCAGAGAGAAATCCAAATTTGTTTTCTGGTAAAAAGGATTCCTAAATAATAGAAGTTTAGAATCTTTAGGACTGGGAATTGTGATTCAGTGCTAGAGTGCTTGCCTGGTGTATCGGTTCACCTGCATGGTTGCTTATGGGAACTCAAATGACTTAGGGGAAGAAGGGGTTTATTTTCTCTTATGATTGCTAGTTACAGTTGTTTGTCCAGCTTAGCAGGAGAATTCACACCAACACCAGGGCCAAGGGAACAAGCCACACCACCTCCACATCACTACTGAGAAAGGGACAATCCTTACAAGCCAGACCAATATGTCTGGCCAAATGTACACAAGAATGCCAACTCAACCAACTCTCTGTATTTTATTCACCTGTCCAGAGCCTAGTCCCATCCACCATGGTTAGGTATTCCCCATCAACCAGAAAATCTCCTGCACTCTGAGTTTAACTCAACTACTAGTTCTCTACAAATGTACCCAGAGCTCAAACCTTCAATAATCAAGTTGGCACCTATATCTAATGATGCATATCGTGTAGAGACCTTGGATATAAATCTGGCCATGGAAAACAAAGATTCTGAATACAAGACAAATAGTAATCAGCAAAGTGTTTTCACTTATAGGCATAGAGGAAACATAACAAGGTTCAGAACTCAGAGCCCTCCCTTAGCAGTTCGTAGGGGGTTGAGTTTTTCATTCTTCTAATGCTATCTTCCTCTCTATTGTTCTTTGATCTTCCTTCACTGTAAAACAACGTTCTCCATTCTGTGAGTGTAGGAGTTATTTAATGTTCTCTTTGCATTCTTCTGGGCACCAAGCCCTGTCTACACAGGGAACCAATACAGTAAATCTAAAGACATTTAATTATTTAGAGTATAAGCTGCTGTGTTAGAAAATAATTCCTCATAGGTTTATCTGCATGTGTGTCAATTGTGGTAGTGCAGAACTATGTTGTAATTCAGTAACCATTAACTCCTTCCAAAGCAGGTAATCCCATAAAAACTGGGGAAGATATTGGTTGAATGCTTTGGCTTAGCGGCCTACAATTTTACTTCATGCAACTTGGTTATATACCATGTATTGAGACCATCAACCAAACTCATAAAAATGTATGTAACTGGGGCTGGAGAGGTGGCACAGGGGTTAAGCCTCTGCCTTGCAGGCAGAGGGTCCTGAGTTCAGATCCTAGACCCCACGTATAGACGCTGGGTAGAAAGCGGGGGTGGCCTGTGTTTCTGGTCCTGGTAGCCAGAGCCTGTGAATCCCGGGCAGAGTAAATAAGGAGGAGATAGAGGCGTCCATGGTGGTTCCCAAATTCGCCCGTGGTTCTACACACACACACACACACACACACACACACACACACGCGCGCGCATATGCACAACTGAATAATTTTTTTAAAAAAACGTATGTAACCATAGAGTTAAATCACAAACTTTACTTAGAATTCCAAGTTACCTGTTTTATACAGAAAAGAACTTAATATCTTCAGGAAAAACTGAAAGATCAACTCTAAATTTCAGAAATCAGAAAATGGACTTGCTAATTTGAAAATCAACTGCTCTCTCATTCAGATGCAGCTTATTAATCATACATAGGAATAATATGTTTTTCATGTATATATTACTCCCTTATATAGTCTTAGAACAGAATTGGGGGGTTAGGCCTTAATTATATATCATAGAAAATTATTTTAAATTTATACATAAAATTATAAGAATGGAGTGGATTGGAAAGCAAGCTTTTTTATTACCCATTCATTTTCTTACCCAATAAACTTGACTTGATTTGCTGAGTACACAAAGCCTACAGACCAAAGATGATCTCATTTGTTTTAAGTCAGAACTCCTCTCTCCCCACAAGGACAAATGAGACGTTCATATAGCTTTGTCATTTGTTTGGTGAGCAAACTACATTTACCAGTATCTTGGGATTTAGGGGGGAAAAAGTTTTAAAACCCTAGCAGCTTGCTATAAATTTAGCTGTGTTGATATCTTCACATGATTCATTTGCATTAACTTTTCGTTTCAAATGGAGCAGTCTGGAAAAAAGAAATCAGCTCTCGTTACATTTTGAATACCTGCCGAAATGTCACAACTTTTATTAATAATATGCCTAAGATTCGTAAAGTGTTTCTGACTTTGCAGAGTGCTTCTAGCACATTATGTGGCTTGAACCTTAAGACAAGCAAAGCAGGCACCAGAAATAAAATCCTTGTGGCCTAAATGCAAGTCCCAAACTCATGTCAGGAAACAAGTGCATCCCTGAGCCCTGAGGTCAACAACAGATTCCTCAGAATTCAGAGGCTTACTCTGGAGAGAAAGAATCCATTCGTTGTGCACTTACTAGAAGTGAGAACAGAGGAAGTCAATGAAACTTTATAAAATCAATGCTAAAAGACAGAAGTACATATGGGAGGGAAGACAGAAGGAATCTGTAAGATGATGAAGCTTTGGCCCAGAGAAAACAAGTGACATTGAAACTTTAGCTTCACCTGGTGGATAATGGTCTTTACTCATTCACCTCATAGAGATGCTGCTAAACCCTGTGCTCAAGCCTACCAGTTGATACACCCTAACTAGTGCTTCAATGAAAGGACAGATTCAGAAAATAAATGCTAGACGTAAAATGCATGGCGACAGGAAAATAGAAGGAAACATAAACCCATGATGATTTCTCAGAAAATACATTAAAAACATGGATGGAAAATATGACAATGACAAGAAAGTTAAAGACCCAATTATAGTGATACCTCGAATAAACTATATGCAACTAAAAGGAGGATTTCACCAGAGAAATATTATGTATGATTCTCTAGAGCTGCAAGGTAGGAGTGATCACAAGAAAAACCTCCACTACCCTTTCCCGACCCCACCCGCCTGGGACTCTAGCAGTCCAGCCAGGACACACAGCGACCTAGGTAAGCTCCCCCGCCCACCCCCAAACCCCAGGCAGTCCACTGGTCCCAGCTCCTTCCACTAGCCAGCTGGAGCAGGAGCTGCTCCAGGCCAAATACTTCAGTTCAGTGAAAAACACACAGAAATCGAAAGAAGGTCTTAAAAGTCAAAACGACAATGCCCAAGTCAAAGTGCAAATCCATGAGAAGCAACACCCAAGTAAAACAAATCTCCCACTGAAGGAATTAATCCCATAATGATAGACTCCAACCAGAAAAACCCAAGGGAACTATCCAAGAAAGCCTGACCCGGGATAGTGACTTTCAAAACATGATCATTACCATGTTCAATACCATGAAAGAGGAAAGCTGGGAGGAATTAAATACCCACATCAATCACTTTGAAGAGAAACACAACAGACACTTGGAGGAGTTGAGAAAAACAGTTCAAGAAACAAAAACAGGCATAGAGAAGCTAAAACAGACTCAAGCACAGTTTAAAATTGAACTAAAAGACAGGTTATCTTCAACTCAGAACTCAACAGACAGTCTTATCAGCAGAACTAATGAAGCAGAAAGTAGAATTTCAGACCCTAAAGACAAAGTGGGAGTATTAACCAGCTCCATGGAAGACGTTGTTAAAGCCAAAAAGATATTCCAGAGAAATATTCAACAGTTATGGGACACCCTGAAAAAGCCGAACATGCGTATCCATGGAATACCAGAGCAAGAATCCCAAAATAGCACACCTGAGGAAATTTTTCAAACTTTCATCAAGGAAAACTTTCCTCATCTGAAAAAAGAGAGACCCATCCATATACAAGAGGCATTCTGCACCCCAAACAGATATGACCAAAATAGAAACTCGCCACAGCAAATAATAGTTAAAACACTCCACATTCAAGATAAAGAACTGGTGCTGAAAGCTTCAAGGGAATAAAAAAGTCACTTTTAAAGATAAACCTATTAAAATAACAAATGACTTCTCAATGGAAACAGTAAAAGAAAGAAGAGCTTGGACAGACGTACTTCAAGTATTGAATTAACAAAAATGTCAACCCAGGCTGATATATCCCACAAAACTATACATCATGATCGAGGGAGAAAGAAAAATTTTCCAGCACAATGACAACTTGAAGGGATACATGTCTACCAAACCTTCAAAAAATGCTAGAAATGATACTCATGAAGAAAAAAACAAGCATATCCAGGAGAACAGAAAGGAAGTATAATACCACCAAAACCTAAAAGCAAAAACAATACACTTACAAAAACCACTAAACATAATAAATATCCGGAATTAAAAATAGTTTCTCCATTATAACATTCAATGTTAACAGAATTAACTCACCGATCAAGAGACACAGATTACAAACTTGGATTAAAAATCACAATCCATCAATCTGCTGCCTGCAGGAAACCCATCTCACCACAAAAGATAGGCACTCCTAAAAATAAAAGGCTAGTCAAAAATTCTGCAAGCTAATGGAACCAAAAAACAGGCAGGGATAGCCATTATGCTATCGGAAAGTGAACTTCAAACCAAAAAAAAAAAATCATAAGAGACATAGATGGATACTACATTTTAGTCACAGATACAATTCACCAGGAAGACTTCACAAATACTGAGCATACATGCACCCAATACGGGCCCCCCCCCCACATTCATTAAGCAAACCCTACAACGTCTAAAGCAAGAAATCAATTCCAAAATGATAATTCTTAGGGATTTCAACACCACCCTCTCAACATGGGATAGATCAACAGGTAAAAAACATAACAGAGACACTTTGGAGCTTAATCAAACCCTTACTGAAATGGACCTTACAGATCTCTATTGAACTTTTCATCCATGCACCAAAGAATACACATTTTTCTTAGCAGCACACAGAACATTCTCCAAAATAGATCACATATTAGGCCACAAAACGAATCTACACATATACAAAAAAGTTGAAATTCTAGCTTGTACCTTATCAGACCACCAAGGCCTAAAGCTTGACATCCAAAACACAACAAGCAACAAAAAATACATTAACTCCTGGAAACTTAACACTATGATGCTGAATAAGAATTAGATTCAGGAAGAAAGTAAAAAGGAAATTCAAGATTTCCTGAAAGTGAATCATAATGAAAATACAACTTACCAAAATCTCTGGAACACAATGAAAGCTTTCCTAAGAGGTAAGTTCATAGCTCTTAATGCCTACATCAAAAAAATGGAAACATCAGAAATAAATAACTTAACAATGCAGCTTAAAGCTTTAGAGACACTAGAGCAATCTGATCGCAAAAGCAGTAGAAGGGAGGAGATTAGCAAAATAAGGGGAGAAATATCCGAAATCAAGATTAGGAAAACAATACAGAAAATCAATCAGTCAAAAAGCTGGTTTTTTGAAAAGCTCAATAATATTTATATACCCTCTAGATAAATTAACCAAAAACAAGAGAAAGCCCAAATTAACAAAATTAGAAATGAACATGGAGTTATCACTACTGATACCCAAGAAATCCAGAGATTATAACATCATATTTCAAAAACTTATACTCGGTGAAATTTGACAACACAAAAGAGATGGATGAATTCCTAAGTAAACACAACTTACCTAAATTGAATCAGGAAGTTGTGAATTATTTAAATAGTCCTATAACATATGAGGAAATCGAGGAAGTAATCTTAAATCTTCCCACCAAAAAATGTCCTGGACCAGATGGATTCAGCACAGAGTTCTACCAGACATTTAAGGAGCTAATAACACCAATACTCCTTAAACTGTTCCATCAAAGAACAAAGGAAGGAACACTACCAAATTCCTTCTATGAAGCTAATATCATCTTAATCCCTAATAAACCTAATAAAGATACACTTAAAAAAGAAAACTATAGGCCAATCTCTCTGATGAAGGCACATGCAAAGATTCGCAACAAAGTCTTAGCAAATCAGATTCAAAAACATATCAAAAAGATCATCCACAAGGATCAAGTAGGCTTTATCCCAGGCACACACGGTTGGTTCAACATACGCAAATCAATAAATGTAATTCACCATATAAACCAGTCCAAAGTTCAAGACCACATGATACTCTCGATAGATACAGAAAAAGCTTTTGACAAGATCCAACAGCCCTTTATGATCAAAACCCTAGAGAAGGTTGAAATGGAAGGAACCTTTATCAATATAATAAAAGCTGTACACAACAAGCCAACGGCAAGGATTATACTCAATGGGGAAAAACTTGAAGCATTCCCACTTTGATCAACAACTAGACAAGGCTGTCCACTCTCACCACTTCTATTCAATATTGTACTTGAAGTCTTAGCTGAAGCCATAAGACAAGAAAGGGACATGAAAGGGATTCAAATTGGCAAGGAAGAAGTCAAGTTATCTCTATTTGCAGATGACATGTTCTAATACCTGAGTGATCCCAAAAACTCCACCAGGAAGCTCCTGGAACTAATACAGAAGTTCAGCAGGGTGGCAGGATACAAAATAAATGTGCTAAAATCAGTGACCTTTCTATATGGCCCAAATGAAAAAGTGAAAAAGCCCTAAGAGAAACAATCCCCTAAAAAAATGAAATACCTTGGTATAAACCTAACCAAGGAAGTAAGAGACCTTTATGATGAAAACTTTAAAACCCTAAAGAAAGAAATTGCAGAAGACACCAGAAGGTGGAAAGAACTCCCATGTTCCTGGATTGGCAGAATCAACATCATAAAAATGACCACCCTACCAAAGACAATATACAGATTCAATGCTATACCAATTAAAATCCCAAACCTATTCTTTAAAGAAGTTGACCAAACAATCTGGATATCCACATGCAAAAGATTAAAACTGGATCCATACTTGTCACCATGTACAAGACTTATTTCCAAATGGATCAAGGACCTCGATATAAGGCCAGAGACTATAAAAACCATAGTTGAAAGGGTAGGGAACTCCCTCCAGCTGATTGGGCTAGGCCAACAGTTCCTAAACGGACAACCAACACTCAACAGATGGGATCTTGTGAAATTAAAGAGCTTCTGTTCAGATAAAGAGATTGTAAATGGAGCACAAAGGCAACCCACAGAATGGAAGAAAATCTTCACTAACCACATATCTGATAAAGCTCTATTATCCAGAGTGCACAAAGAACTTAGAAAACTAAACACCAAGGAAACAAATGGCCCAATTAAAAAATGGGCCTTGAAACGTAAAAGAAACTTTACCAGGGACGAAATTAAAATGTCTAACAAATACCTTAAAAAATGCTCCACATCCTTAGCCATCAGGGAAATGCAAATCAAAACTTCCCTGAGATATTATCTCAACCCTGTCAGGATGGCAAAAATCCACAATACAAACAACACCAACTGCTGGAGAGGATGTGGAGAGAGGGGAACTCTCCTACATTGCTGGTGGGAATGCAGGCTCATACAACCACTCTGGCGAGCCGTCTGGCAATTCATAAAGAAGTTAAAGATTGAAATACCATATGACCCTGCTATTCCACTTTTGGGAATAACCCCCCATACAGCAAAAATTCACCTCGATAGCACAAGCACGACCATGTTCATAGCAGCACTGTTTACAATAGCAAAGTCATGGAATCAGCCCAAATGTCCAACAGTTGACGAGTGGATAAGGAAAATGTGGTACATTTATACAATGGAATATTACTCAGCCACAAAAAATGATGAATTAATGCAATTTGCCAGGAAATGGATGGAATTAGAAACAATTATATTGAGTGAAGTATCCCAGACATGGAAAATTAAGCACCGTATGTACTCCCTAATAGGTGGATCCTAGTACCAAACACACTTAGAGACACTCAAACACAAATCTCTGTAATACCTACAGTAATTGTAAAGATTATAAATAGGAGGGATAGGGAAGAAGGGCCCCACCAGAAACAAGGAGAGAGGGGACCATGTTACAGCAGAGAAAATAGCCCACCATCAAGGACTGCAAGTAAGTAATAAGGCATCTGGTTAAGTTCACAGACTTTCCTTCCTGATCATTTGCAAGTTATGGGGTATGATCTCACCAGAAGGGGAGGGCATATAAGCTGCCAGATAGAAAGTAACCATTTTGCAAAATGGATGATTGACCCCTCTCTCTCTGCAGTCTCCTACTTTTATTCCATCTATCTTTGAATATACTCTTATAACAAGACTCTAATTTAACAGGTTTTTATCTCTGGCCAGGGGGTGACATGCAATACTCATCAGGATGGAGCCAAGGGCATTTCAGGAACAGCAACACTGAAAAAAAAAAAATCAACAAACCATAGTTCAGAACATCAGAGACTCTATATCAACCACCTGGAACTGGGCCAGCCTAATCTCTCCCCATCCTGAAGCTCAGGGAAATTTGCGGAAGAGGGGGCGGTAAGATTGTAAGAGCACAAGGATGGGAGGAGTAATGATGTGCAAGATACTCCACACAAGTTAGGGCCGAAGCAATTATAATAGGATTTCGCATGTTCTGCGCTATGCCCACACATTATTGATCCCTCAACATCTAGCATGGATCAAAGGCACTAGGATTCTTGGAGGCTAGGGACTGACAGTAACAGTAGTGTTCCTAAGTTTAAGAGGAACACAGGAAAGTGTTCTGGGAAATACCCCTGGGTCCTTGCACCTCATCGGAGAGGAGGACCCAGAGGAGAGTTTGGTATGCACATTAAAGGATGCTCCAGGGATTGAGGGGGAGCCACTGGGGGGAAGCACTGGGGGATGGGGAAGGAAAGGGGAGGGGAGGCGGAACAGGGGGGTCGGGGGGAGGGGGAGATAGGGAGGGGACTGATGTACCTGTTAAGTTTGTATTAGCGGAAATTAAAAAAAAGAAAGAAAGAAAAACCTCCACTAAATGCCTGCATTGTGGACCAAACTTTTCACACCAAGGTTCTAATAGTGAGATGGCAGAATGCTTGTTCAAAAGGGTTTCATGACCACTACCTGGGCAGGGAGAATCCAAAGGGAAAAAATGAGGATGGTACTCGGTATGTTGTTGGAGAACAGAGGAACAAAACATTGAAAATTAGGAGGGAAAGTTACTTCCCATCTAGAATTGTTTTCCCCAAACTTAGGGACCATGAAAAAAGTACAGGGACATTTGAAGACATGCAAGAGAGAAAAACTTTACCTGTCACTTGCCCTTACTTACAAAACTAGATGGTTAAAATTAGATTTCCCAAAACATGGAGCAAAACCAAGGGAACAGGAAGCATGGTTCAGGAAATTGAAGCTGATGAGTAGAAAAGAGCAAAAAGAACTTCCTTGGAGACAAAGAAAGGCACTTGAGAGAAAGAATGGTATTCCAGCTTCCCTCCATGTTGCCAATAAATACACTTCTAAACAACCTAGGGAACAAGACTATATTCTTGCTTACAATTCTGCTTACAGTGTGTAGCCCAACTCAGAAGGAGCATTCATACTAACACCAAGGGTCAGGCTGCAATATATCCACAGGACATGCAGAGAGAGGAGCAAACCTCCTCACTCACCAGACTGGGTCTGCTAAAATGTGTTGAAGTCCTGAGTTCAGATACTAGACCCCATGTATAGACGCCAGGCGGAAGCAGGGGCAGCCTGCATTTCTGGTCCTGGTAGGGCGGAGCCTGTGAATTCCAGGGCAGAGTAAACAAGGAGGAGGTGGAGGCGTCCATGGTGGTTCCCATGGTTCTACATACACACACACACAGACTTGCTCAGGACTTGTCTTAACTACAAATTCTTCATAAAATTGTCCAGAGCTCAGTCCTTATGTCAAGCTGACACCTATATTTAACTGTATCTAACTGCAAGGAATGCTAACGGATTGAACAGGAAACAAAAAAAAAGGACAAAGCAAATGGAATCCCATTCTATATTTTTCTTCAGAAATTTTACATGCCTTTAAGCAAGATCAGGAATACTACTAACCTCATAGTTAAATAAATGCAAATTAAGAAATTAAATTAGGGCAATAAACCCCAAATAAAGAAATATATGTGTATATTGTTGTGTACATTTTATATATATATGAAAGAATAGTCATAACAGCATTTAGTCAAACTAATCACTCTCCAAATTAAGTTATAATCAGACTCTTATATTTAAAAACTTCGTAGCAACAATTATAAGGTCATTATAAAACAAATGGTAAATAATTATGCATCTAAAAATTGAGATATAAAGAAAAATAGAAGAAGAAAAGAAGGCATGCAAGAAGGCTATGTTATTGTTTTTCATGACCAGATGTTAATTGATAATGCCTAAAATTTTTTTAATTATTTTTATTTTTCTAGTTTTACAGGTATATTGAGTACTTATTCCTGCTTCCCTCCATCTCCCCTCCCTTGAATCCCCTTCCCTTCTCTTCATTAATCCATCCTAAATTTTTTTAAAAAAAACTAAAAATTCTTTAGGCTAGAATCGAACACTAACATATGATCCAGTATGTGATATGAAGTCAGCATGCCACAAGTACTTGCACATCTATGTTTATTGTAGCACTGTTCACAATGACGGAGATACAAAACAAGCCTAGTATTCCATTCATCAGCAGATGAATGGAAACTATGTGACAGATGCACACAGTGAAGTTTTACTCAGCCACTAAGAAGCACGAAATTGTATCATTTGTAAGAAAATGGATGGAACTAGAGATCATCACCAAGCTAAACAAAACAAGCCAGAGTCAGGAAGACATATGCCATATGTTTTCTCTCAAAAGCAGAATCTGGATTAATAAGTAAATATCATGGAGAGGCAGGAGGAAGACTAACAGGACAGGGAAGGAGAAGCACAGGCACGTAATGGGAGCTGAATAGGCAAAGCACTTGATAAGTATTTTGCACACCCATTACGAAAGTAGAAATGGCAGCTCTAAGAATCAAAGATGAATCAGTATAATGAAAAGGATGGCTTGCTTGCCTCCTAAATCTTTCAGGGCAGACAGTTTAAAATAAATACCTTAACAAAGTAAATTTCATGTAAATCTCCATCTGGGTAGTAAACTAACATTTTTCTGGATCAATTCCAGAAAGGATCAACCTTGTCCTAGGTGAGCTACTGCAAACAACGCACACACACAGAATTTTGTGAATATTGTACTTATCATTGTGGACTAAAATTCAAATTCGTTTGGCTGCCAAGAGTAATAAACAGCAAATACGGCTATCATGTTTCTTGTTATCTTGTCTTTTACCATTACATATGCCATGTAAGTTAGTCACAAGATGTTCTTCCAGGGTACTTTAAATATAGGAACATTAAGTACTGGGTCATAGAGATTGGAGCTTGAATTTCAACTAGAAGAGTCAATTAAGAGAGTCCAAGGATAAGAGAAAGTTATTGAGAACACAGAAGCAGTGAAGTTACACTTTTCCCTTCCATTTTGACCATAAACTCACATCAGCTCTGGAATTACAATATTTGTCCCTTCTGTGCCTCTTGTTTTCAAGGCATTTTTAGAAGAGTAAGGATGAGACCAAGTGCTCTATTGTTGCACTCAAATTAACAAAAAAAAAAAAAAAATCAAGAAAACAAGTCTTATTGTAAAGAAAACCTCCAGTCTCTCAGTCCCTTTTGTTCCAATAGTTTATATAACATTCATAGATCATTTCTGGTGCTATCTTTCGTATATTGTGGCTTGGAACTTTTTTTCATGACTGTTGAATGATATATTGATCTGGTACATGTGTGGAGCTCTACGGATGCATCATGCCTTCTATTAAAAATGTTTACTTAAAGCAGTTGTGTATATTTGTCTACCATTGGTGGATCTTACAGCAGAAACTGCCACAATCCCAGCCTGCAATCCCAACACTCAGGAGACTGAGGCCTGAATATTACCATAAGATTGATGCCAGCCTCCAGATAAAAAGTAACCATTTTGCAAATGGGCGATTGACCCCTTCCTCACTGTGGTTTCCTACTTTTATTACATCTACCCTTGAATGTGCTCTTATAACAAGACTCCAGTTTAACAGCTTTTTGTCTCTGGCCAGGGGGTGACATACAGTGCCCAGCAGGATGGAGTGAAGGGCATTGCAGGAGCAGCAAAACTGCAAAAGAAAATCAACAAACCACAATCCAGAACTTCAGAGACTCTATATCAACCACTTAGAACTAGGCCAGACTAATCTCTCCCCATCCTGAAGCTCAGGGAAATTTGTGGAAGAGGGGGCGGTAAGATTGTAAGAGCGAAAGGATGGGAGGAGGAATGGCTTGCAAGATACTCCACACAAGTTAGGGCCGAAGCAATCATAATTGGACTTTGCATGCCCTGCGCAATGTCCAACACACTATTGACCTCACAAAGTCTAGCATCTGCTAAAGGCAACAAGATCCTTGGAGACAAGGGATTGATAGCCACAGTAGTGTTCCTATGCTTAAGGGGAGCACAGGAAAGGATTCAGGGTCCTTGTACGTCATCGGAGAGGAGGGCCCAGAGGAGAGTCTGGAATGCACATTAAAGGACTCTCTGGGGATGGAGGGGGAGGCACTGGGGGATGGGAAGGGAGGGGTGAGGGGAGGGGGAGCAGAGGGTTTGGGGGGAGGAGAAGGGAGGGAGGGAAGTGGTGTACCTATTAAGTTTGTATGAGCAGAAATAATAATAAAAAATGTTAAAAAAAAGATTGATGCCAGCCTGGACTACAAAGTGAAACCCTGTCTTAAACAACTAAAATTTGTAATAATGAATAGCAATGTCCATATATTGTTATATAGTTATTCTAGATTCCCTTAAAAATCATATGTGTGCCACAGCGAAAAAACTAAAATTTCAAGATAGTAAGATGATAACTGTCTTATTATTTACAAGATGCCAAAATACTTAGCACAAATTTCCACTGATTTATCAGTTGAATCAACACAAGGCTTCAGGCAAAGAATCTTATTTCAAAATAGAAAAAAAAATCTACCTTAAAAACAGAACAAAAAAAGTCCTCCAGGTTAATACAGTGTGTTTTCTAATTTCTCATGTCACATTTTGAACATTTAGTATAACACACATTCAGAAAAGAGTGAATTTCCTGAGAGAACTGAGAAACTCAAATTAACGGAATACGACTTCTTATGAATCCTTTCTCAATCACTATCCCAACCAGGATAATGATTGTGCTACCTGTCAAGTACATAGGCAAGGTCTCCCCGAGGAAGTACTTCTATTGCTATTGTTTATAACCCTCAACATTGTTCATAGGAAATATGTCCACATTGTTCATAAGAAATGTATCTACTATTGTATACTTACAGTGAGTAATTGCTATGTAGTATTCCATTGTGTGACCATACCACAAGTTTTCTATTTATGCTATTATTTACAGGTGTGTGGGAATTTCCAGCTTTAGTTACAACGTTTAGTATATATTGAATATCTTTTGGTAAGCATATTAAAGCTTATCTCTGGTGTTTATCTGGGAATCCATCTCTGTGTCATAATATATTTATACATTCAACTTGAATACATAACTTCTAATCTTTCAAAGCAAATATGCCAATTTTTTATTCAGCTCACATTCATTTGACGATATTCCTAGAACAGATACCATAATTAGATCACTCTTTTCTTCACAGTAGGTTTCAAAATCTTGACTGATGGCTAGTCAGTGGGGATGTGACCCATTTGAATGAATTTACCACATAAAATAGAATGTTCTGAGTAATGAATCATAATAAAAAAAATTCTCTGAAGAAATTGGAGCAAACACTTGATGGAGGCTCATTGTGAAAAAACAAACTTACCAAACTACATGGGCAAGTGAGCACTGGCTGTCTCTCAGCTGGACAGTTCAGATGGAAGCTCTCCCAACCACAGCCATCAAGCTGTCAGTGGAATTCCCAGTGGAGGGCCGTGACCGACAGAGCAGTCATCACAGAGACTGTCAACCTCCCCCGCCTATCTAAGCACTCATCCTCATCTACAAAAGAGGGGCCATAATTCCCATTTTAATTATAAGGATCACACAAAAAGACTTGATCACATGGATATCAGACATGATTGCACGAAGCTGATGAAGTTTACATTTTATATTAAAGAGATATTAATATGGTGTCAGACCATAACGTTGAATTCCTAGGTACTTACCAATGATACTCTGAGATAATTCATTTCAGCCAGGCTTTTTGTTTTCACTCCCATCATTTTTTTAATTTTAGAAATATTTTATTGTCCAATTTCACTAATTAAATTATTAATGTACTCTGCAGATCATTAGTTTATCAGTTTCCTAGTTGCACAGTGAATTTTTGCTAATTCTTGGCCTCGGTTTTATCAAAGACCATTCCCAGGAGCTCTCATGGTTGGGTTTGACTGGTATTTAGGACATGGGTTATTCATTTGAACGGTTAGTCATTATTGGGTTTGCTTCATATAACATAGTGTTTTCCTAACTAATTCTGAGAATGTATTGTGTCCTACTTTTTGGGTGTGGAAAAGCAACTCCAATGTGGCAAAACATGTCAAATCACCAGCTGAAATATGTTAAAATCATCCTGGAGAAGAGTCACAGTAGCTTGGTAAGAGTCCCTTTCATCTCACTGTGTTTCCTTTGTTTCTCTCGGCACCCTGTGGGCCATATACAGTGTGTTTGGCGTAGTTACGCAGCTGATGAGAAATCTGTTTCCATTGCCACCTGGAAGCCGCACCTGAAGGCCTTGCACACCTGCAGCCCTACCAAGTACGTACCAGTGGGACAGCTGCTGCCAGAGCTGATCCCTTTTTACCTTGTTCAACAGACTGCATGCAAAAGAGTCCGAATTTGGGACGTGTTTTCTTCTCTAGTGTTCTCAGAGATAGTTAAACTTATTTGGACGCATTAAAACTAGATGGAATCAATGTCATCTCTTCCTACCACAGAGCAGAATTAATATAAACTTTTGCGGAGATGCCATCTACTTCATAGTGGTTTTCTCATCACTCATCTCAGAAAACCATAATCTTTGGGGGGGAAAAAGACTGTCCACCATCACCTGACCATAAAAGCAATATATCTTTGGACACTTTAGTCTGTCAGCGTCATTTCTTAACTTGGGCCCCTCACAAGATGGTTCCTAAGCTTTCCTTCCAGATCAAACTAATTTTAGAGAGAGGGAAAGAGAGAGAAACAGACAGACACAGGCATGTAATAACACAGTGAGATAATAGATCTGATGAGGCTAAACTTAGGAATTATCATTTAAAATTTTAAGCAATATTATTTCAGTGTATATTTCATTGTGTACAGAGATATCCAGCCATGCCTAACTAAAGTCAGGAGAATTGGAAAGTACAATCCCATCATGAAGGAAGAAAGCACAATCTCTCCTCCGAGGAGAGTATTATCGTAGGGGCCTTTATTTAAAAAAAAAAAAAAAAAAAAAAAAAAAAACCTCTCCAGTCCTGTGGTCATGAACTGTCATTCAACTAGCAGGCCATAGGCTTGGTTACAATTATCATTTAATTTGAAGCACTCATGGAAACACCAAACCAATAAGCCCCAAGAACGTTTTTCTGTGAGTCCCTTGGCTTAATGACATTTCTTCAGATTGTCCAAAGGGTGTTAAACTACTGATCTGTTCTAGTGTCTCAGAGGACTAGCTGTTTCTCTTCATAGTTCTTCCCCAACACCAGAAAATTCCTTGATTTTAGAAACGTCATCAGGTACCTCAGGAAAACCACCTAGCTCATTCCTAGCATGGCTGGGCTACTGAGATTTGTGGTGCCACAGAGTGTACTCCACTGAGAAGGCAACAAACCTACCATTTGACTGACAGGGTTTGTTAAGTGGCTTCCCTGCCTCCCTGGAGCTCAGTTTCCCTGTCAATAAAAGAAAAAAGTGCTGGTGAGGTGATTTCTAAGGGCTGATGAGATCTGACCCCTAGAGGTCAAATGAATTAAAACAATCAGCACCTGGGACAGAGATATTCACACAGAGACGCACATGCAATCAGATATGTATATATATGTATATATGTGTTGTGTATATATGCATATATATACAGACACACATACACAAACACACAGATACAGAGATATACACACATACAGAGACAAACAAATAAACACATACAGAGACAAACAAATAAATACATACAGAGACAAACACGTACAGACACACACACACACAGACACACACACACACAGACACACATGCACATGCACACACACCAGGATTTTTTTTAGAGAGGCTGTAACTTGGGCCAGGCGCCTCAATACTGTTACACTGATGTATAGATTCAATTTTTTTTTTCTTTTCACAATTACGACTTAGACTTTACTTGAATTCCTCTTATTGAATACCAGATCATTTTGATGTTTTGGTGGAAAACAAGAAAAGAACACCGCTCTCATTCCATCTATTCCTTAGGCACATGAATGTAAAAAAATGAGAACTACACAGAAATTACACTTCGGGGGCAAACTTCTTAGCTCAGGCGGGTAACATACCTAGCCATGAGTTTGACCCCCAATGTCAAAAGAAAAACAGAACTAATTTCGGGGTTGACGAGATGTCTCAGTACTTGAGGCGCTGGTGTGTAAACATGGAGACCTGAATTCCATCCCCAAAGCCCATATGGTAAAAGGAGAAAACCAAATTCCAAAAGTTTCCCTTGGCCTCCACACTTACATAGTGCTCATGATTGCCCTCTCTCTTTTATAAGTAGACAAAATATTTAATAAAGGAATCATGCTTCACATCTTTAGGAAGTTTCTGGATAATGTAAAGGAGGAAAGCTAGTAGGAAAACCTGCAGAGAGTTCTCAAGCCAGAGAAGAGAGTGGTCAATCGCCACGTGATTATCTAACCTCCCATCACACTGAAGTTTTGAATGAAAAGTCATTTTCTAAGCCTAGAAAACTAAAGCTTTAATAATGAGTCAAATTCTCTAAGTGAATCATCTTTTATTTTTCGCATGTACTTTTTCCTTCTCTTCTGATATTTTCCCAGTCTTACGTGGGAGTAGAGGTGGAGGAGGATTGATACAAAACAACTGTCTCCTGAGCCCTTCCATCAACCCTTCATTTGCCTTTTCCTGCCACCTCCTTAACCTGTTTCTTGGCTCACTCCTGACAAGTACCTGTTGTCCCAGATGACACAGCAGTCACGAGTCACAGGCATGGACACCTGGAGGTCCTGATGCCCATCACCCCTGTGATGCTTCTTTATTCTTGTGCTTCGTAATTGCTGCTGTCATTGTTCTTTATAAAGCCAGTGAAATATGATAGAAACCATAGGACTTTTCCCAAGAATATTCAATGCACACACAAAAAAATTTACCTATGATTTTAATGTATCTTCAAACTCCCTACAGCCAAGGTCGGGACCTATGTTTTAGAAAACAAAAAAGTCTCAGTTGTGATAATAATAACTTTCAGTGACCCTGAGAATGTGTTTCCTTATAATTAACTAGCTGAATGCAGGGTGATGTAATAAAAAAGACCAACGGTTCTTTTAATTTACATAGTGTAGATCCCTGTAGTGTTCAGAGTCTAAGAAGTGAGAATGAGAAAGATCACTTATTCATCTAGGTCTCCCTTCAGCAAGTACTTGTGGAACATCTATTTGGTACAAGGTAGTGTTTGAGGAGCTAGAAATAGAGAGTAGTCAGGGGAAAGCAAAGCAATGCAGACTGTGTGGGCTTGGGAAGTGTGTGTTCAAGTGATTCTGTGAATAGACATTAAAAATCAATATATAGAAGAAAAACAAATACTAAGGAGAAATACCAAAATAAGGAAACAAACTTAGGGGGTTTAAGAGGCTATACTTCTAAATAGATAAGAGGAAAGGTCGTTATCAATGATATTGCTGCTGATAATATTTCACCATTAAGACAATGCCAGTCCTATGCTCTGGCCCCTCGCAGTGTTAGAGATTCAGTGGCTGCTTTTGTTCTGCAAGTTACTCGAGGAGAAGAAAGAAAGAGACATAAGAGAGACTGGGGTGTAGAAAAGCACTGGGAATGGACTTACAACCTGCTCTCTCTCTCTCTCTCTCTCTCTCTCTCTCTCTCTCTCTCTCTCTCTCTCACCTTAGTTTTCCTCTTTTACCCAATGTATAGTAGAAATCTGAGCAGTTGCCATTTCAAAGTTTTACTCTCCTGACAGAATTTATGGAGGGAAGGATTGTTCCTGATTTTCTTTTCAAAGTGATGAAGGTTATTCAAAGGATGACCCCCGGGTAGATGTGGTATTTCAGAGAATGAGCCAGTTATTTTAAGAAACTCTGAGTTTCTCTAAGAAGTCACAATTTACAGGCAAATATAATACCTTCTCAGTTAGTCAGAAAGTGGGACACCTGCCCCACGGCCCCCAGTTTATCAATCTGATGTTACTGATGCCTACATTTTCCAAAATGAGTTATTAGAAATGCTACCCAAACAGTAAAATTGACTCTGATACATTTCCTATATACCTTAATGACTCCAGGAACTTTCAAAATATAAGAGAACCAAAGGTCTACCTCAACAAGGGACTGAAGACTAATATCCATATCTGGAAACCCAAATGTCTACCTAAAGCACAGGGATTGTATCTACATCGGAAACAGCAATGTTCTGAGAGCCTTGACTGATGCTGCTTAAAGCTGAACTGCTTTTACTTATCCAAATAGTGTATGGTGTTTGACTGTGTGTGGGCAGTATTGGATTTGCCAAATAATCTTGTGCTGTCTCAGATCTGTGCCACAGAGAACATATGTTAGACACTTGGGTTCAGTTCTTATAAGTAGCATTGCTTTTACGGAGTGTGCTTGAGAAAGGTCCCTTAAGTTGCCTGATCCCCAGTCTCCAGTGTGGCCATGATCACATGCTATAAATGTATTCACCAGTTTATCACCATTTCTCTTCTGCCTGCATGCACCTGAAGGAAAGAACAAGGGGAAGCATCAAGCAGGTTTGTGATTTCTCTTCTGCTCCATGATTGTTTATAAATCTGATGCCTAACAGATGTGTTGAATGTGCCTTGTGAGTAAAATCGATCAACAAATACAGGATGATTAAAAGTGACCTTTCACAAGATTGCCTGCAAAGTTTGCTGGGGTTTATTGATTTTTATTTCCCCTCCTCAGGAATAGAAGGGCCTTTTCCTAAATCAACCCATTGTCTTTTAACAACCCAGGGCATGGAATATTTGGGGGAAGGAGATAATCATAGTTTTTGATTATTCCTCGCTGCCATTTTCCCAGAAAGAAGCCTTACCCAAATATTCAAATGCAGTGATCTAGCGACCTAAAGGGGGAAAAAAGTATTTTTTCTCCAAATTCTATTGGCTCAGGAAGCAGTCTAGGCTTAATGTTCCTATATGAAGTGAGAAGGTATGATTTTATTTTACCTTTTGGAAGAGATACGTTATGTAACATCTCTTGCCCAGTGAGTCCAGAAACAAAAGATATCCATCTTTCAATGAAGAAGACAGTTCTCCCTCCCACCACTTCTCCATATGAGTCACTGTTGCTGCTCCTTTGGCATAGTGCTTTATCAGACTATTAAACCTAGAGGGGGTAGGAAACAAAGAGAAAGCTTTGATCTGTGTAAGGAGTGCTCGGAAGGCTCTGAGCTTGAAAGCAAAGCTCGAAGGGTAGAGTCAGATGGGTCCCACACTGATGGGTAAGAGAACAGTAGAAGCAGAACAAACGAGAATGTGCCAGATGCCTGGTACAGAGGAAGAAACATAATTAGTATTACTACATTATCGTTTCTTCTTATCATTGCCACTTCCTTCAGTAGAAAACAATAAGGCATCCTTCGACCCAAAGCTACTCCTTTAGCTTTATACTGTAATAATGATGGCACTAATTATTAAATGTTATCCCATAAAGCATTAGTTTTGAAAGTGCCTTTGGGATGATGAGGTACTGTGACAGCCACTTCTGAATTATCACTAAAAAAAAATTCCAAATCAAGACATTAATGCATTCATCGATGATGGGAGCTAGATTTTGGTAGGACACTGGGTAACAAACATGATCCCTGAACTGATGAGCCTCCAGAGACATGGCATTCAGGACCCTTGCTCATTTCATAATGGTTGCATTGGTTAGAGTGAAGAACACTGGATATTTTTAAGTGATACTTCCAGAAAGCTTAGCTGCCTGAGGAATGGTCCTTCTCCACTTTAAGAATTTTCTAGGCACAGACAGCATCTAGGCTCCCGATTCTGCACCATCTTCACATAGATACCAGAGAGATTGAGTCTGCCAGTTCTCACCTGTAAGGTTTTTTTCTAGACTTCATGTACACCTTCACCATCCTAACTCTGTGACAATTTAACTTCCAACTTACTCCATAAAATAAGTCCAAAATATAAGCTGTGCTTTAGCTACAATATTTGTCTCAGCCCTCTAACTTATATACTGCCCCAAAGGTGATTTATCTCCATAGTTGAAGAGCAGAAATCTTTCATAATGAATTGCCAAACTACCTAGGGAGAAGGTCGTCTGTCTAGTTTCATCCTCTGAAACGGAGCTGTGGCCACCAAAGGAGAAGTATGTAAATCATGTCAAGATGCTTGAATAAGCAATCCCAAAGGAGAGGGTGATTTGAGCCAATACAGTTTCTAAGCATCGACATATCAAAAAACAAAGACAGAATTAAAAATTGAGCTACTGCTCCCTAGTCCAAAAAAAATGAGCCACTCATTCACCTCTCACCATTTCAAAAGGACTACCAGTCACATTTTCTGAACTTTGAGAGATTCATGGTCATCTAAAACATTTGAATCTATTCTGCAGGCTAATGATAAAGGTAAATAATCTACCTGTAGATCCAAATACACACATAATCATTCTCCTGGGCTTATGATTTAAAGGATGCCACAGGGAAATGTGTTGCTTCTCCACAGTCCTGAGCATATGGGAAAAAAATGCTTTGAAGCGTGTCCTGTAAGACCAACACCACGCACTGAGGTTTTCTATTTCCCAGCCATCAACTCCATCAGCTAAGTGAGGTTATAACCAAGAATGTGCTCACTAAGTTATTCTTTGATAAAGGGATGGAATTTCCCTCATGTCGAATGGCTTATGTGAGGTGACATAAAGTACAAACAAAAAAGGAGAAAAGAGAAATATGTAGAGAGAGGAAATGAACAATTGCTAACGGTGCAAATGGCCCCAAGGAAAGAAGCTGAATGCTTTCTCTTTCATTCCTTTAATTGGCACATAGGATAAAAACTGCACACATTAAAGCTCCTGCTTTAATATTGCCTTAGCTTTTACCTTGCAATCCATTGGCAATGGAATTTATGATATTGCATAATGCAGGCCGAAGGACAACTGTAATAACAACAGCAATAGCCTCATCTCACAGAATAGCAAATTTGTCCTTCCTCAAGCAAAACACACACAGAGGAAAGCACATTTATAATGAATGCTGTTGGAGAAGGGTAGCACTGGGTCCTGAATAGCATTAATTAATGCTTGAGTCCATCTCAAATGAGCTAACTAATTAGCACCATCCCACAGTAGAATATGTTGCTGCCTTCGGGGTCATTGGGCTCTCAATGGTAGCTCAGGTAAGCTATGTGTAGTTATACATAAAGAGGAGATGGGTTTTTTCGTCTTTCATATGTCTAACAGCCTGGAATCTCTTCTAAGCTCTTCCTCGTGGTTCTGCTACAAACCGCTGAGCATCCCAACACAGCAGCAGCCACTCCCTCCCAGAAAGCCCCTAGCTCTGGATGAGGCCAGTCACAGGACGCAGGAGAGAGGTCACATACATTCCTGTTGTCCTTAACTAATTATGTTACCTGCCTTGGAATGTTCCTGTTAGAAAGAATTTTTATCTTTCAACTCAGTAGCTAGGATATGTTTTAAACAAAAATTCACCTATTCACCTTTTAGCTTCAGGCTAAAAGACTGTGTTTGAGACAGGTTCAGAAATCTTATGCAAAAATTCAAAGTATCCGTCCCCAGAAAAGGTCTCTCAACTGAGTGAGTGAACATAGAGTTCATTGGCTGTATTTGGAAGAGGGATCAGGAACCCCCTCTACTTAGATGTAAATAAGACCTCTTTCTCAGCTTTCCTTATTTCTTTCCCTCTCTGTTCCTATGAAATAATTTATATTTCACATACATGGTGGTAAATGTGCTTATTAACTCTGTTCTAATCCATCCTCTTGTTTCCTAAAAATGGGACAGCCTTTCTCTGCATGCTGTAAGCTGTCATTTTCACAGAAGACAATTTACCTGTGAATCAACGTGGTCACATGACTCCAGCATCCCCACCTGGAGCTTCTATGTTTTCCTCCCTTCCTCCTTGACCAGGTCATCAAAGAATTGTCATCAAGTTACTGCACTGGCCAAAAAGGCTTTTGCTTCTGCTACCTACGTTTTGATTCTTGCAAGAGCAGTTCACACCCTCTGCATTCTGGAAATTATCTCTGCATCTCATGCCCTACGCTATGTCTTCTTAATGAGTAGCGGTAACACTATAGAACTCTCAGAGTAATGGCCCCTTATTTTCAGTCCACAAAGCATCATTAGAAGCCCTCCCCACCACAAACTTCTAAGACAGCAGACTATCTGAAATTGCGTTTGCAAGTACCTGGAAGATTAGTGTAAGCACACATGAAGGTACAGGCAATACTACTTTGTGACATTACAATCTCTATTGAGTACTTTTGTGTAAACCATTCCCAACTATTGACTTCATTGGGTTCTGGGGTTGGCTGTGTGACTCTTGGGGAAAAACTTGTAGAACATCTGTAGAAAAGATTTTCCTCACATTTCTTCTGCCTTTACTTTTTGTCCGTTACATTTTGTCCATGTGTGGTGAATGACCTGCATGTAATGGTAAACTAACTCAGTAAACGACACTAGGTTTTTTTGCAACATAATCAGATCTGAATCTTACTGACAAACCAGTAGATTATTTCAAGAACAATATTTCAAAATAATCTCCTTCTGTTCAACTTTATTGAAAGAAGGAAAAGATTTACTCTTTTATAATTTGCTCCAGTACTTAAAATAAGCATTTGTTTTTGGTTTTACAAACTATCAAATCAGAATTCAGGTAAGCAGAATAGATAAGGTTAAACACAAGTAGGAAGTGATTTGGGATATGTATTCAATGTGATGATCACTGTAACTTCAGGTATTCACGTTAAAGTGATGATCACTGTAACTTCAGTATTCCACATAAACCAAAAACTTCAGTTTTGTTTTTGTATTCAAAGCAATTAATGTTATCTGCTTCATCAAGTCATGCAATACTCATTCTTAAAATTTATGAAATATTTGTCCAGTCACTCATACTCGGTTGCATACTCTCCTTATTTATTGCAGCAGTTACTTTAAAATATTCCTTTTCCTATGAAAGGGATGCTGACCATAGGATTCCATCATTTGGAACGTTCATTTCAAATTGAATGTGTCAGCCTAACCAGTGATTTCATTGACCATATCCCACACAGCACAATTAAACTACATGACGCTCTCTGTTTAAATCGTCTAGCTACTTCTATAATGAGAGCAGTAGAGTCAAATGGCTTTGTCTTTAGAAAGGGAAAGAACCCCTAAGCACTTTCCGGGTGGAGAAATGCTTAGTAATGGGCTGCTCTATTTCCCTCACTCCTAGTAAGTACTGTAGTAGTAAGCAGAAGCTCTTCAGAATGTACACCTCACGGAAGCAGAGGTACCCAGCATCCCAACTGTTGACATGACATTTGAGAATGCCAACTAACCTCAGGTGCATGACCAGGTTACACCTCCACCTAACCGGAATCCGGTTTCCAGACTCACCCTTCCTAGGGACTTCTTGAATGAGGTTTTCATTGCAGTGCGCTTGTGGTTTTCTTTGCTGCCTGTTGCCTGCTTTGGTACCTGACCACTGGGACACATAAGCAGAGGTGCTCAGGGTACTGGCAGCCAGCCCTGATGGCATCTCCTTGTGGCTGGATAACTGCTAAGCTGCGGCACACTCTGGATCGTTGTGGTGGGTTGCTATAGTGTGCCCTTGATGAGAATTTGTTCAGTGACTATCCTGTGAAGTGCCAAGACCCTAATTATGTATAGCAAGACCTGTGGATACTGCAGGGTCGTGATGCCACAGCTCCTTGAAGGGGAACATCCCGTAATGGATGCCTGCAGCCTGGACCACGCAGTGATTTACCCAATCAGTTCTGGCAGTTTCCCTTGTAGAGCAGATGCAGAGGATCCATGCTTCAATCCATGATCCTGGCCACCATTTAGTCACTTTCTCCAAAGAGAGAACTACTCATCAGTCTCCTTGGCATTCTTCCTCAAAATATTATAACATAAATCTTCCTCAAAAACTCATGTTTGTAAATGTCACAGACAGCAATAATATAATGGGAACCTTAATGCACCAGTGAAGAGTCTATATTTTTAATCAATGTGTGCCTTCAATAACAGCCACCTAATCAGTTTGCTCGTCATCTAATCAAGATGCTCGGTTGATTTCCAAAGGGGAAATGAAGTAGAACAACTAATAAGAGAAAGACTATCATGGGAGGACACAAGATCAGAACTTTGCCTTGGGGAGAAAAAAAAAAACAAGCATTGCCTAGTTAAAAAGTTCTGGGTTAAGATATTGTTGTGAAGTTTCACACCGTTATGTCAAAAGAGAAAAATGAAAATATCGTAGTCTCTCTAATTTGATGTATAATTTGTTGAGTTTGAATTAAAATAGCTTTTGAGAACCTGTTTTAAATATCAGACATTAGCAAGCATTTCTATTATTTATAAAGACAAGAGGGAAATGGTATCTAAGATTAATTTATATAAACTAAGTATTCAAGATGGTGCTGACATTTAGAGTATTTTTCGCACTTTCCATTAATTCAGAGAGGTAGGCATCAAAATATTTCAGAGAAGCAGTTTTTAAATATGTTTTCTAGGAGTAGTTCTTAAATATTTTGGCATCCACAAAGCATGCTGGATTTGAGGATGGCAATTTTCATTTTAGATGTTTCTCCCCTTTTAGCAATTCTAATCATTAAAAAAGAATAAAATCAATCCCATATTAAATTGTTCTATTATTTTTATAAGTTTCCCATTAATTTCATTGGGATGGAAAAGAGATGTATCTTGAAAGTTGTAGAACAATCACTCGGTAGTTTCTAAACATGACCTTTCATAATACTTCACATATGTTCATTCTAGAAAGGCTGAGACAAGATAGAGTCTTGTGAGTGAGGGTATCACTCAAATTAGTAGCTACGTCCACTTGAGCCTGCTATTGATCTAAGTAATATGCAGAAGCAAGCATATGTCTCCTGAGCCAGATTATCCTAAATTTAAACTATGGTGCAGATATTCCAAAATCAAAAGGCAATTGTAAATATTTGTAACAAAAATCTTTGAGTAAATCAGATACTGTGGAAGATTTATTTAACTAATTGAAGGACTTTGGGTGACATGGAGAACCTAGTCAGAGAAGAGTAGGCAGTTTTAAATTTCTTTTCACTCTTGTTCAATGTATTTTAACATTTAATCGCTGGTCTTTGTCGATCGCAGACAAAGCCTTTGAGTGATGGGACTGTTGCAGTGAACTCTTGAATTCATCTGACCTCCCCACACAACTGCCCAGTCTGTTCCTTGCATGTGCCTTGAGCGGGATCTGCTGGGTGTGGCTGTCTGCGTCTCAGAGGGAGATATCAGTTGCATGGCACATTCCTTTAGTGACACCAGATTCTCTGATCGACATAGACCATGACTTCATTCTCTTCCATGTAAACATGTGTCACACATAGTACTTTGTAGAAAATACATGATAAGTCACCAGGCATGGGAAAATCAATGTCACTGTTTCACATTAGCTGCAAAGCACATATGTGTCAAATACGTTTGCTGTCGGCATGCTGTCGTGAGGGCCAGTGGACACTGTGGGAAGTGCTGCATCTCAGAGAGATCTCATCCTGGAGAATGCTGTTTTCATCTCCCACAGAAACTACAGTGTGACTCAGAGCCATTGTTCCAAGTACCTCCCCCTCAGATGCATTGCCCATTATTTCTTAAGCCCCTGCTGAGTCTTGAGCCCCTCACAATGATAATAGTGTGTGCTTTCCAACAACAGCCCAGCACTTTATTAAAAAAAAAAAGAAAAAGAAAAGAAACAAGCAGGATGCAATGATTTGATTCCTTTGAAGTTCCTTTGTTATCCCACTCTCGTGCTCCACATCAGCCATGAGAACCCTAAAACCTGCCCCTCCAGCACATCACACATCACACAAGACATGTGTATCTGGAATGGAAAAGTATGAGGATGCTTTTTTGGGTTTTGTTATTTATGCCTTTTTGATTGGTCCACAGCCAGTCAATCCGACTTAGCACGGGCAAACTGACTGTTTAAACCATCAGCTGCCACAGCAAATCAATAACTTGTTTAATAACAGGAAATTGGGCTACTGAACACTACATCTCATTCTGGCAATTGGTCATCACATTCATTACGCATTCAGGCTCTTCAACCTTGTGTAGTTCTTGTCTCACAAGAACGGACGTGAACATAAAGGAAATGTACCTTTAAGTGTTTTGTGTTTAAGATTATGTATGCAATGCTGTCAATTGCTTTGGGATTGCATGAATTTATGGATAGCATAATATTGCCTGGAATATACAATGCATGCTGGATGTAGATTACATATGTAACCTTCATCTCCATTATCCTGTGGAGATGTATAGAATTTACAAAGAGATATTTCCCAAACAAAATACAGAATTTTTTTAATCTCCAAAGTGGAAGGCAAAGCTAAAAGTCACCCATCAATATTCGCAGTGAATTCCAAACCAGTTCTTGGTTTCTCTAGGGTAATGTGATACGTCCAAGAAGCATGTATAGACCTCGTTAGAATGAAACGGCTCTCCCACGAATACAGACAGACCCAGTGATTACCTAGGGTTCAAGTTTTCGATAAGGAAACACTTGTTTCTATCCTCCTACTTGCCAAAAGCATTTTGTCTGTTGATACACATTCAGCTTCATCAGTTCTTTTGCGCACGTGGCTGGGAAAACTGCTGTGAGGGGAACTAACCATGGCTCTGTTCTCCACAGTCAGAAGCTAAGTTTTAAGGAGCGCGTGCGCATGGCCAGTCCCAGGGGCCAGAGCATTAAGAGCAGACAAGCCTCGGTGGGTGACCGGAGGTCGCCCAGCACTGACATCACGGCCGAGGGCAGCCCCACAAAAGTGCAGAAGAGCTGGAGCTTCAACGACAGAACCCGCTTCCGGCCCTCGCTGCGCCTCAAAAGTTCTCAGCCAAAGCCAGTGATCGACGGTAAGCCCAGTCTTCCGTGACCATTAGGAGATGATGAAATGGTTCACTCTCTGTGGCAACGATGACGATAGAAGGAAACAACCCCCGAGGGGTGGGGGGAGTTGTTTCACTGGAAATGTATTCACTGCCTTGAGTGTATGTACAGAGCATAACTTAGCTTTGAGAAGCGACTTGTGCAGTTGAAGCTACATTTCCAAGAACCCAAGAGGCTGGGGAGAGAGCCCAGTGGTAGAACTTAATGTATTCAATGCTTGAGCTCCAGTCCCAGCACTACAAAAAAAATTGTTAAATCTCCACTCTTTTAAAAATTCTTCCACAGTTTCCATACATGCATATCGTGCCAGTGAAATATAGGTGTCTACTTGACAGTTAGGGACTGAGTCTGTGGGCACATTTGTGAAGAATGAGTGGTTAAAGCAAGCACTGAGCAAGTCTGTGGGCAATTATCTCACTGGTGTGAGAAGACCCCGCCCATGGTGGGTGGGACTAGTCCCTGGACAGGTGGATGACATGGATGAACTCTCCTCCAGGCTGATGAACTGTAGCCAAGAATCATAAGCAAGGACAAGCCCCTGGCTCCCCCAGGTTGTTTTGTTCACGTGTTTACATAAGCAACAAAAGAGAAACTGGAACATATATAACAACTTTATGTCACTTTCACCCCATGCTGCCCAAACTCATTCCCCTTCCTTCTTCCACTGAAAACCTCTTCTTCCCAACTTCCTGCTTTCATTGGGGTGTGTGTGTGTGTGTGTGAGTGTGAGTGTGTGTGTGTGAGACAGAGAGAGAGAGAGGAGAGTGGCTGTTTCATCAGGGTTGTCTGTATGCTTCTGGACTTGCTGGAGCATTGATGACTGTCAGTGAGTACGTCCCTGAAGGAGTTCCCCTTCGCAATTCTTATCTACAATATTCTAGTGTCAGGAATGAATTTATGTGACTTCCTTTCTGATGGACGTGGGTCTAAAGCACAAGAGCAGCCAGGGGCTCCATGAATGTCCCAAAACAAAATATAAGAAGTGACCACCCCCTTCTAAGTCAGGGATGAAGGTGACCCTCCCCTTTCTCAACTGATGGATCAGCTACCAAACCAAGGCCAGGTACTTCTCTCAAGGGACTCCTTTAACAATTCTTCTGAAGTCATTCAATAATAAATGAAATCAACTTCTCTCCCAAGAGGAATTAACCTAATTTCTTTATCATATTGTGCTGTCAAAGAAGTTTTACTTGCTATGCATTTCACTGAGTGACACGTGATTTTCATGTTTATGAAAATCGTTTTAAATTTTCATTTAAAGATTAGCTCAGTTTTCCTCTTAAGTATGTCCCCAAAGCAAAGAAACAGAATCCAGCAGCATACTCCAGGAAAACATACAAACTCCAATGATTGACAGTCCTTCTGCTCTCATTCCCTAGAATAACCTGTGTTTTCCCAGACCCTTCAGCCCCAGGGATAAGATATAACAGCCAAGGGTCAGATTCACAGTGATCTCAATTCCCTGCAATGAAATCCTGGGAACCTCAGCTTGTGAACGCCTCCCCCAGTTTCCTTGGAGATCCTCCTGTATCTCTCTTCCAGTCTCTACTGAACAGCACAGGTCCCTCCATGCATCTTCATTCTCCACAATCCTGATGCAGGGCTCTCTCAATAGACTACTGATGGCTGGTCTGACATGGCCCCTCCTGGCACAGCCCACAGGGGCCATCTCAGCAGCAAGAGGTGTTAATCTTACCCCAGCACTTTGCCTCCACCTATATCTCCATAAAGGTGGAAATAGTATCTCTATCAGTCCTTCGTCAAGCCATATGCAGGGTCCTGTTCACTGGCGGCTTAGATTCATGGTGTCCTCTAGTTTCCTTCCTAGGAATTTGGCCCAAAGCCTGTGAGCAGCTGAGTTTTACAGTTCCTGGTAACAAGGCTTAATGTTATACTTGAAATAGACTCACTAATGGGGACAGAGAAATGGCTCAGGAGTCAATGCCTTTGCCTCACAACTAAAAGGACTTGAGTACAGGTCCTCAGATCCCACGTGGATATAGCAGCAGCCTGCCATTTTGGCCTTAGAAGGCAAAGCTTAGAAAAACCCCAGAGCAAAATAAATAAATAAAATGATAAAAGGTAAAAAAAAAAAAAAGAAAGAAAAATCCCAGAGCAAACCAATAGAAGGTAGGAAGGTAGACTTCAGGATGATTCCTGAAATCGCCTTTGGGTTTCACAAACACACAGAGAGACAGAGAGAGAGAGACAGAGAGAGAGAGAGAGAGAGAGAGAGAGAGAGAGAAATAGACTCACTGACTGTAAATAGATACATCTTTTTTACATGGTAATTTGTCAAACTGTAATAAAGCCTTAGCATATGTTTAAGTGTAGACACATCCTGTCTTTCTGCTCCATTTTTCTGGGACATAATGAATAAATGAAACAGAGTCAGATATCAGAAATAATTCTTGTGATGGTTAGAATGTCAAGCTGACACCTGTGAGGGAGACTCTAGCTTGAGGTTGGCCTCTGGGTCTGCCTGGGCCTGGATGTGGGAATAAACCATCTCAATGTGGATGGGACCCTTACTTAGGGCAGGGGTCCAGGACTGTAAGATGGAAAAAGCAAGCAGAGCACACGCTAAGATTTATGTGACAGAAGCATGTGTCCATCTGTTGCTTTCTGCACTTTATGGATGGGGTGCGACTAGTTACCTTAGCTCCAACTATAGTGGACTCTCCTGCCATGATTGACTGTAGCTTGGGACTGTTGGGTGTTTTGTTTCAGCAACATAAAATGACACTAAAGCAATTCTATGAATGAAAATTTGATAGCACAGAAGGATGATCACAAGCCAGGCACCGTGGTGCCCACTAATCTAAGCGCTTGGGAGCTAAGGCAAATCTGTGAGTTTGGTGTGTATCTGTGTGTGTGTGCGTGTGTGTGTGTGTGTGTGTCTCTCTGTGTGTGTGATGTGTTATGTAAAGAGGTTCATGTAAATATAAGTCCGAAAGGAACAATGCATGAATAGTTATCCACAAATGGCAAGAACACAGATTTATTGCTTCTTCATTTTGTTTCTATTTTCTTACAACAAACAGATAAAGATTTTGTAATAAGAAATTGTTTTGCTCATTTAAAAAAATGTGTGCCCTTCCACATACTTCCTTTTCCTTTCTCCTACTCTAACAGCTCTTGAACTAACAGGTACCAAATTTTCCTCTTCTGAATGACTCTTTCTGAACAGTGGAAAAAGTACTTAATCTCAAAGCTTGAACTCAGTCTTCATTGAGTGCAGACATATATCATCCAGTGAAGGATAGCATCTTCTACAAATACAATTCCGATAAAAGCTTTAATTGCTATAGCAACGTGTCAAAGCCAGGTGGTTTAACAACTAAAAGTTATTTTTCATAGTCTGGGGCTGCAAATTCAAGCTCAGGGTGGCACAATGGTCCCTTCCAAGGCTCACTTCATGGATGTAGAGATGTCCACGTGTTTCCCCATGTCTTTACCTAGTCCTTCCTTTCCAGCTGTCTGTAGCTAAATTTACTCTTTATAGATGAGCACAAATCACAGGGTCAGCAAAATAGCTTCGAAGTAAGGCACCTGCTCACAAACGTATAGCTCTGAGTCCTTTTACTGGAAGCTCACATGGTGGAAGGAGATCACTGACTTCTGAAAGTTCCACTCTGAGTTCATCCTGTGTACCATGACCTGCATCTCTCTCTCTTTCTAATAAATAAGTAAAAAAATTAAATAACACAAATCACATCAGGTTGAGATCCATCTTAATAACTTCATTTTAATTTAATTTCCTCTTTAAATACGCTCTGTCTCTAAATCCAGTACCATCAATATTTGAGATTTCAGTACATGAATTAAGAAAGACAGACACAGTGCAGCACCTAGCAGAACCTTTGCCCATGACATAACTTTACCGACAGGATCCTATGCTTCCATGTCTTCCACCCTGGCACTGAGCTTATATTGCATTGTATACACAATCATTATGCATTACTGGAGGCCATATTCTGTTAAGATGAACTTCAAAAAACATTCATCTCCATGCTGTTAGGTTCTTATGGTTGCCTGAACATATTCAAATATGAAATGCATAGAATCTGGATTCTGAGAATAGAAAATGAATTCTAGCTGTACTAATAGACAGAGGAGAAGAGAATTTAAAAGACTTAGTGGAAGAGGCAGTATCCATCATGGTGTTGTCTGTATTAGCAAAGATGTCTCTGAAGTCAGATATAAAAAGATGTCTTACTCTGCACCAGCTTTCAAGCTGGAAAGGTCTCACCTGCCACCCACTTTCTAGATCATTTCATACAAGTGCATTCTGTGTGCTTAGGAAAGAATTGCTTTTCCCTGGATGGGGCCTCTCTCAATTGATTCTGAGCTTCCCAATGACCAGCAGACTGATTGCTGTCTTATTGGAGGAGCTTCAAGGGCTCCTTACCAGACATGGAAGCTCCTGGCTCTGCATTTAACCCAATAGCCAAGATCTTTACTTGTGATTTAGCTGTTATCTTTTATAGAAATGAAAACTGAAGTGGCTATGTGCCATTTCCAATGCCTCTCTGAGTAAGTATAAAATTCACTTACTGCCCATAGAAAGTAACATATATCAACACTATCGTCAACTCCCACTTAACGCAAGGTTGGTTCGCTCATTCACTTCTGGATCTTTACCATGTACATCTCTTGTTCTCTTTCATGTCATTGTGTATTCACATACTCAAGGAGAGCAGAGGAAGAAAAAAAGAGTAACACAAATTCAGTTTTTTGGAAGAAAATCATCCTGAAACCAAAAGACAAAACAAAATAAGGGTTGATCTGCAAATGTTAATAATTCCTACTAAAATTGATACACTTCACTGCAGATGGTAGTATTTTGATAATTTAGTGACTCATAGGATAACTTATTACATATCATGATGTTTTTCTTTGTTACACTTTCAACAAGATTAACATGTTACATTTGCACCAGCAAGATAACTTAACACTTAAGTGCCTGTCTGCAATCCTGGTGACCTAAGTTCCATTCCTGTAGCACACATGGTGGAAGGAGAAAACTGACTTCCAAAAGTTGTCTTCTAACTTCAACAAGTTTATCAGGCATGCATGTGCCTGCTTTCTGATCTCTCTCTCTCTCTCTCTCTCTCTCTCTCTCTCTCTCTCTCTCTCTCTCTCTCATATTATTCTTGAAAAGGATACAATGATCTCACAATATTTCAAACTCATGTGTAAGAGAAACAGAAAGCAGCAAGCAGATTAATGCTAGCAATGTACAAACAGAAAAAAAGTCAGCTCTAAGAAATGCATTGTTTCTGAGCAAATATATCTTGACCAATGTTTAGTCTATTAAACCTTGTTTTAACTGAAGAAATACCCCACTAGTAATATGTTAGTGGTAAGTCTCGATCTATGTAAAAGCACAAAGATGGGAGGAGCAATGATATGCAAGATACTCCACACAAGTTAGGGCCGAAGCAATCATATTTGGACTTTACATGCCCTGCGCAATGTCCAACACACTATTGACCTCACAAAGTCTAGCATTTGCTAAAGGCACTAGGATCCTGGGAGGCAAGGGATTGACAGCCGCAGTAGTGTTCCTATGCTTAACGGGAGCCACATTCTGGGGAATGCCACTGGGTCCTTGCACCTCATCGTAGAGGCGAACCCAGAGGAGAGTTTGGCATGCACATTAAAGGATGCTCCGGGGAGGGAAGGGGGAGGGGAGGGCGGCACGGGGGTATAAGGGGTTGGAGGGAGGGGGGGACCTGTGTACCTGTTAAGTTTGTATGAGTGGAAATTTAAAAAGTCTCAATCTAATTTTATAACTTAGGTAATATAGAAATGATATTTTTATCATGAGGATGTAATCATAATATTAATAATAATGATAAAGCTAGATTCCATTGGCTCCTTCCTTGGGACAGACATTGTTCTAAATATTTTGTCATTTCATTCCGAGTTTACCACCATAAAATATTTAATATCATCTGCATTCATAGATGAGCAAACTGAAACTTAAGTTAAGTACCTTATCAAGACCTGCCAGCTATCAGTAAAGGAGCCACGATGCATGCATAAGCAGTCTGATTCCACAGTCCTCCAGTGTACATATCCTAAGATGTGTTCCAGATGGTCACATTAATTTCTCCTCATGCATCTTTCATCTGCTTCTTTCTTGCTTTTAGCCGACCCCTGCTTTCACTCCTCCATCTTCAGTTGGTCCAGATTCCCCACACTCCAAGCCACGTTACTGTTCCATCCTGTCTTTCTCTGAGCCCCATCTGCCACACCTCTTAGCTACATCGTCCTCAAAGGCTGCCAGAACCCAGAAGATTAAGAAAATTGGGGAGCTGGCCTTCCCCTGACCCCTTTCTGTTTCCATCAGGTATCTAGGAAGAAATTCGGAATGACATCTGTGCTGGTCTATGTCTATTTACCCCGGAAACAAGGCAAATTACAGGGTTATCTGAGGACTTTCAAAGAGGCAATAAGCAGTATCAGAAGACAGACAGCTGTTAGCGCCCGATGAGCAAGTGGAACGTGTCGAGCAGCTGAACTCCATGAGAAAGAAACTAAGACAGAACCAGGGATAATGTCAAACCTCAAGTGACTAGTTTGTTGCCAAGAAAGGCTATACTTGCACATCCTGGCTGCACTTGAGAATGTCTGTCCAAACTGTACCCAAAGAGGACAGTAACCTCCACAAAGACAATAAAGAGGGTTTGAAGAAGGCCTGTGCAGTGTGCAATGGTTTGATATTAACTACACCCAATGCTCATCTGTGCTAATTACATCTGCTCATTCCAGAAATGGTAATAAACTAAGCTCACACACATAAATCACCATGTGAATTTTCACACATTTAGCACTGTTTCTGCTTAAGGGAAAGATATTAGTCCTGCTGAGCAATGCTCAAGGTAACTGCTTGTTTCTGGGGACGCGGCATCCATCCTCATCAGGTATTTACGGCACAGTCTGGTGAGGGATTATAGGATTCAATTGAATGGAGTCTGGGTGCACTAAAGATGCTAAATACTGTTGGAGTCTCTGTTTCTGGAACTACTGATACCTCTTTACTCTCATCAGTTCATGTTTCTGTCCTTCCTCAGCCAATGTCCCATCAAGGATGCATCTGGTTGCTTGGCAACAATGAGGCAGATTCAAATGTCTTAAATAATAATGCAATCTTTAATCCAATAGAAACAGGTTAGAAAACAAGGAAGTTCATGGCGAGGAGCAAGGGGACGACAGCTTCATTTCTCTATGATTCTTGTGACCTTTCTTTTTGATATGGTTCACTTGGTGTAGTCATGGCACAAAGTAATGGGATTTGGAAGGGGTACAGTGACATTCTTCCGTGTTTCTAACAGGAGGATTGGGGTTTTAAGGCTAATTTAACACTAATCTGGGCTGTATGAGAATCTAAAGTCTTATGTAAGAAACAGAGAGAGAGACAGAAACAGAGAGACAGAGAGGGAGAGAGGGAGATTACATTTCATTCAAGTATAACATATAACTTGAGCATACTTATCATTATCACCTTATAAACACACACACACACACACACACACACACATAGAGCTACAGTCACTTGTGTCTTTTCTTTTCCCATATAGTTCCTCATCTGCTATCCTGTATCTTTACTATTGTTTACATTATATATGAGAAAAAATACTATGGTTGTATCTGCCCATTACTCATTCATCTTGCCTTATTGCTATAGCTAAGACATCAAATGCTAAATTTAATTACATTGGAAACAGTGGCTACATTTGGCTGCGGGCAGGAAATGAAGCAGATTCAAATATCTTAAATTCTTGATTTTAGAGGAAATACTTTCAGATTTTCCCCGCACTTAGTATAATATTGGCTGAAAGATTCCCTTATTAAGTCTTTGTTAAGTTGAGATATCTACTTTATTTTTTTTAAAGTTTCTTTTTTTATTAATACATTTTTATTATTATTTCAGCTCATACAAACTTAATAGGTACACCAGTTCCCTCCCTCCCTCCTCCTCCCCCCGAACCCCCTGCTCTCCCTCCCCTCACCTCCATCCCCCCCCCCCCGTGCCTCCCGCCCCGATTCCCAGAGTCCTTTCTTGCGCATGCCTGACTCTCCTCTAGGCCCTCCTCTCCGATGGCGTACAAGGACCCAGTGGCATTTCCCTGAACCCTTTCTGTGTTCCCCTTAAGCATAGGAACACTACCGTGGCTGTCAATCCCTTGCCTCCAAGGATCTTGGTGCCTTTAGCAGATGCTAGACTTTGTGAGGTCAATAGTGTGTTGGACATTGCGCCGGGCATGCAATGTCTAATTATGATTGCTTCGGCCCTAACTTGTGTGGAGTATCTTACAAATCATTGCTCCTCCCATCCTTTTGCTCTTACAATCTCACCGCCCCCTCTTCCGCAAATGTCCCTGAGCTTCAGGATGGGGAGAGATTAGTCTGGCCTAGTTCTAGGTGGTTGATATAGAGTCTCTGAAGTTCTGGATAGTGGTTCGTTGATTTTCTTTTGCAGTTTTGTTGCTCCTGTAATGCCCTTCACTCCATCGTGATGGGCACTGTATGTCACCCCCTGGTCAGAGACAGAAAGCTGTTAAACTGGAGTCTTATTATAAGAGCACATTCAAGGGTAGATGTAATACTTATACCCAAAAGTGGAATCGCAGGGTCATATGGCATTTGGCAATGGGAGGGGTCAATCACCCATTTGCAAAATGGTTACTTTTTAACCTGCCGGACTATAAGCCCTCCCCTTCTGGTGAGTTCATACCCCCTTAGTTGTAAATGATCAGGAACGAATTGTGAACTTAACTAGGTGTCACATTATTTTCTTGCAGTCCTTGATGGAGGCCTATTTTCTCTACTGTAACATGGTCACTTCTCTCCTTGTTTCTGGTGTGGCCCTCCAACCCTATCCCTCCTGTTCATAATGAATAGATACTGACTACCTCAAAGGTCTTTGCCACCTCTATTAATATTATTACATTATTTAAATCTATTTATACCCTAACCATCCTTTGCATTTTTGCATTTTTGAGCCATCCTTGAATCCCTAGGATGTGTTTCAAGTATTTTCAAATTTTTTGCATCTATAATTTTCTATTTTTTGCTATGTCCTTTTCCTTTTTTGTGGTATCAGGATAGTAGTAACCACTTACAAATTTGATAATTCCCTTTCCTTTCTATTTTATGGAACAATTTGAAAAATGTTATTGTTAGTTGTTCTTTAGTTTCTGATTGAATTCAGTGTGAATCTATCCAGTTCTGGACTGTTTTTTTTTATGTTCATCAAACTCTTTTTTTCAATTTTATTTGTTTTAATGTTGTATACATGAATATAGTGACTTTGTGTGTGTATATATATACACACACATATATATACATATTTTATATATACATATATAAAATAATTTCAACCTTTAGTTCCAAATTTTTTAATTAAGGGATTATTACTGCTTAAATTTCATAGCTTAGTTAATATAGGGTTCTTCCAATTGTATATTTCATCTTAGCTTATTTTAGTAGGTTTTATGTGTATATAAATATATTCACTTCCAGATTTTTAAATTTTGAGGAATATAGGTTTTCAATGAACTCTCAAATTATCCTGTAAATATTCATTGGTATCTGTTATAATGTCTTCTCCTTCTCCTTGTTAGCTTGTCTAGAGACTTGTTAATACTGTTTATCTTCACAAAGAGGCATTGTTCCGTTCCATTGATAACTTATATTGTTCTTTTAGTCCCTGTTTCATCAATTGCACTTATCTTTATTATTTTTGCCTGCAAGTTTGGATATTGGTTTCTTCATGTTTCTCAAGGCTCTCAAGTTGCATAATGAGCTTATTTGTGATCTCTTTGAATATTTAATGTAGACATTTATGTTATTCCCTCTTTCACCACATCTCACAGATTCTGATTATGTTGCATTTTTATCCTCATTTGATTCTAGGAAGTTTTTAATTTCCACCCTGATTTATCTGACAGCATGCCAATCATTCCTATATCATTGAATCTTCATATACTTGTATATTTTCTGTTATTTATTTTGTTGCTGATTTCTCAAATATAGCAAACTATTCGATTTCCTTTTACTTTCTAAGTCGTGTTTTATTTCCTAAAATATAATCTGTTTTGGTGACATTTCCATGAGCTACCGAGAAGAATGTTTATTCGGCAACTCTTAGGTGGAATGTTTTGTAAAGGTCTGTTAAATCCACTTGATCCTGAGTGTCATTTAGCTGATATTTCTTGTTGTTTTTTCCTGGGTTCCTTTTATAAAGTTGACTCTCCCTGTGTTCCATTCATATACTATCAAAATTGTAATGTTTTCTGGACAGATTGTTCTCTTTACAACATGTGGTGGTCTTCTTTGTCTCCCCTAATATGATTTGAAATCCACTGTGTTGTGTACTAGTATAGTGACTCATGATTGATTGGAATCTTTCTACCCTTTGACATTCATGCTCTGTTTATCTTATCAATCATATGTGTTTGCAGGCAAATAATTTTTATTTTTTTAATTCAATCTGGTGGGCAGTGTTTTTTGATGACAGATTTGAGACCATTAACATTCAAAGGTATTGAATATTTCAGGTATTAATTCCAGTGATCTTGATATTTTAGTATCGCATGATGCTTTTTTTACTCCTTATCTCATTTGTTCTTCTAATGTTATTTATTCTTTCCTGTGTCCTATGGATCTCTTTGTCTTGCTCTCCAGTATACAGTGCTTAAGAATCTTCTACAGTGATCATGAATTCCTTCAGTTTATGTTGAACAAGGAAAGCTTAATTTTGCCTTCAATCTTGAATATTAGCTTTACAAAATTCAGTAACCTGAATTAGCAATTGCTTTCTTGCAAGGTTTGAAGTACACCATTCTATACTCCCTTGGCTTCTAGAATTTCTGTTGAGAAATCTGCTCTTACTGCAATGAACTTGTTTTTAAATGTTCCTGGACACCTCTCTTGCAGCATCCAATATTCTTTCTTTCTTCTGGATAATTTAGTTTTAACTATAATATGACAAGAGGTTTTCTTCTAGTCTTGTCTCTTTGGTATGCTAAACCACTCCTATATGACCATCCCAAGATTTGAGAAGTGCTTTTTCGCAAAAAAAAGTTTGAGGAATGCTATTATTGAAATTGCTTTATATGCCTTCAGATTATACTTCTTCCCATATATCCATGATTTGTAAGCCTTGTCTTTTAGTGGAATCCCAGAAATTTCACAGAATCTCTTCAACTTTTTTCTTTAGCATTATTTGAATGCTCTTATTAGTCCACTTTGTCCTCGAACTCTGATATCCTGTCCTTCACTTGATCATTTTTATTGGTGAGACCTTATACTGACTTGTTTATTTGACTCACTGGGATTTTCATTCTCATAATTTTATTTGACTTTGTTGAATCCCTCTTTCATACTTAGTATTATCTTCCTCAGTTCATTTGGTTGTTTGTTTATATTCTCTTTTAATTAATTTGGGAATTCAATTGCTTACCAATTTTCTTAAGTATTCTTTCACTCAATCTTTGTCTAGGGTCTTGTGTATTAATGCTTCACCTTCTTGGAATCCATTATTGTGAAATTGCCAATTTATAAAAAGGCTATGTTTCCTTGTTTCTCATGTCTCTTATGTTTCTGTGTTAGGACTGTATCTTTGGCAAGATTTATTTTGTTAATCTTCTGTATTTTAATGACTTATAAGGATGACTTCCAGGCACTGACTTCCAAGACCAATTTCCAAGGACTATTCCTAGAGACTCAGTGAAAATAATTAATTTAAACTGTTGCTGAACCCAAACCATCTGTTAGAGTTTGTTAAAGCACTCTTTTCTGTAGACCTTCCCTTCTTTATATACCAATAAGAAGTGGTCAATATTCTCTCCCTGGGGGATCTGTTACCTCCTTAGTGTACTGAGTGTGCATAAAGAAAATGACGGCACCCAGAACCGGCAGTTCTGTCTCCATGAATCTCAGACCCATTCAGCATCAGACAGCCTCCTGGAAGAGTGCAGCTACAGGAATCATGTATCCAACTGGAGCTTTAGAATTCACAATCCCACTGGTAATGAATTTTATAGCAGATCAATGGCTCTGGAGATAGGAACACCACTAATCCAGTCTCAACCTCTCAGATTCTGATTATCCTCAAGAGCAGACACAGTTTCTAGCCACTAAAGGTGAGACTACCACCTGCTGTACATTTCAAAGTGTTAGCCAAGCCTCTTGCCACCTGTGCTTGCTGGCGTATCAGCGTCCAGCCCTCCCTTTCCATGACTGCCTATAATGACTCTCTCACACCCTGGGGTTTGTGAGTCTTCATTTGATTCCATACACTGATCTGCCCACTTCTCCCTCTGGCTGGGTGGCTTAGAGAAATTCCAATTATCAATCCAGATAAAGCACTTGCAGAGGCTAAAAGGAGGCCATCCTGGCTCTGTATCTTTTCTTTAAAGGTTATAAACTGTCCACTTATTTCTTATTTCGTAGAATTCTCACTTGGCTAAAAAATGGAACCACCATTATTGGTAGTCATGAGTCAGGACCCAATAGCTCAATCTGGGACTAGATTTTCCTAAGTGGTGGTGGTGGTTGGAAGAAAGGAAACTGGATAATTCTGAAGATCAATTTCTAATGATTGGCTATTGTAAATAGGTAACAGTGAGTGATATAGTCAAAAATATCTCTACCTTCAGACAAGTGAAAGTTGATGAACATATTGTTTCCCAAAAGTTCTGTCTGTATGTCTTTTGCTTCCCCAAATATCTAGTCTTTTTAAATATAAAGCCCAGATTTAGAATTTTCCCTTTTTTTAGTTACTTTCTTTATAAATGGGATAACAACAGACTGACCTAACTCCTCCGATTTCAAAAGAAGAATGAAGTGAGGAAATAAAAGAATAGAAAAATAAATAAATAAATCAGAGTCCAGGTACGGTGATGCCTGCCCTCCATCCATCTTAGTGCTGAGGAAACAGAAGCAAGATGACTGCGAGTTAGAGACCTGACACACAGCAAGATACATAGCAAATACACAGCAAGACCACAACTCAAAGAAGATACATAGTAACTACATACCTTAAACTCCAATAAATATTTCGATCATGTAGCCCTCCTCATACCCAACCAGTGTTTCCTGTCACCACCAAAAGAAAACTGACTGTGTTGCCTTTCTGTCCTTCCCTTCAGCAGTCTTGTGCACCACTCCTCAAGCTACTCCCTTCGGTAACTGTGCATGCGCATGCGTGCATGTGTGAACAAAAGGGCATTTGAGTGTGTGTGCTTGTGAAAACATGGGGGCGACATCCAGGACATCAAGAATCATCCTGGATGATTGTTCTACTTCCTTATTGCTTTACTCTGGGGTTCCCCAGGCTCCACCTTCCAGGGTCAGAATTGACTAATCCACACAGAATTTTTATATGGAATCTGGGGATCCAAACTCAGATTCTTTTACTTACCTCTACAGTGGTACACAGAGAGGAGAATAAAAGGGACAAAAGAAACTGCATGGAGATTCACCATCCAGAAGTCATAGGTGGTTAAACAAAACTCCCAGTACTAGGTGAGATGTTATTACTCCCAAAACAATAGCCCATTTCCACTCTTTGGGGTTTCCCACCAGAACCTGATGGTAAGATTGTTGATGAAGACACTGCATATTATAGCCACAAGTTGAAACTGATCTGGAAACTTCCTCCTTGCAAGCTAGCAAGGAGGCAATACAGGTCCAAAGGGGGGGGGCATCAACAGTTTTATCCAGCTATGAATGCTATGAGCTCAAATAAGAACAAGCCAGGTAGGATGAGACTATCAGTAATCATTATCCTAACTTCACAGAAGCCTACAAAGAATGGGCAGCAGGATTTTAAGACATAACTTTAGTTCTTCACTGTTATTAGTTAAAAAAAAAAACTGCTGCCTGAATAAATTGTCTCAGTTTTGTTCTAGGTTCATTATCCACCAGTCGATCATCCATTTATTTACAGATATGCCCCGTTTGTTCTGGCCCCCAACATCTGCCTCTGTGTCTCTGTTTACAGACTGCAAGCAGCAGCATTCTATTCTGTGTCTTAATCTGCCTATGGTAACAAACATATCATAGACTGGATGGCTCACATACAGCAAATTCTTATTTCTCAGAATTTTGGAACTAAAAGTTTGATTTTCATACTGTTAGTGTTTATCTATGAGGCTCCACTTTTTACATTTTTTTCTTGGGCTTATTTTATTTTATTCGTTTACTTGAGACAATGAAAGAGAATGTGTGTGCATGTCATGGGGCATGCGTGGAAGTCAGAGAACAACTTTCTGAAGTAAATTCTCTTCTTCTGGTATCAAACTCAGGTTACCATGGCTGCAGCAGGCACCTTACCTGTTGAGTGGAGAGAAGATTCAAAGTTGAAATCTGCTTTCCCTTTCCCCTATAGAAAATTTTTTATTAGAAGGGGACAAGCAATTCCCATTTTTCCTTTGGGACTTGTCAATTTTAGATAAGGGTGAACAGGTGGATTATTCTGTTCTTGGGCTACTGTCACACATCCAAGGCTGGCCCATATATGTATGTCCAGGCAGATCAGCTCTGAAAGCCGCCTGTGGGCAAACATTCTGCTGCTCCCCTGTATCAGGGGAGAGGAAACAGAAAGTGAATTGCCACTGTGGCTATGCGATAACTTCATCCCTATACTGTCTCTCCTGGTAGAGCTAGACTGTAACCGTTGGAGGGTATGAACGGTGTCACTCAACCTAGCTTTTCCTGTACTCCCAGCCACAGAAAATGACTGTGTGTTTCAAGTCTCTTTGATATGGAAAAGTGCTTCCTACCATCTCTACTCATTCACCCTACTCTATTCCTTTATCCCTGATATTAGAGATGGCCTTCATTGCACTAAGAAGTATGTCGAGTAGCCTATCTGTCATAGTAGGGCAAATGTAGGTCAGTCATAGACTCTGTGGATTTCAACTCAAGTCAACAAGTATTTGAAGGGTGTTGTTCATGGCTAGCATTTTCCTGAAATTTTCCGGGGCAGTCAATAGACACAGCATTTGCCACTCTGAGCAACTTGCCATTTATCTTTAAGTTCTACTACAAGCCCTTAGTCACAGTCCTGACTCGTAGGGTGAACAAAAGTTGTCTTTTCTCAGATTTCATGCTTTTCAAAACCAACCGTAGTTGACCTCTGAAATTTGGCAAGGGATTAACAGCCACAATAGTGTTCCCATGCTAAAGGGGAACACAAAAAATAGCTCTAGGCAATGCTACTGAGTCCTTATACCTCATCAGAGAGGTTGACCCAGAGGGAAGTTTGGCATGCACACTAAAGGATGCTCCAGGGATGGGGAGAGGGGACAATGGGAGAAAGGGAGGGAGGGGAGGAAGGAAGGGGAAAAGGGGGGAGGGAGAAAGGGGATCCAGGTAGGGGTAGAGGGAGGGAAGGGAATGGGGTACCTATCAAGCACGAACTTAACCATTACCTAGATCATAGAATTTAGGAGAAATATCTTTCAGCCACATGGTGGTTTTATATTCGTCTATCTCAAAATTACCTCCCTCAACAGCTCACTTAGTTGTCTGATGAACAAAGAGAAACCAATGCAACACAAATTTGAAATTATATGTAATCATGTCCATGGAGTACTCTACTTGGTGAAGAAGAAATGAAAGCTTAGCAAGAGGTCAGGGTTCTTTTTTTGAACAGATGGCTCACATAGGAAAAGGACAAGTGACCCAGCCTTTCTTTTTGCTGTCTGCAGCATGGAACTTTCTTACGCTGCTCCTAAATTTCTTTTATTTTATTTTCAATCAATGTCTAGTTTCTTGCAGTTTTTCTGTGCTTGTCATTGCTTTTTTTTTTTTTTTTTTTTTTTGGTGCCATGTACAATGTATACTGATAGCTCCTGGGCTGCATACTAGAATGGTCATTGGCTGGAGAAAATCATTCTCCACCTCCAGTTATAAGCATCATGTGCGCATGAAACCTTTAAGTCCGACTAGTGAAAAATTTGAGTCTTGAATTAATCTAGAGTAGTAGCAACTGGTTTATATCATGTGGTTCTGTTGGTGACATACATTCCCATCTTTTGTGTTTAGGGTAACTCTTTACATTTCCCTCAGTTGTCTATTGTTGCTTAACTGACTTCTTTCAGGTCAGTGATTTAAAACAGCAATGGTTTATTTAGACTGCAGTTCTTCAGGTAGTTCTTCAGATCTTACTGGAGTCATTTGAAGTTTCTGATCAGCTGCTAGGTCGCCTGAGAGCTAGTTGACCTAAGAAGGCCTTTGTGAAATTATTTGCTGTCCTACGTGATCTCTCACCTTCCAGTTTCTGGGCCAGGTCATATGATAATGGTAGGTTCTTAAGAGCAATGGCAGAAGAACCTGAACGTCCCTCTTAAAGATATTAAATAGCTGCAGCATATAGCCCAAGGCATACTGATGCTCAAGGAAAGTAACATTCACGGCCTGGTGCAGTTGCTATTCTTTATGCTGTGAGACAATGCTCACAACACTATAAAAAAAGAAAGGGACATTAATTTGACTTACACACTCCAGAGGGAATATATCCCTTATGAAGGGTATATCATAGCAGAAGACACGACTAAAGACAGAAGCACAAGGCCAGTTGAGGTCACGACAGCCATCAGGAAGCAGAGAGACAATGAGAACAAATTGAGAGGAAACAGGGCCAGCATACCAAATCCTAAGGCCCAGACTCCACCATGACCTTTCCAACACTGTATCAATACCAGCTAAGGATGCAAGACATGACATCCATGACAGTCCTGAAATAATTACAGTCCTGAAACAAAGAGATAGGAGAAAGACTCCAAATATTGAGGGAGGAGCTACAAGTACTATGACTTGTATTGCAATCTGCCATCCTTGTTCTCTGTGGCTTATTCACATTCAGCATTTCCAAATCCTATCAAAGGGAATGTTAGTATCCATTCAGTTTGTATTCATCCCCAAAGATCCTTCATTTTCAGATCCTTGAAAAAGAAAATAACATTATTAGTAGTATTCAGTCTAGGTGAGTCACTGTCCTTTATTACTGGATTATTCAATATTCACATTCCCATTTTGCCATTGAGGAAATTTCGACTCAGAAAATCCCATATAGTTCAGTCTACATGGCTAAATGCCAAAATTGAGTCTTGAAATTGTGCTTAGGTCTAATCTCAAACTTCTTTACATTTTTAATGTTCTTTGCATGGTCACTTTTATATGATTCCCAATATGAATGAATGAATGAATGAATGAATGAATGAATGAATGAATGATGGTGAATCAACTATGGTTTACTGTTAATCAGATAATTTATTATCTTTTTAATAAATATGTCAGAATTGCTCAAGCCATGCCCCCCTTATCATTGGTCCTTTGCCAACATCCTTTCTCTGTCCTTTCATGTGTTAAATGAGGCAATCACCTAGGAGTTCAAAATTGTACTTGTGTTGTCACACTTGATGAAGCTGGTCCAAATGTCAGTGCTGACACATTGATAATTCCTACTGGTGTCATGCTAGTCTAATAAGAGTTAATATTGAGAAAGTCATCAATTCTGTTTAGAATTTTTCAACAACTTTGATGGCAAATAATGCAGATTTATGATCTATGTTTTTGTTGGGCCATTTATAAAGCTTGATTTCTTTGATTAAATTTTATTATCTCTGAGAGTGATGCAAAGGAACAGATCACATCCTTTTAGAGGTGGAATTAAATAAGCCCCTCTAAGTCATCCCACCATTTGATGTACCTCCTCTTTGTGGCAAATGAAAGGTCAAACTGTAAGTGTTGTGGGGGTGGGAGAAATAGCTCAGTGGGTACAGTGTTCACAAACATGAGGACCTGAGTTTGATTCTCAGAATCCATATAAAAAACCAGACATGGCTGTATGTTTGTAATCCCAGAACTAGGTAGGCAAAGAGTATCCCTGATGCTCACCAGCTAAACAGTCTAACCTAATGGGTAAATTCTAAGCCAATGTGTGATTCTATCTGAATAAACAAAATGGATAGTAATGGAGGAAGAATAATAGCGAAGGTTATTGTCTTCTGGCCTACACACACACACACTACAAAGTGAAGTAATAAAATATAAATGTTTTTACTAACTTGATTCTCTTGTTCTTTAGAACTTTAAGTTGTTATGCTGAACAGTTCATAGAGTCAAAGAAAGAATGACATCATCTTTATTGTATCCTGTACTGTTAGTACTTATCAGGACACAGTGACTTTATTAAAAATGACAGAAGTAATTGCTCTGGGAGACAGGCATTGGCTGGCTATATGACAGTGATGGCATGTAACAATTTCCTTTAAAATATTCATTTGTGAGCCAAGCATTTAGCTCAGTTGGTAGAGAACTAGTTTAGTATTTAATAAGTCAGATATCTGATCTCCAGTACCACATACCAGGTTGTGGGAGTGCACGACTATAATTCTAGCACTTCAGAGGTAGAGACAGAAAGACCAGAAGTGTAGATTCTTCCTCACTTTATAGAGAGTTTATGCCAGCCTGGGATATGACCCTATCTCAAAAAAAGTCAAATAAAAATGCATATTGGGGCTGAACAGACAACTGAGGGGTCATAGCCTTTGCCTCATAAGCAAAAGGACCTGAGTTCGGATCCCAGACCCCTTTAAAAATTCCAGGTGGAAATGGCCCTTCTGACCTTTAAGGCAGAACCTTGAAAAAAACCTGGACAAGGCAATAAGGAAAAAAGAACAATCCAGGATGATTCCTGAAGTTACCACAAGCACACACAGTACCTTCTACATCACACACACCTACACACACACACACACACACACACCCCTACACATGCAATATATATAACTAATAATAAAATGTTATGACTAAATGTTTTCATATTTAATGCCTTTGGGATTGTAATAGCACGCAAATAAATGAGAACCTTCACCAAGATAGGGCATATTGTTAGAAATTTTGTTACTTATTGTTAAATCACTGAGCCCTAAGCAATTATCATATAGGTACAAGAGTGATTTTTAAGGAAGCAATGAAACCCTTGCATTGGTTTAAGCTCCAATAATTTTTACAGTATACATGAAAGCGTACTCTAGTGGTACAGTTTGAAGAAAGGTAATGAATATAATAACATGCAATTAAAAAGAAGAAAATATTTTTTCTATATTTTTCCCTTTTGCCTTATTGGCAGTTGCTAGGCCATTATTACAGTGTGATCAGCAATTTTCTCTGTGGAGACGATATTAATTGTGTCTAAAGACTCTCTAGTGCTTCGTATCATCATTCAAAAGAGAAAGACTGCTTTAATTAAGTGTCAAGAACTATTCTGTGAAATTTGGCCAGCATTCCTACTAGCCAGTAATGTTAATTGGCAATCTTTAATAGAGAATCTTAGAGAAATTCATATCGCAATTAACATAACTTAAGTTGCTAGGGGTACATGAATCATTTACAAATGGCATCTCTGATCTTTGAAGAAAGTGTTCAAAGGCACCAGTATCTCATGTCCTAGATCCCCTCGTTGGCATGAATTAGTTTTTCAAAATGTTGCTAATTAGCCAACCTGAGAACAAGCACAATAAAAATCAACATCTTTACTAATTGATGAAATGCAAACCAAAGTCATTACCAAGAATCACCTTTTTCCACTTAGAATGACTCATATCAAAACATGAAAGATAGAAAGTATTGGATTGGCGAGAATGTTGGAGAAAAGACAACCATACACTGTTGAAAATGTAAATAAATGATTGAAGCTATTAGGAAAAACACCACGGAAGCTCCCTTAACGGGGCATATTCCCAAAGACAGCAAAAGCAATATTTATAGACCCTTCTCACCACCAGGAAGAGATCAGAAAGTCACTGGCAACTTCTCTTATTTATTACAACACTAGTCACAATTCCTAGCCATCTCACCAGCCTCAGCCATTTTCCTCTGAATCCACTTTTAATTTCTTCTACACTGGGTTCACAGTTTCTAGACTCCTGTGGTTTTACCTTTTAAATTCATGCTACTGTTTCAGAATGCGAAAGTCCAATATTTGTTTCCTCTGAATCAAAGATTGACACGATGGCCATCCTGGTGACGGTCACAGGCATGCATGTCCCTTGGTTCTCCTGAAATGCACACACTTCACCTGCTGCACCATATCACACAGCACTGACCCTCCACCAACTTCCTGCTGACTTACATCCTTTCTGCTGCCATGCCTTCCTCTCTTCCATACACTTGCACACATCACCCATTGCTCATTAAGGAAAACTACATGGAAAGCAAAAGTTTTGAGACTTATCTCGAAATGGGTTGTTTTTCCCATTCTGCGGTACTACACAGATTGGGAGAGTAATTGCTTCTCTGTTTTCTCTGTTCTCACTCCATGGAAAACCTTTTTTTAGAAGTTGTACTCAAAGTGGCCCTGATTTTTTTTATCTTTCATCTCCCATTTCTCACCTCTTTGTCTTCTTTTCTGTTCCAGTCCCTAGATATATTAACCAACTTTGTAATCCAAACATCATGTATGATTTTCATTTTTATGTCATTTCTATGGTTCTTTGTTGTAATGTATTAAGTCTTACTTTGCTTCCATTACATGGATAGAGCATCATGCTTTATATCAGTGCAGAGATTCACGGTGCTGCTTTGAAGCTTGTGTTTCCTCCATTTCTGTTTCTTCATAATTATTTTTATCTCTATTTTTGCATGGTAAGATTTCCTCAGATAGTTAACTAATCCTTGTATGAAGTATGGAAGATGTTGAGTGACTAGAATTGCTTTGCTCCTTAAAGCTAATCAATCTCTGTCTTCACCATACACTATTTCTTATAGACTTTCTTTTTTTATTTTTTATTATTTATTCAATTGTGCATGGGTGCGTGTGTGTGTATGAATGTGTGTGTGTGTGTGTGTGTGTGTGTGTGTGTGTGTGTGTGTGTGTGTGTGTAGAACCACCATGGACCGCCTCTACCTCCTCCTTGTTTACTCTGCCCTGGGACTCACAAGCTCCGCCCTACCAGGACCAGAAACGCAGGCCGCTCTCACTTCGCCCAGAGTCTATACGTGGGGTCTAGGATCCGAACTCGGGACCTTCTGCCTGCAAAGCAGAGGCTTAATCCCTGAGCCACCTCTCCAACCCTGTTATAGATTTTCTAATATTGACACCTTTTGCTTTTCCTTATGGCGCTGATCAAAGTACTTATCCAAAGGTCTTACTTAGAAAGTGAAAAGCCTGACACTGGTGCTATGATGTCAAACATACATCAGCTCTCAACCTTCATTCTGCATATGGTTGGATCATATTCCAGCATTAGAGTTACATGTGCATTTACCTGTGCATTTACCACATGGCTAAATCTAGAGTAAACTGCACACGATCTCATCCTAGCTATCTTCCCTCTGACCTTGCATCCAGAGATACCCAATGCTGCCAACTCCAGAGACTTTGGAGTTTTATAATGTGTAAATCTTGGTGTTTCTCAGTTCATCCTGTTGATGTGATAGGGTTTTCTTTCTGGTTTTAGCTAGTCAGTTACCTAACTTATCCATCTGCTTCCCACTTCCAAAATTATGCTGTTGCTGCCTTTTCTCTCATTTTATCCTTTTCTAGTTTATCTTTTCAAGTGATCTCATCACTGTATTTTAGTGAGTTTTTCAAAGAGGCCAAAACTAGATGGATATATTCAATCTCTCACCTTTGCCTTAATTATGTGTGTGTGTTCAATCACAATATAAGCTATATTTTTATTGTTGATAAAGTAAAAAAAAATGTCTGAAAATTGCTTCACAAAAAGCCATCAAAAGTAGTCTAGACCAGTCATGCCAATCATATATTCTGGTTAACATAAAAATCTTTTCATAGATCCAATAAAGAGTTGAAGGAAGACATGTGGGACTAAAGATGTATCATCCACAGGATATTCTCTAACTCTTTTTTGGGAGGGAAGTATATAAACTAATTTAACTTCTCTAATAATATACCTCCTCATCTTTTGTCTCAGGTTTATCCTGTTATTCTGATTCATAAATTCTCTGCTCCTTGCCAAGAAGTCATAGCACTGAAATGTAAAATCAGCAGCACTCCCTGCTAGATTATATAGTCTCTATTCATCTACAATCACCAACTGTGCTAGCGACATTGCTAAGCACAGCATGTACATTTGGATATATACCTGTGAAATATATATACCTGCTCAAAATATTAAAATTAAATTTTTGATAAGACTTATACTTTAAAAAGTGAAAAAGTTACCAAATATAAAAACTAACATATGCTATAGGTATGAGTATCTGGGCTTGTTTTTTAGATATAAATATAGTTTCTCTTGTCTGGGTTTTATTCAATATTTTATTGTTTTAATCCTAGAGTCTATAAAAATTAATGGAAGTTGGCTAGGGAGATGGCTCGGGGATTAAAAAGCCTTTGCCTCACAAACAAAAGGACCTACTAGTTCAGGTCCCTGGACCCCATGTAAAAATGAAGAGTAGAAATTTCTGTCCCTGGAGGGCAGAGCCTGGGAAACCACAGAACAAAGCAATAAGTAGGCAGAGTAATCTAGGATCATTCCCACTGACATCCTTGGGTCTCCACAAGCCCATACACTTAAACACCTTCTGGTACACATATATAACACATACACATTCACAAACACAAAAAAATAAAATAAAATAAATTTTAAGAAATAATGGAGGTATGCACATTCACAAGCACAAAAAAATTAAAATAAAATAAATTTTAAGAAATAGTGGAGGTATGCTTGTGGTTGAATCAGAAATTTTACTATTATTATCTTTATTTCTATTAAAACTCAATGAGTTTCTTCACAATTTTTTAATTTTTTAAATTTTTTTCTAGTTTTACAAGTATATTGAGTAATTATCCCTGCCCCCCTACTTTTCTTCTCCCGCCCTCTCCTCCCCTCATCAATCCCATCCTACTGCCTATCTGCTTCTATGATTCCCAGGGTTCCCTGTGGACCATCTGCTCTAGTGCGCGTTCAAGCCTCTGTGGCCCTTCCTTGGGCAGACCCACTGATAGGATCACTCCCCTTCACCTCTCAGCCCTAGTCCATAAGATTCCCACTACATAAAATTATTGCTCCTGAGATCCTCACTAATCTATGGGGATAGTTGGTATGTCCGCCATTGTGCAGGTCTAGTAAAAACAAGTCTAGTTGAACTGAGTTCCTGGATTCAGCACACACACCATGACAACAGATGGCCATCAGTGTAATAATGGCATAACTATCAAGAAAACAACCAAGAGCTTTCTGATTGAACTCAAGACCTGCTTGTCAGAATGGAACACATTCCTGTTACTGCTAACTAGAACAAGAACCTAAAAATGGAAAAAAAAAAAATAGATCAATGGGGAAAAGCAGTCACTGAACCTATAGATAGGAAGACAGAACATCAACCTGCTCTGTAAATAACTTCTATTATATCCATAGATTTGAAGAACACTTAGCACTCAACTTAGAAGTCTTCTTCTACCACAGAGGTAGAGGATCTCAACACCCTGACAGGATGCACCTAGGGTAGTAGAACAGTGAAATAGACAACAATGGCCAGCCATAATGCAGAGTACCAGCGATTCAGCAAGGCTCATACAGAATCAAGCCAACTTAATCTCTCCTCATCCTAAGGCTTTGGGAACCTCACAGAAGAGGGGGTGGTGAAATTGTAAGAAACCTGAAGATGGGAGGGTTCACCATTGGACAAGACATTCCATTCAAGGCAGGACTTCTGTATCTAGGAAGTATCTGCAGGGAGACTTGTCCTTACCAGACTTGCATTATGACTGACATATCAACATGACCCCATAGACTATCGAGAGATAAGAACATGCAGTAGAATCCTTTAGAACTAAAGTTGGATGAGTGAAGGAAAATACCCCTATCAGTGGCGTGTCCTGAAGAGAGGCAAATTGGTATGCCATAGAGGCCTAAACCCTCACAAGGGTAGACAAGCCAGAGGCAACCCTGGGGTCCGTAAAGCAAACAGGAAAGAGGGTGGGATGGATTGCTGAAGGGATAGGAGGGGGATGGAGGTAAGCAGGGATAAGTATTCAGTATGCTTGTAAAACTAGGAAAATAAAATAACAATCGAAAAAACAGTATAGTCAGTTCCTAAGTTACAAATATTTGAGTTGAAGGCATAGCTCAGTGGTAGAGCGCTTGCCTAATATGCTCAAGGACCTTGATTCAACTCTTAGCCTCTCACAAAATAAGGATAAAACCAGCAAGAGACATGCATACAAGAAAAGAAAGGGCTGGACTAATCTCTGGAACTACAGTGTATTTCCTGAAGGCCACAAGTACCTGAAGGCTTTGTCACCAACTGGATCTGAAACTAAACTTTATGGTAGAATTCAAAATAAAAATAACTGCCAGAATGCAAAATAAAATTATACGTTTCCAAGTGGTACACACTGCATGTTGCTGGAATCTGAAAGTTTCATTCTAATGATTCTGAAATTCTCCCCATTTGGGATGTCCCTTGCTCACTGTAGAATCTTCCTACTGCAAATTCAGCATGAAAATGGCTGCCAGATCAAGAAGGAGAAAGGAAATGAGAGGGAAAGAGAAGGAAAAGAAGAGGAAAAAAAGTGAACAGAAAGGAAAAAGGAAAAGAAAGGAAAGGAGAAGGAGAATGTGACTGGGTGTGGGCAGCACTCCTTGGGAGAGAACCTGGTAGAGGTGAGGCCTTCAGGGCACCTAGAGAACCTGTCTATCAGCAAGGCAGGAGAAGGCCACGCCACAGCAAGGCCCAATGGAGGCTCTGAGCTCTCAGTAAATTTCTCTCACATGTTTAATTTCAAACTGCTGAGAAATTGACTTTGACATTAAACATCAGCTGACTCAGAGACAAATGAGATTATAAGAGAATATGCCAAATTTTAATAAGATTTGCCTCAGAGTGTTAGAACCACAGGCATATTTTTTCTCATCCTTTTATGATTTGATTTAAAATGCAGGAAGGAAGGATGGGGAGAGACTGGTCTAGCAGGTACAATGTTAGAATTAGATGGGAGGAATGAGTTGTGGTGTTTTGTGACACACTCCAATGATATACAGTTAATAATGATACACTGTATATTTCTGAGAAAGGATTTTGAACTATGCTTACAGTTTAAAAAAATGAAAAGAGGCTGTGGAGATGGCTCAGGGGTTAAAGGCTTTGTCTCACAAGCCAAAGGACCTGGGTTTGGCTTTCCAGATCCCACTTAAATTTCTGGACATACATAACAGCTTGTGATTCCAGTCCTCGAAGGGGGTAGGGGGCTGGGAAACCCCAAAGAAAAGCAATAAGGACGTAAAACAATCCAAGATGATTATCAATGTCACCCTTGGAGCTCCCCAGGCACACACACTCAAATGTCTCTTCTGCACATGCACACGTACGCATATGCACACATGCGCACACACATGCAGAAATAAAAAGAGCACTTAGGTCTGTGTGCTCTTCACCAGATACATCTCCTCAGGCATTTCTTACCTCACTGGACCCTTATTATTGACAGAGACTAACCCTTAGGCTCTTCCCGCCCAAAGACAACCTAGGGAACCAGATGATGGCCCAGAGCCTATAGAGAGCTGGGGGACTGTGGTGCTAAGTGTAAAGTGGGGTGATGGAAACAAGTGGCTCTGCAGGCTGGGGTACCAACATTGTGTTCTAGTGCCAGGAAAAAAATAATGCTGGACATTCTGGTGTGGATTCTGAGGAATATGGTTTTCAGTATTTACCCAATGGAATAATTATTCCAAATGTTACTTACTGCATTCATTGGAAATGGCATGATGATTCATCTACCTGCATTGTTTGAGAAAGTGGAGAAAAATATTCAGAATCAGAATGTCTTGAAGACTGAACTCCGACAGAGCTAATGTATTTGATTTTCATGAGGCAGTCAATTATATCAAGGAACAAGAGACAAAAAAAGCAGTAATATATATATATATATTGGGTACCACGAAAAAAAATCTTCTATGATACCCCAAAGATGCTCAGAGTGGACTTAGGATGTATGATCTTATTTCTGCCTTGGATCTCTGAAGGTCTCAAGTTACAGCTACCTAGAACTATCCTGTCTACCCTTCTTTGGAAAGTCACTGAAGGTGAATTATAAACACCCAAGGGTTGTATGAAAAGGGTTAAACAGATAGTGAAGATGGAGTTCATTTCCTATAGAAGGCCCCACATGGACCCCTGAAGAGTTTCTTTGTACAAAATACAAGTAATGATCATTGCTTAGTGGACTGACTCTTTTGTAGCCTCTTCACTGTCACAGATGCTATTGGTGCCTTTTTCACAGAGCCAGACAATGGTACAGGAGAATTATCACAAACAAGGGGTAGAAAATCTGATGCTGGAAAAGATGATGTGTCCAGTTGGACCTTCTTGTACTCAAATGCAGTCATATGGTCAAAAAATTTACTGTTGGCCCTTATCAAGTTGGATTGTGGACACATTTGCAGATATCAAAGCTGGAATTACTTGCAAGTTGGACGATGAAATCATAGTTCATTTCCCAGAAAACTAAGAAATTGTAAATTAAGTGGAAGTTCAGTATGAGACTCTCCCAGATAAAATACAGTTGTCGAAGGGAAGGATGTTTAAAAAGCTACCTATTAATGCGCAGAGTTATGTTTGGTTTACTGAATACAAGCTGCAAATTCCAGTTAAATGGCTGAAGAAAGGCCAATCCAGAGCTCTCACAAGAACTGCCAGTAACGCCCAGAATATTTCTCATGAGGGAGGGAAAAAGACGTCCTACAGATTCAAGAATAAAGGAAGCGAAATGAATTCTGGGCCAGAGCTTGCTGTATGATGGATGGCAGCCCTGTCAGTCTCATGTGTCAGTCACAGATTTATTCATTGCTCTTGTTGATCCCGGAGCCATGTTTTTCTGTCAGGGTTTAGTAATAATCTGAGCCATGTTGATCAAAATCTAAGCCAGCTGCTGCTCTCAGGGTAGTTTTCTTTGTTCTTGTCATTATATGTTTCTTAGTTTTTTCTCCTGTTAGGTGGTAAGGCCAATTAATACAATTTTGAGCAAATGCATTCACACTCTAACCATTCAATTCTGTCACTGTAATCGTAGCCTTTAGAAAAATAATGATGGAGGGCTAGGGATGTAGCTCCTGTGATAGCGAGCCTTCCTAGCACACATCATGCCCTGAATTCCATCCCCAGCAACACTTAAACTGGGCATGGTAGCATATGCTTGTGATCACAGAACTCAAGAGGTAGAACAAGAGGATTAGGTCAAAGCCCTCTCAAGCTATGCACCAAGTTGGAGGCCAACCTAGGATATATGACACTCAGAGACAAGAGGAAAGGAGGAGATGGAAGGGAAGAACTGAAGGTAAGATGAGTTGGGAAGGGAAGAGGAGGAAAGGGGAGGGAAGGACAGAAGGGTAAAGAAGGGAAGGAGAGGGATGAAGGAAAAGATAGAGGAGGGAAGAGACGGTAGAGAAGAAGGGACGACAAGGAAGAATGGAAAAATTTTGTTCTGTAAGCTTATGCAATGCCATGAATTCTATTAAAATTTTAAACTAATAATCTATTACCATTGCAAAACTGAACTTTGACAGTGGGGAGGGAGTGTTTTCACAGATCTTTTCATTTGAGCAGAATACAGAATTTAGTCTGTCTACAAATTACCTAATACAGTAAACCTATAATTAAATGTTCAAAGAGAAAAGAAGATTCCCTAAAAACAACAATCTTAATGTTTAGAAAAGATGGTCATTAAAAGATTTGTTGTGAGGTTTGGCAGATATTATTTTTAGATATTAATTTAAATGTTTATTCTTTTTATTATACCATTATCCCTAAGGCTGATTGACTTCCCAACATTGTGACTGCCAATATACTTACAAAATTATCTGTAAGTGTCCAAATGAACCCCAAACTTGAGCCGTAATTTTAAATGTGCCTTCGTTTTCCTCCTATCTTGAAAAATGAATCAAATTGTTATTCTGATAGTTGAGCTAAACATTTGTGTTGCAAATTATCCTTCTGTGAAGCATTAATTTTAAATTAGGTACCACTTACATTTGCTTTAGTATGCCTTTAGTAACTGACTAGAGAGAACTAAGTATTTCTAGCAAAGAAAAAGAAATAATAAAAATATTAGGCAATTGATGTGCTAAATATTCTGATTTTATCATTAACAACATATATGTGAATCGAGACATCCTACTGTGACTGTAAGGCTAAAATTAAGCTATCTACATCTCTGTCAGAGCATTGAGGATCCAGTAAGTTTATTTGTGACTTAGTGAAATCTATTACAACATAGGAGGAAAAAAAAAAAGGTCAGGCCAAGGACATAGCCAAATGAAACTGCTGCTACATCAGAGCACAAGCAGTTGCCCTAAACTCTACTTGGAGTAAAGGAGCTGTCTTGGATTAACACATGTCTAAAGGAACTTTCTATATTAGGATGATATTTTAGATGACTAAAATGATAGGAATAGGGAGCAGTAGACATACAAAGGAAGGAACTCTTGCAAGATAAATTGCAAGTCAGAATGTAACAAATTAGCACTACCATTAATAGTAGCTGCTTCAGATGTGAGTCTCCTGTAGCATAATAAAAGACAGAGGCTGCCAATTTCACTTAAAATCCTAAAAAAATATGTTGTGGACTTCTGGCCCCACACAGTCCTGGTTGCTTTGAAGTATGGAGCTTGCAAAGATTTTTATTATTCATTCTTTATTCTTTATCAGAATGGTGCTATTTTCTTTTTTTCATTATTTAGTGAATACTTTATTAGCTTCTGTAATCAAATTCACATAGATATGATTTTACATATTTAATACAGTGCATTATCTCTGCACAAATGGAAAAAATTAAATTTAGTGTTTCTAGACCAGTATAGCTATTAATTTCTGAACAATGTCAGCTCAACAGAGTAAAATGGAATTTTTTTTCCAAAGTTGAGAGCACAGTTCGTTTCCAAAAAATCCAAATTCTGTGTGTGTTTAGATATTATTCTAAACTATATCATCCATACTTTTAATTTATGGATTATTATTTCTTATAAAGTTAAATCATTTAACTCTGCTTTAGTCACAATAGTCTCTTTTGATTAATTTTTATATTTAATTTTTACTTGGAACTCTGGGATGGAAGCCAGGGCCCTGTGCTTGGTAGCCAAGCACTCTACCACTCAGCTACTCCCCTAGCCAAAGTCATCTCTCTTGAGTGTCATAATTGATTCAAATAATTATAGACACAGAACTTATATATTGGGTATAATATAAGTATATTTTTTTTGCCCTAACAGATATTTTGTCTTATGATTTACCTATTGTTGGTGGGTGGCAAAATTTCCTGTCTTTGGAATCAAAGCTATCGTTCTCCTCCCGTATAATTTCTCTCTTGCTCCAAACCTGAAGATATTATTATTCCTCCACGGGCAAGTCAAATGTTTTTGGCTGGGTTTTCCACAATTCTGTTTTATGTTGGTCTGCTTCTGCTGTGGAGAAGCGGCTTTGGCTCCTTTAAAAGTGTACTAAAGCCTTTAGAAGTGAAGTTTCAGGTAGTGTTTTGATGGGAGACAGTAATGGGAATTCAGAAGCTGATAACTTCAAACAGAATTTAACTATAATTAAAGAAAGTATCATGACAGCCTAAACCTAGTTATTTTTATCACCAGCTTGTCAAGGGATTTATCTCTTTTTCAATGTGGTCGTTTTCTGTTGTCTTATGAAGTACTTAAAGTATCTTGAATTGATCTTTTGCAAAACACACCAGCAGCAAACACTAGGAAAAGAGAGAACACTGCATCCTAAAACACCCTTTAGCTTCAGCTGCCAGAAAGAAGGGGTATCATTTTTCAAAACATACCATCAGTGATTCTTCCTGCTGACTGCACTTGGATTTCTTCGGGACATTTTGCTTGTTTTTGTTTGTTTAGTGGTCGTGGTATTTTGTTTGAGACTTAACAACCCAGGGCTTCCAGCAAATTAAACCCCCATTCTAGCTCTGAGCTACATCTCTTGTCTTGATGCCTGGACCAAGGATTCAGTTTCTAAGGTCTCTTGAGTGCTGACTTTTTAAAAATATCTCCCAGGTGGTTGTAATATGCAGTAAAGGCTAAAACCAATGTTTTCCTTAGTGGTCTATCCTGATGCATGATTCACACTCTGACAAGTGCTCAGGCACACACCATCAGAGAGAACAGGAATGAAACCCAGTGGGCCACTGATGGAAAAAAAATAAATAAATAAAACCAGATGTAATCATTTCAGGAAATGTCAAGAGAAATTGACTCTTGAAGAGATGTCCAGTCTAGAGAGATGGCTCAGGGGTTAAGACTCTTGCCTCTCAAGCAAAAGATCCTGAGTTCAGATTCTAGGCCCCACATAAATACACCGGCAAAAATGACAGTGGCCCGCACTTCCCACCCTGGTGAGAGGAGCCTGGAAAATCCCAGAGCAAAGCAAAAAGGAGGTAGAAGCAATCCAGGATGATTCCCGAAGTCACCGTTGATCCTCCACAGGGACACACAGTGCCCTCTCTCTCTCTCACATACATACACACACACACACACACACACACACACACACACACACACATAATAGATAAATAAATAAACAAAAGATTTCCAAGAGAAAGAACTAGAAACTTCCTGTCTTTCTCTGTAAATCTTGGCATCTTGGTGTCAAATTTTCTTTTTTTTTAATTTTTTATTATTATTTATTATTTATTCAATTGTGCATGTGTGCATGTGTGCGCGTGTGTGTATGTATGTATGTGTGTATGTATGTGTGTGTGAAGAACCACGGGCAAATTCGGGAACCACCATGGACCCCCTCCACCTCTTCCTTGTTTACTCTGCCCCAGGATTCACAGGCTCCGCCCTACCAGGCTCCACCACCTAAATGCCTGGATGTATAATATAGTATATTTGATTATGCAATGTTTCTAGGCAGAGATGTCATCCATGCATATGTTTCAGGATCTACCTTCTGTGTGTTCTCTTCAATGTTCTTCAGAGGCATGAGTTGAAAAGTTCTTCTCACTAGAGTTCACACAAGGAAAACAGTTACATGCCTATACTTCGAAGTGCACTATCATGAATTCTGCAGTAAGGATCCGGATAACAGGTGTTATTGATATTTCCTTTGGCTCATATTTGGGCATCTCACAGGACACAATCATGGTGATCAATGGCCTCAGCTCTGTCAACCAGCTAGCCTGTATGCAAGCCACTCTCTAACAGTCTTCCTCATCCTACCTTCTGGAATCTCTAGGATATGTGCTTTTGTGGGGCTCCCTTGGAATGTGACCTGACTCATCACATGAACATGATAAACATACTGCTGTAAATTTGCTCCTCAGACAATGCTGTGGGGTCCACTCTTATGCCAGGTATACATAGGGATATGAAGTAAAAAGTAATGGAAGAGAAGGGAAACCAGAGACCAACAAGAGAAACAAGAGCAATCCTAGAAGGAATCATGAGTAAATTCCGGGATCTCTCCTGCAGGAGTTTAAGTTTTGGCTCTATCACTCAGCCTTCATGTGTCCTTGGGTAAGTTTTGTAACCTTTCGTAACTTACTCCACACTGTAAAAAAAAGTGGGGTAATGATAGTAACACACACTCAAGGGGTTATGTAGCAGTTAGTTAAAGTTCTTGCCACAGTAAAGACCTGAAAAATATAAAGAAAACTTTTCCAAATGCATCATAGGCCATCGTAACAAATACCCTATATTAGGTGGATTAAGGAAACAAATGTGTACTGTCTAACAGTTCAGGAATCCAAAATCAAGGTATTGCTGGGGTTTATTCTTTCTGGACACTCTGGGAAGGAACCATCCAATGCCACTCGCTTAGCTTCTGAGATGCCAGCAATCCATGTCAGGACCAGGCCAACTCAATCTCATTTCACCTCAAAACTCATCTTAGCTGCCTCTGTAAAACCTTTACTCCGAGTCAAATTATATTTTCATGTTTCAGATGAACACCAACTTTGACAGGAGCAGGTTAGGACTACATCATGGGAGAAAAAAAAAAAAAACCGTTTCCAGAATTATATCATCCAACTTTGGATGGATTCATGAGCTAAAATGGCCATATTGCTTAGATAGTAAATCAGACAAAATGAACCATCTACACTTAAGGTCACCCCTGAGTCGGAACCAGTTACCTGAGAGTTAATGAGCATGCGTTGTTTAGACATCATAAACTTCTCTGAAGGAAAGTTAAAAGCATCCAACAGGGTCAGGCTGCGCTCATTAAGCAGCACATCTAGTGAGCTCTTTGTATCTTCTGACCTGTTGTGCATCGCTGTTTAACCTTGAACTCACTCTGAAGCCAAGGGAGGCAATGAAAAGCTCATAGACTTTGGAACCTCAAGAAACCGGATTGTAATACCGAACTCTGCAACTTAGCTTCACATACCACCTTCACAGCCTCATATAACATGCTCATCAGCTCCTACTCCCAGTCCTGTGCAATACTACACCAGTACTTGGACAACTGCCCAGAAGGATAACCAACACATTCAGAAGTTTCAAGAAAGGCCGCCTTCTATTTCAGAGAATGCTTGCTATCTTCCTTCTGTGCTGCTATCACAAAAGACCTCAGACTGGTAATTTATAAACAACAGAAATTGACTGCCCACAATTCTAAAGGCTTGAAAAGTCCAAGATCAAGACACCAACAGGTTCTGCATCTGGAGAAGACTAGAGAGCTATTTCCAAAACAATGTCTTGTTGCTGAATCCTCCATGTGGTTTCTCATGTGGGAGAGGGAATAGAAAAGCTCTCTAGACTTCTTACAGTGTTATGGATCCTATTCATGAAGACTGCTCCCAGGCACCTTCCAAAGGCCCACCTCTTTTTTTTTTTTTTTTTTTTTTGCCACTGCAATTATATATATTTTTTTTATTTTTTTATTAAAAATTTAATTATACATTTTAAAATTTTTTACCAGTTCCCTCCCTCCCCCCCCTCCCCCCGAACCCCCTCCTCCCCCTCCCCCTCCCCCAGTGCCTCCCCCCCAATTCCCAGAGAGTCCTTTATTGTGTACGCCTAACTCTCCACTGGGTCCTCCTCTCCGATGACATATAAGGACCCAGTGGCATTTCCATAAGCCCTTTCTCTTGTTCCCCTTAAGCATAAGATCACTACTATGGCTGTCAATCCCTTGCCTCCAGGGGTCTCGGTGCCCTTAACAGATGCTAGACTTTATGAGGGCAACAATGCTCTGGACATTGCGCAGGGCATGCAAAGTCCCATTATGATTGCTTTGGCCCCAACTATTGTTGAGAATCTTGCAAATCGTTGCTCCTCCCATCCTTTTGCTCTTACAATCTTACCGCCCCCTCTTCCGCAAATGTCCCTGAGCTCCAGGATGGGGAGAGATTAGGCTGGCCTAGTTCTATGTGGTTGATATAGTCTCTGAAGTTCTGGATTGTGGTTTGTTGATTTTCTTTTGCAGTTTTGCTGCTCCTGCAATGACCTTCACTCCATTCTGCTGGGCACTGTATGTCACCCCCTGGCCAGAGACAAAAAGCTATTTTTATAATACATTTTTTATTATTATTTCAGCTCATACAAACTTAATAGGTACACCAGTTCCCTCCCTCCCTCTTCCTCCCCCCCCCGAACCTCCTGCTCTCCCTCCCCTCACCCCTCCCTCCCCATCCCCCAGTGCCTCCCGCCCCAATTCCCAGAGTCCTTTCTTGTGCATGCCTGACTCTCCTCTTGGTCCTCCTCTCAAATGACGTACAAGGACCCAGTGGTCTTTCCCTGAACCCTTTCCTGTGTTCCCCTTAAGCATAGGAACACTACTGTGGCTGTCAATCCCTTGCCTCCAAGGATCTTGGTGCCTTTAGCAGATGCTAGACTTTGTGAGGTCAATAGTGTGTTGGACATTGCGCCGGGCATGCAATGTCCAATTATGATTGCTTCGGCCCTAACTTGTGTGGAGTATCAAAGGCCCACCTCTTAACACTACAGGACCATTATCTCTATTCCAACATGAAGTAAACAGAATAGATGGCAAATATGAGTAGACTCACACAGCACACCAATAGCATTTCAGATACAAACACGGTCTTGATGAATGTTCTAGTTTGTCTGCATGTTGCTGATAAATTCCCAACCAAAAGAACTTAGGGAGTTTTATTCTGTCTTATGATTCTTGCTTACAGTTCTTAGACCAGCTTAACAGGAAAGCTCATACCATCACCAGGAGCTGAAGAAACCAGAACCTATCCATAGGGTTGCTGAGATAGTGGCCATTCCAGACAGCAAGACTGCCAAAGAATGCTAAAGAATGCCAGTTTACTAAAACCAGCTTCCTCCATCTTTCCGCCTTCCCAGTGAATGGTAGCTTCACATACCACCTTCCCAGTGAATGGTCCCACCCACTGTGGTTTGAGTCCTCCCACATCATTCAGACACTCTCCTGCAGGCTTGCTCAGGGCTGCCTTAACTACTAATTCTTTACAGATGTGCCTAGAGCTCAGCTTTCAGTTGTGAAGTTGACACCTATATAGCCTTTTGAATTTGTTCCTTCCAGGACAATCCATAGCAAATCTGTGACATCCATTTCATGTCAATAACTGCAGCCAAGCAAAAGTACCACAGCAGTCCTATGGTACATGTCAACATTTGCAACATTTGCAAATGCAACAAGCAACATTTGCAATAATAGGTCACATAATGCATCCTTCATGAGTACATTTTTATCCCTCTGTTTACTTTGCTATTACTAAGTGAATATACATTCTTAGTTGAAATTTTGGAAAACAAAACCAAGAAAATGATTAAAATTATTTTTGAACACATATAAATTTTCTTTAGCAAAATAACATTTTCTCAGTCATTAACCTGCAACATTTTAACAGTTTATTAATATTTCATTATTAATCTACCAATATTAAAACTTTTTAATATTTTCTTGCTGAAAATGCAGACATTTTTATTACTTGCTACTTTTTATAGTATCAATAATTTGGCATTTCTTATAACCCTGCCAATTTTTCCAAATGTTACCATTAACTGAAACATAAATTTCATTGTTATATGATGGAGTATTTTCCTGTCTGCTTAGCTTTGGCTGTGCTATCGTAAGCAAGTGCTCTGATGGGTCACCATTGCTTGGACGCAATGGGTGGTCAGCCATCTTAGGGCACAGAGCTCAAAGGATCAGTGTCATGGACTCTGAGCTCCATATAAACAGACCAGTGAGTTCTGGGCTCAATGACGGCCTCTCTAATTCCAAACAGCTGTCATTTAAATGATGGATGCTCATTGACAAGAAACTGGGTAAAGACATGAATGGCTCACCACCATCTTCCCCATTAAAAACAGATCAGGAAAGCATTCTTGTCGAGAGAGAGAGAGAGAGAGAGAGAGAGATGAGTTTGGAGAAGGAAGAGGAAAAATAAGATTGGGAACACCCTAACTGACCTTAGTACTCCCATGTGAGACACAATCACCAATGTGTCTTAAATTGCTATTAATGATGTTAACAGGCCTTTTTTTTTCCTGCAGCCGACACAGCCCTTGGCACTGATGATGCATACGATGAAAAAGGGTGTCAATGTGACGTGTCAGTGGAGGACCTCACCCCACCACTGAAAACTGTCATTCGAGCCATCAGGTTGGTAAAAAGGCCCAAACAAAATGGTCCAAACATTTCTGTGATTATTTCAATGGCTAGGTTGCTAAATTATTTTTTCCAGTATGTCTCCTGGAACAACTGTTTTTCCTTTTCCTATTCAGCTACATGCCTACTAAATTGTAATTTCTTTTCTTAATACAAAATTATACTGCTTTTGATATGAGCTATGTTATAAAAGGTGGGTGACATTTGAAAAGCTGAGCTATACCAGAGAGATTACATAATAATGGAAGGTGTGTGTGTGAGTGTGCACACGCACGCGTGTCTATGTGCATGTGTGTGTGTGTGCATGCACGCATCTGAGTGTGTTGTTTTGATGACATGTAGTTTATTGATACAACTGAATTTCATAGAATTATTTTTATGCCTTAGTACACCAATCTATCAAAAAAAAAACTTGTAGTCTGGAAGAAGGTTGGGGTTTAAACATTAGAAAACCAAGGCACTCTGCAGCAGCTTGCTCCAACTTCCTAAAATGAGTGATAGACACTCTTCCTGTGTTTCCTCTATTAATAACTAAGAGCTAAGAGTGCGTCTAAATGGTTTAAATTCACATTTCCAGGACTTTCCCCCCTCATATATATGCAAAAGGGAAAATTCAAGACACGGACTAAGTGAATTGCTGCATTTGGGGCCTCTCAATTAAATCCCTCAGGAAGAATTTGTATACCCTTATATTTGGGGAAATTTGTACTTCTGAACAAAAAGCTTAAAATATCCAAACCAAGCTAGTTATTCATATGTTTGTTCTAATCTCAGATAGCTGTTCAGCTAATTATTCGCACTTGAACATCATCCTAGATAGGCATGGCTTTATTCTGTTCTTGGGAGTCATTAGGAAAATAGAAATGACTCAAGAGTAAATATATATGGTAATAATGAAAATCATGAGGAAAATGTATGCACTCCGGATTATGCTTAAACTATCTGTATCAATGAGCTAAAAAGAAATGTAGTTCAGGCTATTGACTCTACTACACAAGAAATCATACCTTCCTATTTGGTCTGGAGGGTCTCAGATTATGCCTCCTCTCGCACCATAAACATAATGTTAATAGTACTGCCTGTCTTTCCTAGTGGAGACCAATTTGAACAAGCAATTATAGTCACCCTACCCCTGAAGAGTCTAGAAGCTTTAGTGACATTAAAACAAGCACATCAGCATATGTCTGTAATTAGGACCTGAGAGGCTAAGGCAGAAGAGAAATTCTGCTGCTGAAAAAAAAAAAATCTTAGACATATAGTATAAACACATGTTGAGTAAATACTTAAGCCCAGGAAGTCCAGAATATATAGTGAAATGATGTCTGAAGCTTTCAGTTAAAGGGATGGAAAAGATCTAGAAATGCATCATCCAATATGGTAGGCACTCATCATCAAAAACTATTTAATTTTTGATTGATTAAAATAGAGTACAGTTTATAATTCAGCTGACCAATGAACATTTTGAGGACTCAATAGCCACAAGAAACCATGGCTAGTGGCAACTATATTAGACAAAGAAAATAAGCCAAGTTTCTATCCTTGTAGGAAGTTGTATTGAGCATTGCTGTTCTCTCAGTCACCTTTAGATTTCTTACCTCCATTGATTATATCCATCAGGGGGCACCTTTCGGTCCACAAATTAATCTGGTTTGCAGAAAGTACAGAAAATGTTATCTAGTGGAAGCAGATGACATTTTTCCAGAAGACATATTTACCAAGGTTTGTGTCATTTCCACAGACCACCTGAAGTCTTCTGCGTTTGCTTCACAGCCTATGATAAAAAGGATTGTGGGCTGCAAGGTGGAAAACGAAATAGGTTTATTCTGCTGTCTTAAGCACTTTCACAAACCATTTAAAATTTACTTTGTCCTCTTTAAAATTGGCTGCCTTTTGCAAAATGCTTTGCAGAGCTGCCTCTGGTTTTCAGAATTCTCTCTCGATCCTATTAATGCAGTTGTTTATTTATTTTTGGCTTGGGTTTTGGTTTTGAGATGAGGTCTTATGTAGCCCAGGCTAGTAATAAAGTCACACTGGCCTGCCTTGAACTCCTGATATTTCTGTACATATCTCCCTAGTGATAGGACTAAAGTGTTTGCCATGCCTGGATTGAAGTTTATTCTTTATTTTATCTCATTTTGTGATTTATCGTCTGTCCCTTTTGTGAATTTCTGATGCTTTTTGCATTTCTCCCCAATATCTTGATTCTGCCTAGTGCTGTTTAAATCACTTCCAAGTTCTATTTAAAGTTATCTTATCTGATTCTACAGAAACTTAAAAAGTGAAGTGTTAAAAAAAAAAAGTTCCCTGAGATGATTCAACAGATAGAAGACTTTGCCACTAAGCCTGTAAACCTAATCCTGAACCCCAGAAACCAAATGGTGAAAGCAGAAAGATAACTGACCTCCACAGGCATGCCATACATAGCTCACATACATGTATGCACACACATATACACACATACATACACATACACACATAAAGGTAATAATTTTAAGTGTAAATACCTAAAAGTTACACTAAAAAGTTAATAGCAGTTTCAATCTTTTATTCATGTTACTACTTTATTTCCAATGACCAACCAATAAAATTGGTTCTGAAAAGAAGTTTTCAAGTATAACTCCTTAAGTCTTAAAAGTAATTACATAAATTGGTGTAATGACTATTACACCAATATATTTCAAAATGCATCCTTTACTCAACAGTCCTGAATTTGTATAATTTCTCCATGATTATTGCAGATTTTTCTCTACATACTATCACACAGAAAGCACACAGCTTCTAGAAATGTGTTTTTACCTCTAAGAGTTGAGTTTGTGTCTACTTTTAGCAAAAAAAAAAAAAAAACTGTATCTTGTTAAAAAAAACCGTTAAAAACTGTTAATTTTGTTTTCATCTGTTCTGGGAAATTAATTTCTAAATAGAAAGAAAATATTAGCGAGGAAGTAAATTAACTGATAAACCGTAGACCATTCTGCCCACGCAGTTTGTGGTAGCACGCACTGAAAGGATATGCTGAAGAACTGTCTGCCCACTCATTTTTCCTATCTCATGGTAAGATACTCGCTTTCTTACCACTGTTTGAAAAACACAGCCCATATGCTTTTCACAGCCACCAAGTTCTAAAATCAGCCTAGGTGTCCATCAATAAAGAATGGTAAAGCATGAGACAAAAGGCTGTGCTAAAGACTGTATGGAACAGTGCTGGACAAGAGATGGGGTTTAGCCACCAGTGAATCATTCTTGCCCTGCCAGATGCTCAGATACTAGCTAGTGCAGGCATTCTAGAGGATGGAACTGCAGAAAGATGAGAGGGAGGGGAAAAAATTAATTTGAGGGGAAAATAGGTGGGGTAGGATGCAGGGGTAGGGAATGGGTACTAAAAGCACATACATTCGTTGCTAATATAATTAAGAGTAAATAGAAATAAATAAAGTTTACCCCTTAAAAATTACATGTCACCACATTAGAAGCTGTGGCAAGAAAGCAAAACACTGTTTATGTTCTCCCCACCTCCCCACCCGAGCTGCCAAATGCCTAAATTGTATTTCAAGGTTTCAAACTTTAATTGAAATCTAATCGAAAAAAATAAATAGATGGTTAAAGAAAATGTAAGTGACAAATACAGATAGATGGATAATAGATACCTAGATAGATGATAAATAACAGAAGATAGATAGAGGCTGGAGAGGTAGCTCAGAGTTTAGCTTCTGCCTTGAAAAGAAAAAGGAACTGAGTTTGAACACCAAATCTTACATAAAAACACCAGGCAGAAATGGCAAACTATACTTCTGATCCTGGAAGGCAGAACCTGGAAAACCCCAGAACAGAGCACATAGTGGGTAGAAGCAATCCAGGATGATTCCTGACGTTACCCTTGGACCTCCACAAGCACACACAGTGCCCTCTGATACACACACACACACACACACACACACACACACACACAAAGATAGATAGATGATAAGTAATAGAAGATAAATGATAGGTGATAAATAATAAAAATAGATGATAGAAGATAGATAAGTGATAGATTATTACATAGTTAGGATCAATATATCGGCCAATAGATAATATAAATTGATATAGATGATATTTAATCATAAGAAAGAATTAAATTAATTGTTGGAACAAGAGATCATTATACTAAGTGAAAAAAGCCAGGCTAAAATAGATAAATATGACAGAATCTACCTTTTCAGAAAAGACATAAAAGTTGGAAGGGGAAGTATTTCTGGAAGAGAGGGGCCAGCAAGAGACAGGAGAGACAAGAGAGGATGGCTATTATAAAGTAAACTTTACATATAAAAATGTCATAATGAAACCCATTATTTTGAATAATTAATTTTAATTTAAAAAGAAAATAAAATAGCATAAAAATTACTTCGATTGCCATTCTAAAATATAGAATATCTGATTATTTGGGAATTTCTGAATTCTGTGAAGAAGTTGACTGGAGAGGTGAAATGACAGTTACATTTCCTACTAGTGTGGATATGTACTGCAGTCACTATAAAGAGTGACTCGGGCAAATTCACATAAAAGTTAATGTGATCTTTTATTTATAATAAAATAAAAGTATATTATATTTTTATATTTTAATTATAATTTAATTATAATATATAATTATATTATTTATTTTTTATTTATTTATATTTTTACTTATATATAAATTTATTTATATATTTATTTATAAAATTTATATATTTATACATAAAATATATTTGTTTATTATAAATAAATTTATATATTGAATATATATTTAATTATAACTTAATTATAATACATAATTATGTATTATAAAATATTTATAATAAAAGTTCAGACCTAGAACTTTGCTTTTTTGGCTACTTATCTCCCCTGACAGGTGGTGTGCAATGGAAAATAATTCACTTGTAATCTTTACCCAAATAGCTCTATAAGACCTACTCAAGTGCCTCGTCAGACCAAAGCAGACAGGCAAAAATGTTCAGGGTTGTCAAATCTCCTCAGAACTTTAGCCAAGCAAGTTTTCCATGTGAGAAATAAAATAAAATCAGTAATTGTGTGGTCATTTTAAAAAACAAGAGGGACTGGAGAGATGGCTCAGGAGTTAAGACTCTGTTTCAAAAGCAGAAGGTCCTGAGTTCAGATCCCAGGTCCCACGTGAAAAAACACCAGGCAGAAAAGGCAGTGGCCTGCACTTCTCACCCTGGTGGGTGAAGCCTGGGAAATCCCAGAACAAAACAAGGAGAAGTAGAAGCAGTGCGGGATGATTCCCAAAGTCACCCTTGGCCCTCCACAGGGAAGCACAGTGCCCTCTGATACACACACACTCACACACACACACGCAATAAAAAAATTCATAAAATACTTTTTTTAAAAAGTTCCAGGAGAGGGCTGGAGAGGTGGCTCAGGGGTTAAGCCTCCGCCTTGCAGACGGACGGTCCTGAGTTCGGATCCCAGATCCCACGTATAGACGCCAGGCGGAAGCGGGGGCGGCCTGCGCTTCTGGTCCTGGTAGGGCGGAGCCTGTGAATCCCGGGGCAGAAGGAGGTGGAGGCGTCCATGGTGGTTCGCGAATTCGTCCGTGGTTCTACACACACACACACACACACACACACACACACACACACACACACACACACGCGCGCGCGCGCGCGCGCGCGCGCGCACACACACATACACACGCACATGCGCACAGTTGAATAAATAATAATAATATAAAAAAAAAATTTAAAAAGTTCCAGGAGAGGGCTGGAGAGGTGGCTCAGGGGTTAAGCCTTTGCCTTGCAGGCAGAAGGTCCCGAGTTCTGATCCTAGGCCCATGTATAGACGCCAGGCGGAAGCGGGGGCGGCCTGCGTTTCTGGTCCTGATAGGGCGGAGCCTGTGAATCCCGGGGCAGAGTAAACAAGGAGGAGATGGAGGCGTCCATGGTGGTTCCCGAATTCGTCCGTGGTTCTCCACACACATACACATACATACACACGCACACACACACATACACGCACAATTGAATAAATAATAAATAATTTTAAAAAGTTCCAGGAGAATAAATTTTAAAATACAAAGCAAGTTCATTGCTTGTTTTCCTGTCCTGAATTGACTAGGTCATTTCTCAGATATGCACACTAAATCAGGCATTCAGGAGAGTTCTTTGCTTGTCAAACGATGTAAAACAATGTTTTTGTGTTCTCACTAGTGTGAATTTCCTAGAATTACCATATCTAGGATGAAAACATCTCTTTTGTCCCCATATTCATGTGTGTGTCCAGCCTTGAGTCATTGCCTTTCTGTGCCTCTCAGGTGATCTTAGTAGTCATGAAGATTAAACGAACTGGCATTGGCAAAGCACTTATAATTCTGCTGGCAGGAGCTAGGGAGATAGCTCAGGGGTTAAACCCTTTGCGTGGCAAGAAAAAGGACCTGAGTTCAGATTCCCCAGATCCCTACTCCCAAATTCCACAACACCTATAGTCTTGCCCTCCTGCACCCCTTTCCCAAGGATCATCTTGAAGTTATTGCTCTAGCCTCAGGACTGCTAATTGCTCAAAGTTGGAAGATTAATTGTTTCCTTCAACTAAGAGGCAGTGGTCCACTTTCCACTTGGGGTAAAGATGCTCCCTTCCTAGGTACCGCTGAAGAAGTGGGAGGGTGGCTATGTTGGCATACACCTCCAGCATTCAGAAGATAGAGGAATAAAGATGGCAAGCTTGGGCTCCAGCAGGGAAATGGAGAAGGAAGAAGAGGGCAGTGAGCAGTAGCACTCACCTCTCCTCTCCCACTCCCCTTTCTTTTCAGAAGCCTGACTGCAAACACTTTGAAATTCCTCCCAGGGAGTTAGCACATGCATGCAAAATAAACATGCAGCGACCTGCTACTGTACACCAGGCTCACATACAAACAAAGACAGATCCCTCTTTCCCCCCAGCAGGAGCTATGAGAAAAGCTACAGAATCCCTTGGCGATACTGAGCAGGAAGATTAGAGCTGGCATAAACCAGTGCGTATGAGCCAGACAGCATGTGAGAAACTTTCTGGAAGGAAGGAACAAAGAAACCTGTCCACATGCAAGTACCAGTGAGTTTATTTAAGAAGAGGATTCAATAGGGGAAATGCAACCACAAAGAAAAGGGAGGTGACAGAGGAGAATGGCATTAGAAAGAATGTGTGTTAGAGGGTGGCATACAGGTAAGTTCTGGTAAAGCTGAAGATGCGGTAAAGCACAAAGCATTAGAAAGAGCAGGAATGTATGGAGGACGTAAGTACAGAAGCAAGTTTCTCAGAGTGCTGATTCCACAGCTTAGAAGATGGCTGTGATCTCCTAGGAAAGAACAGATTGAAAAGACACAGCTACTGCCTAATACCTGGGACTGCAGGGATCTGAGCCAGGCAGTCAAATGGATAATGGTGAGGGATGGATTTCAGAGCATTCTGAACATAAAAAGAAATTGTGGGATGTGGTTAAGCATGGTAGTACACCCTTGAAATCCCGGCACTCAGAAGGTAAAAGCAAGAACATCCGGTGCTTAAAAAAACACAATGGGCCACACAAGTGAAATGACTTGAAAATAGGAGTGAGTTTGACAGGAGAGATAAGCGGAGGGAGGATGGGATGTAAAATAAGGAGTGAAAAACCATAAATTCATAAATATATGCATGTATGCAACCCTAAAATAAATTTTTAAAAGATTTTTTAAAAGTTTGAGATAAGTGAGACCCCCCCATCTATAAACAGAACACATTCTAAGCTAGGGAAAGTTCCTGGTTGGAAGAAGATGGGGTAAAAGAACAGAAGAAACTGAGGATGGTGTGTCTGGCTTAAGCAAAGCAACTGCCACATCTAAAGAATCCCCAGTGGGGTTCAGCAGGTGGATGGATTTCTGGGTCAAAAGTCCAGGAGAAAAATATAGGCAGGTGACAAACTTGGCAGCGTAGAGGCAGATGCCTTACAAGAGTCTCGTCCCAGGAAGTGAAAAGAGAAGATAGTCTACAGAAAATTGGATGGCTTAAAAACACATAAAGAGCCAGACAAGAAGAGGGCTCTGTAGAAGAAGCCACTCAGCACTGGCAGCCAGATTGGAATCAGCAGCGTGTAGCAGAAGATGACCTGGAGGACTGTGTTTCAAAGCAGGATGCAGAAATCAGTTGTCACTAAATGCTGCTAAGACGTCAGCAGAGAGCAAGAAGGCTTTCTGGAAGTACAACCAATGTCACCAGGACTCTGAGGGGAAAAAAAATCAGAACAGGGGAGAGGGTTTTAAACCAAATGGTAAACAGAATGCTTGCTTCTAAAAATTCTATGTCAAAATCTTTCACTCTAACACAAACCTAAATAAATGTCAAGAATTCTTTGTAACTGGTGAAGACTCATCTGCTCTTCTAAAATAGATCATCTCTGATCAGAGAACCGAAGCAGCTCGGATGGCACGTCAAAGTTTCAGAGATGGATATGCAAATCAGACCTCGCTGTCACCCAGGGCTGGGACGGGAGGATCCGCAGCTCTTGCTCTTCTGTTCTTCTCTTGCTGACAGCTGCACAAGGGACCTTACTCCATCTTTCCCAAAGGTCTCCACTCAGAGTCCTTCTTAAATCTTGCTCTGCACGTCCAACAAGAATAGTCCACAAATGAAGAGACACGTGTTTGCCATTGTGAGATGCTGTTGATTCGACAAGCTGTTTAATCATCTCCAGTTCTTAGTTTGGCGATAGCATCCCTGCTGTTTTAACAGGGGTGATGGATCTTTGTGAGTCCCTCTGAAGATATTTCTGACAGCCATGTCTCCAACCTACTGCAGTAAAAGGCTCTTCCAGAGACATGCTTGCATGGATCACTTAACACGTATTTTTTCCTATCAGCTAATATATTCCCTACAATATTCTTTTTCGTTTGTTTTTACTTTGAAGAGGAAGATAGAGGGCCACATTGTGCTGAGGCTCAGTTAAGCCGGTGTTGTCACTGACACACTTGTCAACATCTAAGATTTCTTTTCAAATTTTTATTCGGGTATAATTAAATTGATTTTTCCATTCATGGCCATAACAAATTTTTTTTTATTTTTTTGTGGTATAACATTTTTTTTCTGCTCATACAAACATAATAGGAACCGCTGTCCCCTCCCTCCCTCCACCCCTCCCTGAGCCTCCCTGTTCCTTCCCTGCTTTGTCCCTTCCTTTTCCCCCTCCCTTCCACTGCCCCCTTCCCCCATCTCTGAAGCATCCTTTAATGAGTATATCAAACTTTCCTCTGGGTCCTCCTCTCTGATGAGGTGTAAGGACTCAGTGGCGTTTCCTAGAACTCTTTCTTGTGTTCCCCTTAAGTATAGGAACACTATTGTGACGGCATAACAAAATTTTTAAGAGCAATCAACATGTATGGGCTCTTTGCTTATTCATTGCATATTTATTCAGAATTTTAAATCCCTAGTGAAAAAAAAAAATCCCCAATTCAGTTACCCTATGAAGGTTCACCAAATCTAAGGAGGTAAGTTAACCATTTATAGATTTGCTTGGATATGAAAGTTTTGGCTTGGATTTTACTGCCTTTACTCTTTGAAAAGAAAAATTTGACAAGTTCACAGGAAAACTTCCTAAATCCTATAAGTGAAGAACAAAAGTAGCGACCACTAGAAGAACAGTTCTCCTCCCAGAAGTACAAAGGGTGTAGCCATAGGATTTACCATAATGCCCTATGTCAGCCTAATGGGGTACATGCTTATGAGCTCTAAGGATGATATTGGACAGACTGTATATAAGTAAAGCCAATTTGTATATTTCTAAGAGCTAAAAAGTAAAGGAAAGAGAGAGAAAGATTCATTGTTATTGGCAGCCTGTCTGAATGAAAGGAACAAGAGTCTTCGCTATACCATTTTCTAACTTGCTTTTGCAAGATCTACAAAGAAAAACACTGTATATATAAATATAAATATATTGTTGAGTTATGCTTACTTGTTAGCAGTAAAACAATACCATTGAATATCCTAAGCAAGTAACACACGTACCTATAATAGGGACTTCAAGCTGTCCAGCTGTGCAGCCCTGTTTACCTGCTAGGTTTGCTCTGTGACCACCGCTATCCCTTGGTTGAAGTCTAAAACTTGAAAGGATTCTTAGAGGGAGGGGTAGTTAGCATTTGGTAATCCAAAAGCCATGGGTCACCTCATATTGAGCCCTAAAACCTTTGATTTAAAAGATACTAGATGCTATATTTCTCATGGAAACTCAGAAATCAGGAGATGTTACTTATTTTTGCCTATTTTTAGTGTGTGTGTGTGTGTGTGTGTGTGTGTGTGTGTGTGTGTGTGTCAGAATTCATTGTGTGTCCCTGTGAAGGGCCAAGGGTGACTTTGGGATCCATCCTAGATTACTTTTCCCTCCTTTTTGCTTTGCTCTAGGATTTTCCAGGCTCCACCTTCCAGATATGGAAATGTAGGTTGCCACCATTTCAGCCTAGTGTTTTTATGTGGGACTAGGGATCCAAACTTAGGACCTTCTGCTTACAAGACAGAGTCTTAACCCTTGAGCCATCTTTCCAGCCCAAGATGCTGCTTTCTAAATTGGGAGGAGGAACTGTGGAATACTATCAAGCCACGCAGCCAATGTAGCATAAGGAAAGAGTTTAGGGAACAGCCACACATTCACTTCAGAAATATGAGATCTACGAAAATAAGGTCATTTTCAGAAACTTTAGCAAACAGTAATAGCCCTATAGATGTGGAAAACAAAGGAGACCAAATAACCACTGTTATCATGAAGGAGGCTTCCTTGATTTACTCAGCCAGCTCCTCTTTTAGTATAGCAGGTAAAGAACTGTCATCCTTCAGAAACAGGGCCCTATGCCCTCTTACAAGCTAAATACTCTTAGTGGAAAGGATTAGCTTGCAGAGATTATTTCTTGTGTTTCTGGCATCTTGTTCAGAGGTTGATACATAGTAGACACAGCAAATGGTAGATGAATATATGAACAAATGTGTGGATGGATGGACGGACAGACCGATGGGCGAATGGACAGATGGATGGACAGATGAATGGACAGATGTATGGATGGATAGACAGATGGGCAGACAGATGGACTCTCCAGTCCCACTTACCAGGGGCTGTCATCATTTAGCAAGGCAACCTCATTATGTTTATCTGCTCTCTGAGTACTGATAAAAGGCTTCCATGTCCTATCAGTTTTAGTTGTGATAACTGTTACACGCTGAATGTAGAAAAGCAGACTGGAGGAGACCAAGTAACCAATGGGAGGCTTCTTTAGTTCATCCAACTCCCTTTTTAGGAAAGCCAGTTCTGGAGAACTGTAGAGGTAGTCAGTGGATAGTTACCAGCAGAATGAATGAATGAGTCAACTTGGCACTCATTTCTTGCAAGGGAAGCCTTTGAGAAATTAAAGGAACTTCTTAAATATTTCTTGCATGAAACAGTTCAGAGAAAGAAAGGCAGGTTCAGATTAGAAGCCCAATACTAAGCGCATTGTCTCTCTGACCATTGGTATGACCTGGACAAATAAGAATATTTATGCAAACAAGTATATATGTATACAGTATTATATATGCATTCATTACACTTCTTTGTCATGAAGGCAAGAACTGTTTCAGCGCCTCCCTATCCTCCACCACTGCTATAATAACACCTCCACTTCAGTGGCTCTCAACCTAGATGTGCATCTAACTAGAAGAATTTTACAAACTCTCAGGTGCTGAATGTGGAGGTAGCTCAGTGGTATAGACTTTTCTACCATGCGTGAGGTCCTGTGTTCAATCCCAGCAGTGAAGTAGGGGAGGCGGGGAGGGATTGCTGTTTACTCCGATAATGTGGCACTCACCTGCATCTGAGGTGCTCACATCACTTGAGTCTGGGAATTCAAGACTAGCCTGGGTAACATGGTGTGAGCCTGTCTCAAAAGAAACAGAAAAAGCCAGTCTCGGAGCCACATCCTAGACCAATTCAATCGGAATTTCTGAAGGTTAGACCCAAGCTCCCTGGGTGACTGCGAAGAGCAGCCAAGCTTGGGAAGTACTGCTGTCCTTCCAGTCAATCAAAGACTTCAGTCCCTAGTGGACTGCGCCCTCTCCACCCTGCACATGGCTTGGCTGCCAGTCGACCCGTCCATCTGTTTGGTGAAGCAGCTGTCTCTGTTGCTTTTGGTTTCTCATCGCTGTTATCTCTGCATATTCATATCCACACCCTCCTTTAGAGGGCTGGAACAAGCCTTTTGCAAGATTTCATAACTCATGGCAGAATCACAAATTCACCTACATTCCTCCGAAGGGCACATGTGTTTGTGTGTATATATAGACAGATGCTACCCGAGTTTCACTTTGCCATACTTACTTCTTTGTGCTCAGAAAATTGTGTGAGCAAACTTCTCCAGTTTCTGGAAGAGATGCCAATTCAGATTTGTGCTGAATCTTTGCCACCCTCTAGTGGTTTTATTGGAGCACAGCAGTTTTATTCAATAAAATTACTTTGACTCCAAGCAAGCCTCTTGGACACCAGAAGCATCAAAGACTACTGACTTTAGGAGTCCTTTGTTTTTGGCTGCTGGATTAACCCACTGGATTAGCCCATTTACCCACATGCAGGAGAAACCATTGGAGTGTGTAGCTTACTTCTCAACCTTTTACTGGTTCTCAAATAAAAAGGTCCAGCCAGCAAATGCTTCAAGAAAAGGCTATTCAACTTGACAAAGTTTACTGAACACATATGAGTGAAAAGAACCCTCTTATATAAAAGAACCTGGTTATTAAGAAGAGAATGTTGTAATTAAGAGCCTGACTGGCTTGTTTCCTAATTTCATAATTGGTAGTTCTTTAACACCAGGCAAGTCTACTAATTCCTTTGTACATAATGTCCTCATTTGCCAATAGGCAGAGCAATCACACCTTTCTCTTAGGGCATGCTAGAAAGAGCTTTCTATTATGGTTGTTATTATTGTTATTATCTTAGTCAGAAGGTATTTTTAAAGGTCTTAATTTTACCCCACACACACCCTGTAAGCAGAAAATGGCCAACTGAGGCCTTCTCCAAAACTGATAGGATAGCGCTTTTTTAAAAATCATGATATTAACAGATATAATATATTTTAAAATGAACTGGAAAACTACAATGAGAGTGATGTAAAGTAAGTAGAGGTTACCAAGATTCATTAACTAAAAAAGAAACTATTTCAATTATTAGAGTCAGAGATAGAAGAGAACTTTTGACAGAATGAAAGTAGTTGGGGTAGAGGGGCAACATGAATTTGAGATATGGGAAAACAGAGAGGAGGTGAGTATAGTAAGACATCCATGTCCCAGCAAGTGCTCAGATACTTGGAAGTAGAGATTTCCCATGTGAAACTCGGTGGTTAACCCTTGCAAAAGGGCATGAAAATACCATGGAAGGGGAAAGATCTCAAGAGACTCCACACCATGCTGTGAGACTGATGAGGGCCGATGCTGATGGGGAGGAAATGTAAGATGCCTGCCTCATAGCATATCCATTGATGCAGGATTCATGATCCAGCAATTACTCAGGTATATGTCATCAAGTCATATGCCATTCAAACCAGATGAAACCCACTAGGCTGCACATGTAAAAACATTTGAAAGTGGCAGGGGAAAAGAAGTGTTTAAAAGAGGATGGGGGATGGATATATATATATATGAAATGCTAAAAGAATAAAAGATTTTAAGAAGATGTGAAAGTAGAAGGGAAACTGTAAAGGAGAAAGCATGAAGTGGGACAGGAGTCAGGTAACAGTAAGGAGTGAAAGTGCATTATTTTTTTTTGCCTGTATAAGTGCGGGTGTGTGTAGAAGAGGACCTGTGGAGGTCCAAGGGTGACATCAGGAATCATCCTGGATCGCTCTAAGTCCTTATGGCTTTTCTTGGGGTTTTCTTGGCTCTGCCTTCCAGGGATAGATGTATAGACTGCTGGCATTTTTAAGTGGGATCTAGGACCAAAATTCGGTCCTTTTTCTTTCCAGGCAAAGGCTTAACTCCTGTGTCATCTCTCATAGCCAAATCTTTGGATTAATTTATGAAAGTGTTAAAGAGTGAGAGAGAAAGAGAGAGAGAGAGAATAATTGTGTCTTTGGGTGTGCATATGTCAGAGGTCAGACCCTTAGTCTAGACATCCTCTTAAATGTTCAAAAAGTTGCCTGCCCATGACCTGTCCTGTGATGCAGCTTAATAGAGTGATAAATGGAAGACATTAACCTGCCTCTTGGGAGTTGTGTGACCTTAGGGCAAGTTATACAAAGTCTTAAGCTTTCATTTGCAGCAAAACCAAAGGTGAGAAATGATTTATCTTGAGCTGACATGATGTAAGTTGTTAGCATAGCACCAGCCATCCAGAAAGACATCACTATTAGAGGGTCACTAGACATGAAAATTGAAGAAGGCAAAATCAATGCCTCACTCAACTTTGTGTTGCTACTGTGTGCCCTCATCCTGGTCACTGTGTTGTGATCAATGGAACAATTTTGGATATCCCAGTTGCTAAGGTTACTCATTCTGGTGCTATTGCAACAATACTCAGGCACAAGCAAGTTGAGAGAAAAGGAGATTTATTTGGCTTACAGTTCCAGAGGGGAGATACAGTCCATCAAGGCAGAAAAGGTATGGCAGCATCTGAAGTCAGAAGAAGCTTAGGTCGCTGCAGACCTCATCATGAAGGCCAAGAGAAAGAACAAGCAGCAGACTGCAAGGCAGACACTCTCGGAAGCAGGGCGGGGCTACTCAACCTCAAGGCCCACCCCTTGTGATGCGTCTTCCTCCAGCAAGGAACCACTTCCTGAAGATGTCATGGCCTTTCCAAACGTGAATGGCAGCTAAGGAACCAAACACATAAGCCTGTGGGGAACAATTTACATGAAAACCACAACACCAGTGATAACCAGAGAATGAGGAAATGTTGCATGGGGCAAACATGGCAAGAAGAAATTCTAAGGTGACTTTGCAGCCTTAGCTTCCTCTTTGGACTTTACTGTTCTTTGGTCTTAGTTTCTTATTTCTGTTTATTTTAATTGCTGTAATATATACCTGACCCAAAGGATTTAAAAGAATAAATGGATTTGTATTCCAGCTAACAACTTCAGGGTAACAGTTCAATGAGGCAGAATTCACCCCAGCTGGAGCCAAGGAACTGATGACAAGGTGAACTGAAGAGGCAAAGACGTACTGCATAGTTGTTCTCTAGATGTCAGCTTGCATAAGCCAAACAGATCTGTCTCTATATTTGCTCACCAGTCATGCAATTGATACCAACTCTTACAGTTTTGCAGAGGCCTGCCTTGACTAAATAATTCCTCACAAGTGTGTGCACAGGGCCACCTCTGAAGTGTCAAGTTGACAGCTGAAACTGTCATCCTCTACCCCTGATTTTGATCATGACAGTAATGTCTGTACCTGAAGAAACAAGAGATAAGATAGAAAGAGGGAGCATCCTTCATATCCCGTCCCACTAATTGAAGCACATAATTAGAAATTTCCATTTGAAAAGTTTTAAGGGCCAAAAGTCTGGCTTAGCAGTACAATGCCTGCCTCAAAAGCATAAGGTCCTGAGTTTAATCCCCCAGAACCCACATAAAAGCCAGACACAGTATCCAATGTTTGCAGCCCTAGAAACAGGGTAGGGGGAAGGCAGGTGGATCCTGGACACGCACTAGCCAGTCAGTCTAGCCAATTAGTGAGCTCGGCTAAGTGAAAAAAGACTTTGTCTCAAAAAAAAAAAAAAGTTGGAAAACTGTATAGGAAGACACCTGATGTCAACCTGATGTGTTCTCCACATGCATACACACACACACACACACACACACACACACACACACAGAGTAACCAAAAATATATAACTTGAGGCCAGCATGATCATACATGGCTGTAACCCTTGAAGTCTGAAGGCAGAGGCAAAGGATAGCAACCATGAGGTCACCCCAAGCTACAAGGCAGTAGCTTGTCTCAAAAATAGTAATAAATAAGTGGCTTAGCAGGTAAAGGTACCTAAGTTCAATCCCCAGAGCCCAAATGGTGATTAAATTAAAACACAGATTTCCTTCTCCCCTCCCCCCAGTGTGTGTACTATGCACATGTTCATATGTATATGTACACAGGTACATCTGGGCGCACATGCATGGGTTTATGGATGCAAGTAAAGGACACAGGTTGATATCAGGTGTCTTTTCAAACTCTCCACCTTATTTTTTAAAATATTTTTCCTAGTTTTAGATTCTTAAAGAAATTAAAGATTGAAATGCCATATGACCCTGCTGATTCCACTTTTGGGTATAACCCCCCATACAGCACAGGTTCACCTTGATAGCACAAGCACGACCATGTTCATAGCAGCACTGTTTACAATAGCAAAGACATGGAATCAACCCAAATGTCCAACAGTTGACGAGTGGATAAGGAAACTGTGGTACATCTATACAATGGAGTACTACTCAGCCATCAAAAATGATGAATTACTGGAATTTGCCAGGAAATGGATGTCATTAGAAACAATTATATTAAGTGAAGTATCCGAGACCCAGAAAATTAAGCGCCGTATGTACTCCCTAATAGGTGGCTCCTAGTACCAAACCCACCCAGCCCATCTTGAGACACTCATAGGTAAATCTATGTATTACCTACAGTAATTGCAAGGATTATGAACAGGAGGGATGGGGTTGGAGGGCCACAACAGAAACAAGGAGAGAAGTGACCATGTTACAGTAGAGAAAATAGGCCTCCATCAAGGACTGCAAGAAAGTAATGTGACACCTAGTTAAGTTCACAATTCGTTCCTGATCATTTACAACTAAGGGGGTATGAACTCACCAGAAGGGGAGGGCATATAGTCCGGCAGATTAAAAAGTAACCATTTTGCAAATGGGTGATTGACCCCTCCCATTGCCAAATGCCATATGACCCTGCGATTCCACTTTTGGGTATAAGTATTACATCTACCCTTGAATGTGCTCTTATAATAAGACTCCAGTTTAACAGCTTTCTGTCTCTGGCCAGGGGGTAACATACAGCGCCTATCACGATGGAGTGAAGGGCATTGCAGGAGCAACAAAACTGCAAAAGAAAATCAACGAACCACTATCCAGAACTTCAGAGACTCTATATCAACCACCTAGAACTAGGCCAGACTAATCTCTCCCCATCCTGAAGCTCAGGGACATTTGCGGAAGAGGGGGCGGTAAGAGTGTAAGACCAAAAGGATGGGAGGAGCAATGATTTGCAAGATACTCCACACAAGTTAGGGACGAAGCAATCATAATTGGACATTGCATGCCCAGCGCAATGTCCAACACACTATTGACCTCACAAAGTCTAGCATCTGCTAAAGGCACCAAGATCCTTGGAGGCAAGGGATTGACAGCCACAGTAGTGTTCCTATGCTTAAGGGGAACACAGGAAAGGGTTCAGGGAAAGGCCACTGGGTCCTTGTACGTCATCGGAGAGGAGGGCCCAGAGGAGAGTCAGGCATGCACAAGATAGGACTCTGGGAATTGGGGCGGGAGGCACGGGGGGATGGGGCGGGAGGGGTGAGGGGAGGGAGAGCAGGGAGTTCGGGGGGAGGAGGAGGGAAGGAGGGAACTGGTGTACCTATTAAGTTTGTATGAGCTGAAATAATAATAAAAAATGTATTAAAATAAAAAAAGAAACAAAAAAATATTTTTCCTAGTTTTATAAGCACGTTGAGTACTTATCCCTTTCCCCCTCCTTTTCCTTCCCTCTCTCCCTTCATCAATCCATCCCTCTCCCTCCCACTCTCCTCCTGTCTGCTTCTATGGGCCTCAGGGTTTCCTCTAAATTATCTGCTCTACTGGGGTTCAGGCCTCTGTGGCAGACCAAGCAGTCTCTCCTCAGGCCGCCCCACTGATAGGAGCACTCCCCTTCCCCCGTCCAGCCCTAGTCCCCAAGGTTTCCACTGCATGTAATTATCTCGCCTGAGATCCTCGCTAGTCTATGGGGAAGACAGAGACAGATGGATCCCTGGGACTCACTAGCCACTGCCAGGGTAGCTGAATGGGTGAGCTCAATTTCAGCGAGAGAGTGGAAGACTGAATCAAAAAATAAGGTGCAAAACTTCCCTATACATACCTGTAATTATGCTCATCTGTCTGTCTTCCCAGACCTGCATCCCTATATCTGGCTTTGGGAACCTGAACTCAGGTCTTCAGGGTTAGACAGAAAGCACTTTACTAACGGAGCCATCTCTCCAGTCCCAAACTTCTTTTACTTTCTTGTGAATAATTTTGCTTAAACATCTTTTTTGGGGGGGAGGGGGAGTTAGAAAACTCTATTCTGAATGAAGGAGATTGGTTGGAGAGTGTGTATGTGTGAGAGAGAGAATCAGAGGAGAGGATGCTGTGGATAAGTGACTCCACAGTAATTAGGATATAATTCTTTTGAAGTTAATGATACAAGTATAAGACAGGACTTGGGCTTTTAAAACTATAAAATAATTTAGATTCAATGAAATAAGCTATCACTTAGGATAGGTAATAGATATTGTCTTTTTAAACTCTAATCTTCCTAATCTTTCTGCTTTTCACCAAGGGACAATAAATTTTGGGTTTTAGAACTGAAGTAACTGATTTCCCACCTGGGACCCATGAGTACGGAAATAGGAGTCAGTGAACCATTTAATGGCTGAAAAATACCAACAGGTTTAGCCTTTACCAGTGATATGGGGGCCCAAACTAATTAAAATGTTATGCTCCTTTGCTTCAATTGGGCATTTAATGACATTATTGAAGTGAATGGCTATCTTGAGCAGATTATGTGGAAGTTACTGGTGTATGATTTTTTTAAACTCTGAAGCTCATGCTAGGAGAGGCATTTTAATAAGGGTTCTCTGGCTAAGAAAAGCATTACTATTCAACTATAGTTGGTAACTTTCTTGGGCTTAAAATAAAAGAAACTTGGCAAGCTAATCCAGGAGTACAATATAGAAATAATTTATTTAAAAAAATCACAAATTTCCAGACATATTAATTTAGGGAGAATAACAGAATTTTGCAAATATAGTTGCATCTCAGAATCACATGTAATAATATAAAAGGCCATTTGGACAACTCTTCTATGTGTATGCGTATACATGTGAATTCACATTTGTGCGTGTACATGTGGAAGTCAGATGTGGACATAAGATGTCCCCCTTGATTTCTTTCCAGCTTGGTGTTTGAGACAGGATCTCTCTCTGAACCTGGAGCTCACTGATCTGGCTAGGCTGGTTGGCCCACCACGTCAGTGCGACCACCTGTGTCCGTCTTTCCAGGCCTGGAACTGTAGCTGTTATCACTACAGCCGGGTTTTTATGCTGGTGCTGGGGCTCCGTGCTTGCTCAGGTCCTCTTGCTTACATAGCGAGACCTTGACTAGCTGAGTCACCTCCCCAGACATTCTAATTGTTGGGGGGAAGTGCATGTGTGTGTGTGTGCATGCACACATCCGTGTGTTTTATATGTGAGTGGATGTACATATGTAGGCATGTGTATAAGACAGTGTGTGGGTGTGTGTGTGTGTGTGTGTGTGTGTGCACTTAAAGGTCCAAGGGTGATATTTGGAATCATCCTGGAGTACTCTATTTCCTTATTGCTTTGCTCAGGGCTTCCCAATCTGCTCCTTCTAGGGCCAGTATTATAGGCCACCACCATATACACCCAGCATTTTACATAGCATCTGGGGAGCTGAACTCAGGTCTTTTTGCTTTTGAGGTAAAAGGCTTAACAACTAAGCCATCTCCTCAGCCCCCCTCCCCAATTCTATTTTTTAAGGGATGTTATCATTAGGCATGACATCTTGGACTTAAGTGATCACATGGAAAATATAGAATTGAATTTCAACTGTGGTGTTAATTTGGAGTTTGAATGGATATTAAGAAGATAGTAGTAACTTCGGGCTGGAGAGATGGTTCAGGGTTTAAGACTGTGTCTCACAGCAAAAGGTCCTGAGTTTAGATTCCAGGTCCCGCGTAAAAACACCAGGTGGAAATGGTGCCAGCCTGCACTGCTAGCCCTAGTGAACGGAGCCTGGGAAATCCCAGAGCAAAGAAAGAAGGAGGTAGAAGCAATCCAGAATGACTCTAAAGTCTCCCTTGGTCCTCCACAGGGATATACAGTGCCTTCTGATACACACACACACACACACACACACACACACACACACACACACACTAAATAAATAAATAAATAGATAGATAGATAAATAGATAAATAAATAAATAAATAAATAAACTATTTAAAAAGACAGTACACTTAATAATCAGTCTCTTTTGAGTGTATGCTTCTACTCTGAAGGTGTAAGTCACATGAAACATTCCTAAATTACTCCCTGAAATCCTAGTGGTTTCTATTATATTATTGTAGAAGCCTGAAGCAATTTGAAGCATGACTTTTGACTTCCCAGCATTTCATACATTAATATATGTGCATTTCAATACTGGGGATTTAACCTAGGGACTTATACATGCTAAACAAGTGTTCTACGTGAGCCATCTCCAGTTCTCTTTTTACTTTTTATTGGAAATAGGGCATCACTAAGTTGCCCAGACTGACCATGAACATACTCAGTAACCCCAAGCAAGTTTTGAATTTGTGGTCCTCCTGACTCAGCCTCCCAAATAGACAGGATTACAAATATGTGACACTTGTGGTGTTTTTTATGCTTGCTAGTAAACTTGTGGGAACTTATTTTGGCAAAGTAAAAAAATAATTTGATGTATTGTTTATCTAGAATTATGAAATTTCATGTTGCAAAACGGAAGTTTAAGGAGACATTACGCCCATATGATGTAAAAGATGTCATTGAACAATATTCCGCTGGTCACCTGGACATGCTATGTAGAATTAAAAGCCTTCAAACACGGTAAGCAGTGAAAAATCTTATTTCTTATAAAGAATGGGTACAGAAACTATCTGGGAGGAACTTCCTTTTGGAACTCAAAACCTGTGAATTCTATATTTCTGATCCATTCTTGGTAGGCATCTAGAGTTTGAATTTGAACATAGATTCTACTCTGCTTTTCACTAGATATAAGTCAAACATTAAAAATCTCCAGCTATCTTGGTTTCCTCGTCTATAAAAATGAACAGAATGCTGGTGCTTGCTTCATAGGGTCACTGTGAGAGTTAAATAATAAATGTAGCCCAGAAGACATGAAAACCCTGAAGCTGAGTGTTCATTATATGGAATGATAGGCTAATGATGCAGCTCAGTGGTAGAATATTTGCAAGGAGACCATAACTTTGCTCATCATCCATATATCAGATTCGTGACAAACCCTCATCGAAACAATTCTATCAATGTAAAAGTTATCATTATCACTATTCCATATTTTTTATTTCATAATACTGAGAATTAAACCCAGGGCCTTCCACATGTTAGACAGGTTCTCTACTACTGAATCATACTCTTATCCTTACTTAATTCATCCTATTTCAGAATGATTGAATTCAGAACTGACAGGTGCAAAGTGGAATCAAATTACTTTGTTTAGGTTACTTTTCCTCTAGAAGATAACTCATAAGTGAATTCATGAATAATAATGAAGATATTCACAATAAAAATACTAATAAAAATATAATCACATGAGTAATCTGACGTTGAGAAAATCAACTTGTCAATTGAAATTCTTATATCGCCACTCAGTTCATCTTACAAAAAATACACACTCATATGCAATTTTTCTTTTCAAAGTACTTCACCTTGACTTTGTATAACCTGTCCCTTTAGTGCTTATAATCAGATATGCTTTTTCTCTGACAGTGTTGATCAAATTCTTGGGAAAGGGCAAATCACATCGGATAAGAAGAGCCGAGAGAAAATAACTGCGGAACATGAGACAGCAGATGATCTCAGTATGCTCGGCCGGGTGGTCAAGGTTGAAAAGCAGGTACCATTCATCAGTACTAACTCACTTCCAGCCAGGATTTTTATAAGTTTATAGAAGCTGTTTTGGCATTGAGATTAAAGTTAATTTCCATGATTCACTTATTTCAAAGAAATAAAGTGAATGAAATTAAAATGTCTTTGTATATACAATGTTCTCTATCACACCTTTCAATTTCTACTGAAGGAAAAAGTTTACCTCATTAATTCCTATGTAATTGAAGCTACTGTAAAGTTTCAATACTAGCACAGCATGTCGGTTTGCCTATTTGTCTTTTATTTTTATTGTTTCCTTTTTTATATTCCCCTGTTTAAAATGAGATTTTAAAAATGCCATATGACAAACATCAGAATTTTTTAAATTTTTTATTAATTTATTCAAGTGTGCGCGTGTATGTGTGTGCGTGTGCGCGTGTGTGTGTGTGTGTGTGTGTGTGTGTGTAGAATCACGGGCGAATTCGGGAACCACCATGGACCGCCTCCACCTCTTCCTTGTTTACTCTGCCCTGGGATTCACAGGCTCCGCCCTACCAGGACCAGAAGCGCAGGCCACCCCCGCTTCCGCCTGGTATCTATACGCGGGATCCGGGATCCGAACTCAGGACCTTCTGCCTGCAAGGCAGAGGCTTAACCCCTGAGCCACCTCTCCAGCCCCAAACATCAGAATTTTTAACCCTAAGGCTCTATCTTCTTATATGGTTTTCCCGAAATGAAATTCTTATCCCATGCAATGATAAATATTAAAATTATTCATTCAAAAGTGTTTTACCTTTATTATTAAATTCAGAGTCACTTAGAATACTGATTCCATTGTCAAATAAGCTTCTTACTAAATTCAGTAGAGTTAGGAAAAGCATCTGATTCAAAATCATTTTGAAGTGACATTTTTAAGGTCTTATATGATATTTTAGGAAATCAATATTGAAATTTTGAGAAGTAAAAGGAGATATGCTGAGGAGTCAGATAAAAAGCCAGAGAAATCCTTTCCCTGTGTCTCCATCACATCAGATAAGGCATTAAGAGTTGAAATTGCATACACTCAATGTTTATTTTATGAAATCAACCCAATCTGACTTCACTTTTTTATTATTGATACTTTCAAGCATAAATACAATAAATCTGTTTGTTTTTGCCCCTTACTATCCAATCTCATCTATCCACTTCATTACTTCCTCCTTTCCTCCTTTCTAGTCAGTCTGTCTCCTACTTCATCTTTTTGCGTGTGTGGTCTACTGGGTTTCTTCTGGAATGCCTGAACTGGCAAGTGCCTGAGTACTTACTGAGGCATGGATTACTTAGCAGTAAATCATTGAGTACAGACTTAAATAGACTCTCAGGGAGTAATAGAGTTTCTTGAGATCTTTCCTCATCCATGGCAAAATGTGTCAGTCCAACTATTGTGACGGTCTTGTGAAAATGGACATCATCTCCGTGATTTAACCAGAGTATACTGTCCAGCAACACCTCCCCAACCTCAGACTCTTACCTTCTTACCACCTTCTACAATGTTCCCTGAGCCTTGGGATGGGGTGGGGAGATAATTTTGATGTCCTGTTTATAGCTGAGCACTCCATAGTCAACTTACTCATTGCCTTTTGGCTAGTTGTGGCTGTCTACATTAAATATCAATTCCATTGCAAAAGGATGTTTCTTGGTCAAGCACTGAGAGTTTCTCTATTCTAGGGGTATAATATTAAGTGTTGAGATGGCATGATTTCGCTTTTTAAATTCCAGAAGTGAATTGAATCCTTCATAAGGAGGAGTCCTCATGCATAACCTTGTTTCCTACTTCCAGGTCCAGTCCATTGAATCCAAGCTAGACTGTCTGCTGGACATCTACCAACAGGTCCTCCGGAAAGGCTCTGCCTCAGCCCTCACTTTAGCATCGTTCCAGATCCCATCTTTTGAATGTGAACAGACATCTGACTATCAAAGCCCTGTGGATAGCAAAGACCTATCCAGTTCTGCACAAAACAGTGGCTGCTTAACTAGGTCAGCCAGTGCCAACATCTCTCGAGGACTGCAGTTCATTCTGACGCCAAATGAGTTCAGTGCGCAGACCTTCTATGCGCTCAGCCCTACTATGCACAGTCAAGCAACACAGGTGCCACTGGGTCAAAGTGATGGCTCTGCTGCAGCAGCCACCAACAGCATCGCAAACCAAATAAGCGTGGCACCCAAACCGGCAGCCCCAACCACTTTACAGATCCCACCTCCTCTCCCCGCCATCAAACAGCTGCCGCGACCAGAGAGTCTGCACCCTAACCCCATGGGCCTGCAGGAAAGCATTTCTGATGTCACCACCTGCCTTGCTGCCTCCAAGGAAAACGTTCAGGTTGCACCATCAAATCTAACCAAGGACCGTTCCCTGAGGAAGAGCTTTGATATGGGAGGAGAAACTCTTTTGTCTGTCCGCCCCATGGTGCCCAAAGACTTGGGCAAATCTTTATCGGTGCAAAACCTGATCAGATCCACAGAGGAGCTGAATTTACAGCTTTCCGGGAGTGAGTCAAGTGGCTCCAGAGGCAGCCAAGATTTTTACCCCAAGTGGAGAGAATCCAAATTGTTTATAACTGATGAAGAGGTGGGTCCCGAGGAGACAGAGACAGACACTTTTGATGTCACCCCGCAGCCTGCCAGGGAAGCCGCCTTTGCATCGGACTCTCTAAGGACTGGAAGATCACGATCATCTCAGAGCATTTGTAAAGTGGGAGAAAGCCCAGATGCCCTCAGCTTGCCTCATGTCAAACTGAAATAAGTTCTTCGTTTTCTTTCTAGGCATAGCTGTTCTTTTAGCCATACATATCATTGCATGAACTATTGTGGAAGCCCTTCTAAACACGTTGAAATTGCAAGAATCAGGAAGAACATGATGGGCGGTTTACAAGCCCGTTACCTTCTAATTGCATGAAAATGCATGTTTAGGGACGGCAGAAGCTCCAGGGTGCATCGACATTAACCCACGCATTGAGTAATGGACCTTGAGTCTAAAATTCTGAGAAACCAATCACTGCTAATGCTACCGGGTGTATGAAGATGTCAAGATTAGGTCCAATAGAAGAGCTAACACTGTATTTTGAAATCATGAGAATAAACACCTTCAAATTTCAGGCATTTCTGCTTTGTGACTAGATACAAAGTACATTTTCAAAATTAGGCCATAATGTATATTTTAGGCGCCATGGCTATTAAAAGCTGCTAAAAACAAAAAGGTATCATGTAAAGCAGAATTTGGGAATAACAGAAATGGCTGCTTATTTCAAGCTTCTTTGCCATTGTTTTTCAATCATGTCATCAGCAATCTGAATGTCGATCCGTGTGCTTTCTGTCGCCTAGCGCTGTGGCAAAGCAAGTTCGCACATCATTTCCATGTCGTCCTTTATGATGAGACTATTTTCCATTTTGAAAGTAGGCAAAAATTCAGGTCCAGTGGGACAAAGAGACTTGCTCTCCGGCATTTGCGTGACTCTATGGAAACATGGCTCCTGACAGAGGTATTGGCTCTGTGAACTGGTCAGCTTCGGTAAAAACACAGAAGATTGACCGAAGAGTTTAACAGCTGGTGTTGACCTGACCAGATAGTCTCTCCAGCATGGCACAGCCCCAATCTTGCCAACCCTGCCTACATAAGGGGCAAGTACAAGCAGCTAGTCTCATTTAGCTGATGTATAGGTAAGACATGGGAAAGGAGACATTTGAGTGGGACTGCAAGAAGCAAAAGTTGAATACACAAATATTACTCAGAAATATGTGCCATGAAGGAAAATGATTCCCCCTCAAATGAGGAGAAAATCCAAAATAAAATCACTAGATATTTTTTCTTTTTACCAAATGAGTATTGCTGAGTATTGCTATGGAATTCAACTACCTAAACTACCCTTATTCTTATATAACAGAGAATTTTTGCAAGGTATTTATTTTTAATATGCCCTGAATGTTTTTTGCTATTATGTAGTACATTTATGTATGAAAGGCTAAAACTAAATTTCCTTTACTTTTTTAATACTGTACTGAAATTTTTTCTATTCTTCCCGACAATATCCCAAATGTGAAATTACTGGTTCAGTTTCCAGACATAAACATTTACAATTACAAGCCAGACAGCACTGGAAGTATCTGCAAATCAAAACACTTAGTAATATAACACATTGTGGCTGGAAAAAAGCATAAATGTTTTAAAATGTATTTCTCAGAATGCAGTTGATACTGACTGCTTGTTAGAAACCAGCCTAGCAGCCAGGTGTGGTATCCCATGTTTTATCATCACAGCATCAGGGATGCTGAAATCAAAGGATGATGAGCTCAGGGGTAGCCTGAGCTATTCATCAAGACCACATTTTGAGAAAGAAAGTCAGAGAGAGACAGAAAGAGAATACCCAAGATATCTCAAACTGTCAAAAGTCCAATCAAAATAATCACACTCCAAAAATTTGGTAAGCTGGACATGGTGTTGCACATCTATAATCTCTCATTTGTGAGTTGAAGACAGTAGAATCAGGAGTTCAAGGAATCAAGATGGTTCATTGGATAACTCCTGGAGCCCGGATGGTGAAACGATAGAACCTATTTCCAAAAGTTGACCTTGGATCTCCACATATGTGCCATGACCTATGAACACCCCCCCCCCAAAAAATACAGTATTTTTAAAAGCTACTCTTGGATACTGAGACCCAATCTCAAAGAAAAAGAAAGTAAAGGTTGGTAAAGGGGAGGGGGGGGAGACTAGAATTTCAACTTATATAAGATGTGGCCAAAAGGAACTCAAGAAAGGATACTTTTGCTTATTTATTTGGTTGGTCTTGTTTTGTTTTATGTTGCTATTGTTTCCATAATGAACTTCAACCAGGGAAAATGAGCCAGGGAAAATGGATTGGTTTTTCAAAAGAAGGAAGCCCCAAACCCCCCAACTAAGGTGTCCCCCAACAGAACGTTCTGCAAAACTGAACCTCCCTTAACCTTTCCATACTGCTGCTGAGTCTTAACCACAACCTCGGGTTCTATTTTCATAAGCCAAAACCAGCCTGTACCCCAAGTGAAATGATGCTTTCGTCCTTCAAGCATGCTTCCTAACCTTTAAAGCAATTCCTCCCTCTTGATAAGCATTGACATTTAAAGACTCATCACCCCTCTTGGACTCTAGCACACTCCTCTAGAGTGTATCATTCAAAATATTCTTGGCTGCTGAAGACACAGGACATTAGACTCTGAACTTTACATTCAGTTTAAAAAGGTTTTGTCGTGCTTTTAAAGCAATTACTATCAATTCTATCCAGAATGCAAGTCAATTATTAAATGCAATTTTTTCATCTACCTATGTTTCCAGTTAATCAGATGTTGTGATATACTCTTTAAATAATATTACACACATACCCGCACACATACCTCCACTGTCATAAATGGAAACTCAGCAGGCATTACTCACACAGTAAGTGAGGAATAGGAGGGAGCCAACAACTTTAGATAGTGCTTATGCTTGGATATATTCTGTCCCAGGTTGAATCCCACTGGCAGCAAGAATCGTGAATGTATCGGGGACTCCTTATGTGTCACCAGATCTGCAACATGGGACAGTTCAACTAACATTGCTGAAGATTGAAGATTTGGAAATGCCTAAACGCATCACTATGGTCTTAATCATAGCAAAATGTGAAAAAACATGTTGTGAAAAAATATTTGTAGCTTGAAGCCATGACCCATTTTTGTCAGTTTTATTTTAGCACAAAAAAAAAAAACCCTCTGGGATGTTGAAAGACAGGTGTGAAAACATCAGGGTTCTGTGTGACATGTCACACCTTGAGAGAATTGGGGGGCGGGGTTCCCACCAGTTGAGTGCTGAATGGCCAGGTGTTCTCTCCATGCAAGTCTGTCTGCCTTCTGCAACAGGCAGGGTTGACTAAGCTAATACTTACTTGCAAACATCCTTGTATGAGATGAACTAAAATATTTTGCTCCATCTGATCTGTTTGTGTTTTGTTCAACCAAATTAACATCTGTAGGCTGCAGGTTCTGTTTGAAATAGATGCTTTATTGAGTGGTTAAGTCCTTATCGCTCATTTTTGGGGGACCTGTCTCACTTTCCATTGACTCAGAGATTCTGAAAGTCAAATGAGTCTAGTAGAGGACCTGACATAAGAAGTAACTATATCTCAAACCAAGTCACAGAGCCCAGCTAGAAAAAAATGATGAAACTGAGCAAACAGACCATTCAGTCAGACTGCGGAAATGTCATAAATATCAACTCCACAGACACTGATTTTTTTTGCCTTAAAGAACATAGTTGTTTTTTTTGTATGAAAAACTTAATTTAATATAATTGTGTGTATTTAAACAAGCAGTTCTAAAAATCATGTATAAAAACAATTGCGATCGTCTGTTTCCTGAAAATTACTAAAATCAGGAATATCATATCCATTTCATGCCATCCTTCAAGTGTAATTTCCTTTGCTCTATTTTACTGAGATTGTTTGTTTTAAACTGAAACATTAAAAAAGATGTCTATAAACAGCTAATGTGACTATTTTTGTCTGTAACTAACTTGTTGGAAATGTTTTTAGCTGGAACTAACTGACCCATCTAAGTAAATCAAACTGCATTCAGATTTTAGACTGAAATACAATATTTGAAGTGTTGCTACAGAAATTCTTGGTAATTCTGGAATGTGGGAGACTCACATGTGTTTTTAAAGATGTTATAAGGAAAAAATGTTTATAGTACTGAGGTTTAAACCCACATCTTTGGCGCTTTAGCACTAAGTTGGAATCCCTAAGTCAAGCAATAATTAATTTGATATGGATCAAAACTCAGACACCAATTCACATGATTATCACGTTGGCTACAAGTTGACTATCCCTTATCTAAAATGTTTTTTAATGTTTCAGATTTCAGATTCATGTAGATTTTAGAATATTTGGAATCACACAACATATCTTAGGAATGATATCCAAGCATAAGCACAAAAATCCATTTATACCACAGCCACTCAATCCCAAGGCCCTGAAAATTTAAGCAAATAGTCTACCGCTGAGCTATATTCTTTTTGAAATGTGCATATGTGTATGCATGTTTGTGCATGTGTGTTAGTGCAGGCACATTCATGTCATGTTACTCATGTAGAGGAGGTCAAAGTGAAACCTTAGGTGTTGATTCTTGACTTCTACCTTATTAAAGATTGCATGTGCCAGTCTAGGTGGCCCACAAGCTTCTGGAGATTTTTCTGGCTCTTCCTCCCATTTCACAGTAAAAGTTTGGGATTAGACCCACTGTTGCAGTTTGTCTGCATAGTTGCTGGTAAATGACCATCACACGGCTTAAGGAGACAAGGGTTTATTCTCTCTTACGATTACTGGTTACAGGCCCAAGGGAACTGGCCACACCATCACCACATAACAGCTGAGAGACAGACAATCCTTACTTGCCAGACCAGCATGTCTGGCCAAGTGAACAGAAGGGTGCCAACTCTCTCAACCAGCTCTCTGTAATTTACCCCAGGGCCTAATCCTACCCACCATGGGTTGGGCATTCCCCATGGGCTACACAATCTCCTGCAGGTTTGCTCTGGGCTTAACCATCAACTCTCTACAAATGTGCCCAGAGCTCAAACCCTCCATTGTCAAGTTGACACCTGTGCCTAATTACGACACTCACTATACCAAGTCCAGCTTCATAAGAGTTCTGGGGATTTGAACTCAGGTCATCACTCTTTCACAGCAAGCACTTTACTCACACAATCTTCCCTCTGGAACTCTGTATTATACAATTTTTAACAATTTGCATATGAAATTTCCATAGAATGGAATTTCCTATTTACAGTGTTTATGTCTACATTGAAAGAGTTTTGGGTTTAGGAGCCTTTTGGGTTCAACTTTGCAGATTAGGGATACTCAACAAGTATTAACAAAAAGGTTGGTAAAAGACATGCTAAAAAAAAAATGTAAAGCAAATAGCTACGAAGTACAGACCAAACGGATGTGCCTAAGTACAGACCAAACGGATGTGCCTACCCAACTCTGTAGTACTGCAGAATAGCTTCTGTTCCAGAGACCGTTTCCTTCCTTATGTTCAAAAAAATAAATAAATAAAAGACATACACTAGGTGTGGCAGCCCATGCCTGTGATCACTTGAGAGGCTGAGACAAGAGGGTTTCAGTGACTCCAGGCCAGTCTGGATTGCATAGTGAGGAAGGAAGAAGGAAGAAGGGAGAAAGGGAGGGAGGGAGAGAGAGGGAGGGAGGGAGGGAGAGAGGGAGGGAAAAAGAAGAAATTAGACTTTCCTCAGTAGCCATCAAATTCTAACTTCAGATTTTTTCATTATATTTCAAAGTACATACTGATCAGATTCATACTATACAAACTACAGATTGATGTACTGTCCTGAGTAATCTCAATACCACAGAGCTGGCAAGTGGCAACATTTTGCTCCTCAAAGAATTTCCAACTCAGGGGGGCAGGGGAGCTGGAGAGATGACTCAGGGATTAAGCAGAAGGTCCTGAGTTTGGACCCAGATCCCACATAAAAACGTCAGGCAGAAACAGTAGCTGCCTACATTTCTAGCCCTGGTGGGCAGAGCCTGTGGAATTCCAGAGCAAAACAAAAAGAAGGTAGAAGCAATCTAGGATGATTCCTGAAGTCACCCTTGGTCCTCCACAGGGACATACAGTGTGCCCCCTGATACACACACACACACACACACACACACACACACACACACACACAACTGAAAGGTACCTTGGCATGTTAGATTACTCTTTGCCTCTTCACAATTCACCACACTTCAAATCCAAATGCTCTAAGATCAGTATCAGCTCTTATTTTTCACACACAACCACGGTGCTTGCACTTACTTCAAAGATTCACCTATTGGCTTCTGTCTGTTAATTCCTACCCACAACCACAGCGCTTGCACCTTGAAGAGCCACCTGCTTCTTTTCCCTGTTTCTGAACATTAGTGGCTCATGTCTTTCCATTCTCAGTTTCCTTCCTTTAAAGACATTGCTGAGGTTGAGCCATCCCTTACTGAGCTCATGTAATGATATGCTCACTCCTCCCTAAGGGTGCCACTCTCTCACACATAAACCCTGAGGACCTCACACCTTAGATTCCTTCAGCACAGGGGCCTTCAAACCTGCAGGAACAGCAAACAACAAACCATAATTCAGAACACTAAAGACCCTACATTAATCACCTGGAACCAGACCAACCAAATTCTCCCATCCTAAAGCTCAGGGAACCTTGTAGAAGAGGGGGTGGCAAGATTGTTTAAGAGCCTAAAGATGGGGAGGACCAAGGATATGCAAGATACTCTACACAAGTTAGGGCTGGAGCAGCCAGAATTGGACTTGCCTGACCTGCACAATGGCTGACAGTCAACAACCCCCCAACATCTAGCAGGGATCACAGGGAAGAAGGCTCCAGGCAGTAGGATCCTTAGAAGCAAGGGATTAAACAGTCATAATAGAGTTCCCATACTACCGGGGAGCCCAAGAAGGGGCTCTGGGCTATGCCACTGAGTCCTGAACCCTCATTAGAGTTGAGACTCAGAGGGAGGTTCGGTCATAAAGGCATGCTTTAGGGGATGGGAGAGAGGAAGGGGGAGGCACAGGGAGAAAGAGAAGGAAGGAAGGGAGTGAAAGGAAAGAGGGAAGAGGGATGAGGGGGGTGGGGGGAAGACATGGATACCTATTTAGTTTGTATAAGGCTGGTACTAGACAAAACAAAATGGAAAAGCATGATGCTGCTACTGGTGAACTATCTGCACGCTGGCAAGTGCCAAGCACTCAGAAATACACGCATCATAGAGCCAATCCAGTTGCACCTGTAGGGAGACATGAGAGAGTGAGGAAGATGGGAGGGAGAACAGGAAGCATGAAAATGGGCAATGAAAACACACAAAATTCATAATTATTACAACTTAAAAATAAAGTTGGGTTGCAGAGGTGGCTCAGGGGTTGGGCCTCTGCCTTGCAGGCGGAAGGTCCCGAGTTCTGATCCACGTATAGACGCCGGGCGGAAGCGGGGCCGGTCTGCGTTTCTGGTCCTGGTGGGCGGAGTCTGTGAATCCCGGGGCTGAGTAAACAAGGAGGAGGTTGGAGGCGTCCATGGTGGTTCCCTGAATTCGTCCGTGGTTCTACACACACACACACACACACACACACACACACATACACACACACATACACACACAGACATGCACACATGCACAATTGAATAAATAATAAAAAATGATAAAAAATTAAAAAATAAAGTTACTATAATTTTTAAAAGAATACACACCAAAAAAAAAAAAAAAAAAAAAAAACCTTCACCTAAGCCCTCAGTCAATGTCCTGAGACCCCCTCCTGTTGCCAGAGATCCATTTATTTGGTGGGAAGGAAGTGAGCACCACACCACGATGGAAAATTTTGCCTTCAGAATAAACTAATTCTGCTTGTGCCATCCAAACCCCCGGATTTCCAATTAGCCAAAACTCCCTTGCCACATGTTCAGATCTCATTCAAGCTTTTGCCCATCATAGGCATGATGAACCCGTGTTAATCTCCATCTTTCCAGTCTTCTTTACGCTTTATTTTGTTCTCTATCTCATCCTTTTTATTTATTTATTTTGCACACATGTGTGTGTGGTGTGTGTGTGTGTGTGCGTGTGTGTGTGTGTGTCAGAGGGTACTGTGTGTCCCTGTAGAGGACCAACGGTGACTTCGGGAATCATCCTGCATTGCTTCTATCTACTTTTTGCTTCACTCTGGAATTTTCCAGGCTCTGCCCACCAGCGCCAGAAGTGCAGACACTACCTTTTCTGCCTATTGTTACATGGGACCTGGGATCTGACTCAGGACCTTCTGCTCGGAGGACAGAGTCTTAACCCCTGAGCCATCTCTTCAGCCCCCATCTCATTCTTTTTTAATGAGGAAAGACAGAGAGAGAGAGAGAGAGGATGCACATTCGTGTCCTGGCATGCGTAAGGAGATGAAAGGACTTTTGGAAGTCAGTTCTCTCCTTCCAGCATGTGGGGCTCGGGGGATCAAATCGCTTGTCAAGTTTGCAAGCAGGTTGCTTAACCACTGATCTGTCTCCCCCTCCCTATCTTCAGCCATGTAAAAGTCATAAAGTTTCAGATACCCAAATCCCACATACCTGTGGGATGTGAGCACTTTCTGGGGAAATGCCACACATCCCTCTATCCACTGCAGACAGGAGTTCAACAGCAGACAGAAGTAATTACTACCCCAGGGCTCAACTTAACAAACAAAGGAGTTTGTTGGGGTTGCTTACAGGAATAGGTGTGAGGGTAGCTGACTGGGGCATTAAAGATTCCAAGCCAGCTACATAACCTTCCCCCAGCATGAATAAGACTCATGGAAGCTACTGTGCCCCTTCCTCCCCCAGAGCTCTCTGCTATAAGACTTGCTAGGAGAGTCTCCTCCAGACTTCCATAACGTCATGGTTAGGCACAGGTGTCAACTTTACGGTTGGGGATTTGGGCTCTGGGCACATTTGTACACAATTCATGGTCGAGTTAAGCCCAGAGCAAAACTGCAAGAGATTGTCTAGCTGATGGGGAAGGTCCAGTCCATGGTGGGTGAAACTAGGCCCTGGAATAAAATACCAAAAGCTGATTGAGAAAGTTGACATCCTTGTGTACTCTTGGCCAGACATGTTGGTCTGGCAAGTAAGGACTGTCTGTCTCTCAGCTGTGATTGTGTGGCCAGTTCCTTCAGCCCTGGTGTTGGTGCGTGCTCTCCCGTCAAGCTGGACTGAGAACTGTAACCAGACTGTCCTAAGAAAATAAACGCCTTGTTCCTTTAAGCAGTCTGATGGTCATTTATCAACAACCATGCAGATGAACTGCAATACATACTGTTTAGGATCTTTCTCAGGGTGCTGAATCTTGTTTTTTGTTGCTTGGCTGCTCAGTGGTGCCTTCCACACTTGATTGCTCCAGGATCTTTGTTGCACTGACTGGAACTGCTCAGCAGTCTTATTACTGTAGACTGCTGGAGAATCTCCTCCCCCACACCGTTGCTTGCTGCTTTTCCACATCCTAGAGGGAAGTCGCTCCCCCCAAGCTGGTTAGCTTCAGAACTTTCTGGGCCCAACAAGTTGTTTACTTGCTGAGACTTCCTCCAGGATGTTATGTTTCAAATTGTTACACAATATCCCCCTCGATTAGACACTAAGGGCAAAGTCTAAACTATGCCCAGAGGGGGGGAAATGCCATACATACAAGTGGCCCCATATCAGGTAGATAAAAACCTAGTGATTCATAACCATCATTATGCAGCAGCACAATCAGCCACTCAAGTAGCAGTAATGCTGGTGTGAACATTCCTACTACACTACTAGTTGTGTAAAAAGACGGCCAAGTAGTAAGTACATTACAAATTACTCAATGGTAAGTGGTTGGTTATGTACTATATCTCTTAATCATTCGTATAGAAAACGTTCCTTCTATTTATAAAAAGCAGAAGGTCCTGAGTTTGGATACAGATCCCACATCTCACATAAAAATGCCAGGTGTAAAGATGTCAGGCAGAAACGGCAGCAGCCTGTACTTCCACTCCTCAAAAGGCAGAGCCTGGAAAACTCCAGAGCAAACAAAGAGGAGGTACTGCAGTGTAGGGTGATTCCTGAAGTCACCCTCGGACCTCTACAGGCATACACAGTGCCCTCTGATACACACAGGCACAGACACACATGCAAAAAAATAAAAATAAATAAAACGCTGTGCCTGGCAAGTCATACCCTCTCATAATGCAGAACTGGAAGAATGAGGCAGGATGATCTCAAGTTCAAGGTTTGCCTGTGCTACATATGGAGTTGCAAACTAGCTTGGGCTATAGAGCAATATGATATCACCAAAATGTAAGCAAATAATTAGTGAGTTATGTCCCAGCAGCCTCCCACATTTCTAGGTTTCCTGTGTCAGTCTCCTCATAATCAACTTGTGCCAAAGGATGTAAGCACATGTGGTGAGAATCACCTGGTAAGATCACCAGATGGGGCATTCCTTCGTACTTACCCCACTGTTAAGTGAGGTATGGGTATATATACAAAATAACTTATAGGAGGCAATTCCTTTCCACAAAATTGTTTACGCTAACCTGAACATAAAAACCAGACATAACACACATGCACATACACACACACACACACACACACACACACACACACACACACACAAAACAAGCTGCTAGGTTCATCTGTGCGGCAGTTGTATCTAATCTGTGGTCCCCAGCTACATGGGGCCTAAGATAACTACAGACATGGCCCAACACAAAATCATAAACATACTTAAAACATTTTTTCATGTTTTTTCATCAGTGTGTATGTGCGCGTGTGTGTGTTTGAATTACATGATTCTCGAGCATGAGCTTTATAGATGACAATATTGTATCACCATATCTACGGTTCATCTAATGATTTTAATGAATACATTTAGCATAATTCTTGCCTCTTCTATTCTAGTTGACACCATAATGATCTCTGGGGGTATACAATCAAATGATAGAACACTTGCCTAGAAAACCAAAAAAAGGAGAGAGAAACAATTAAAATCTGGTCAGGTATAGCATACAGAACTATAATCGCATTCTAGAAACTGAGGCAGGAGAATTTCAAGTTTGAGGATAGCCTGAGTTACATAGCAAGATCAAAACCAGTATGGCTTATATAGCAAGATGCTATCTCAAAAATAAATAAATAAATAAATAAGGCTGGAAAGAAGGCTCAGGAGTTAAGACACTGCCTTCCAAGCAGAAAGTCCTGAGTTCTGATCCCAGGTTGCAGATAAAAATGCCAGACCAAAATGGTAGTAGCCTATACTTCCGGCTCTAGCTGGCAGAGCTTGTGAAATCCCAGAGTGAAACAAAAAGGAAGTAGAAGCAATCCAGAATGATCCCCAAAGTCATCCTTGGTGCTCCACAGGGATACACAGTGCCCTCTGATACACACACACACACACACACACACACACACACACACACACAAATAAATAAATAAATTTTTAAAAGTAAAATAATAAGTGTATAATATATATTATATATGTACAATATATTATGCAATAATATAGAAAGTAAAAATTTTTAGAATAGCATCCTTTCTGAGTTCATATCTATAAAATAAAATTAAAATACCAAAAACAAAGTCAAAGTGGTTTTACTTTTTTCATTTCTCTCACTCAACAATACAGCAACCTTCTGTGAAATCTGATCATCAAGAAATGTGTAATTTTTGTCTGTCAACATTCAATCCACCAACTCACTTCCTGGGTATCTTCCAATCAACTCAGTGCTGACTCTGTCTGCTAGGATACAGTATGAGAACCTTGGGGATGGTGGCTGACAGCTACAAGGCTTTGACCTCTTCAAACACTAATCATAATGACAAACTAAATAGTAACCTATGCTTCTGCTATAAGTTGATTTCCCACTACCCCCGTGGAGTTCCATTAGCTTGCTAGAAAGCCTCACAGAACTCTAAGTTATTATGAAGAATAATACAAAGAATACAGACAGAGATACACAGGAAGGTTATGTGGGAAGGGACTAGCCACCCTCAATGAACTTCCATGGGTTTGGCTGTCTGCAATCTCTTTAAATTCAGTTTTCATGACTTCATGGAAGCTTCTTTGTGTAAAATTGGTTGTTAAGTCATTCCTATTGGTGATCAACTTAACTGCAGCATCTTCCATCCACACCCCTCCTAGGGATTGTAAAATTGGGTTAAAAGCCCTTGTTCTTTCTTGTGACTAGTCTCCATTCCTATAGCTATCAATGGGGCCCAGTGCCAACGATATTTTAGCTCATTAAAAAAAATCATCTATCTTGAGGAGATTTTGAAGCACCCAGTGTGTGCCAAACCAAGATGTAATAATACATAACTCACATCTGTGTCTCTGGGTTGAGCATCCATGCCACTCTTTTTTTTTTTAATAATTGATAATCTGGGTTCCCCACATTCCAGTTATTCTTTATATTGCTGATATGAAACATGACCAAAAAACTTAAGAGAACAGGAAGTTTATTGTTGCTTATGATTCTCAGTTATAGTTCATCAGTAAACAGAAGAGTTCATATGAACCTCAGAAATTGAGGGAACTTACTGGGAGAGGAACATTCTTTCTCTGAATGCCTCCATGCCAAAGTATACCAAAATACTGAGCCAGTTCTCTTCATCTTATCCACTCTTCCAGGGAAGGCTCCTCTCCACTATGGGCTTGGTCTACCCACATGCATTAGATAATCTCCCACAGGCTTCTCACAGCTTTCCTTAATTAAACAATTCACAGATGTAAAGAACACACCTTTAGCTGTCAAGTTAACTTGACAACCGGGTGTTAACTTTGGCACCCAGGTTTCCATTCACACTTCATGTTCTTCCCACAACCATCTCCACCCACACATGAGGATCCCCTACAGTTGTTTGTCTCTTGCCTAAACTGACAATTTGCAAATCTCTTCTGCATATCTTCACCCAATCCTAAAGTCACCTCCTCCAATGCGCCAGATTAAAACAACCTAGGGCAGGGCCATCTCACTCATGATGTACTTCTGACTTCTCATACTGTCCTTAACATTATCATATTCATTATAGACCTGTTCTTCGGTTTCCATCAACTTCCAACCCCTCAATTCAGAGGCCTTCTAGATAAGAAAAGACTGGAATTACCAAGACCAAATCCGACTATGTCTAAAACTTTATCTGTCCTCAAATTCTTGCATATTTCAGAGAGAAGTGAGAAGATGCTAATTCATGCCAGATCACCAGGTTATCAAGGTTCTTTGAGATAAAGAGCTCCTCCCTAAATGACCCCTCTTTCTTCCCCCTACACAGGCCTCAAGTCTTGGCCTCTGTCCCCTCTCCACTCCCCAAAATGATTGCTTAAGACCTTTTATAAGACATACATATGTTAAAGAAGTTGACCAAACAATCTCAATGTTCATATAGAGGCACAAAAGACCCAGGATAGCAAAAACAGTAACAAAAACACGGCTGGAGGTATCACCATACCAAACCTTAGTCTATACTATAAATCCATAGTTATAAAAACAGCCTGGTCTGAAGCAATCATAATAGGACTTTGCATGCCCTGCGCCATGTCCGTCACACTATTGACCTCACAAAGTCTAACATTGGCTAAAGGCACCAAGATCCTTGGAGGCAAGGGATTGATGGCCACAGAAGTGTTCCTATGCTTAAGGGGAACACGAGAAAGGGTTCAGGGAAATGCCACTGGGTCCTTTTATGTCATCGGAAAGGAGGACCAAGAGGAGAGTTAGGCATACACAATAAAGGACTCTCTGGGATTGGGGGGGAGGCACTGGGAGATGGGGAGGGAGAGAGGGGGAGCAGAGGGTTAGGGGGGAGGAGGAGGGGGGGAAGGAACTGGTCTACCTATTAAGTTTGTATGAGCAGAAATAATAATAAAAAATGTTAAAAAAAAAATAACAGCCTGGTACTGGCTCCAAAATAGACACACAGATCAATGAATAAGGGTTGAAGACACACATATGTTTTAACCCATTTATCAGGAAGTTCGACTTTCTAAAACTTTACTGTAGACTCTAAAGAAAACAAAGAACTACTCCTGCTTGTCCTTTGTCTGTAGCACCATATCCCTATTCTCTGTGACTATTTTCTCGGGCCCAGCATAAAGGATTCCAGCCTTTACAACTATAACCGGGCAGGGGGTAGTGGTTCACACCTGTAATACCAGCACTTAGAAAGCTGAGTCAGGAGGATCATGAGTTTAAGGCCAGCATAGACTACATAATGAAACTCTACACAGTGCTTTAAAAACTCAACTGAGTGCCCAATATTATTTCAATATATGCAGTAATCATCTCATCCTAACTACATTACAAAAAATGCAGAAGTAGGGTGTATTTGGCTTAAAGTGTAAGAATATATTGGCTGGAAAGGAAAGGAGAAGAGGAGAGGGAGAGGGGAAGAGGGAAGGGGAGGAGGGGAAGGGGGAAAAAAGGACAGGAAGAAAGTAATATTAATAAACCACATCCATAAAAGGAGAAAAATATAATGAGAGTGGGAAGAAAGGAGGGAGGGAAGGAGGAAGGAAGGAGGGAAAGAAGAAGGGAAGGAAGGAGGGAGGGAGGAGGGAGGAAGGAAGGAAGGAAGGAAGGAAGGAAGGAAGGAAGGAAGGAAGGAAGGAAGGAAGGAAGGAAGGAAGGAAGGGCATGTTAAACAAACATAGAAGGGTGTTTATCTCACCTAGACCCTTACAGTACAGTCAGATCAATTTCTGAGATCTTCTGGCCTCTGCTCTTGCCTACCACTATTGTTGGCTGCTTCTTTTATTGTCCATAAGATAGCTGCTGGTGGCCATTGGTAAAACTCATGTCCTTGATCACTTCTGACACAGGAGTGGGGCAGGAATCCCTCCTCCCAGGTAAAGAATGAAAACACCTTTCTGACATCTGAGTAAACTACTGGAGGTCACATGCTCATTTGTAAAATAGTCGCAGTTACATTCCCAATGCCCTGATTAGCTGAAGCCGTGGTTACCTCCCTTTGAAGTTAAGGAGTCAGGGTCAACCACTAAGAAGCACTGTTCTTGTTAGAAGCAAGACAAGAATAAACAACGGAAAAAGAAACCCCTGGACAATTATTATGGACTCCATTAAGAAGATGTCTTTTAAAAAAATCCACAAATGGAAAGTCATTAAATTGCCAGATACCAGCAAGCATTTAGAGAGAATCACCTTCATCAGGTTAGATAACTCCTTCAGTGTCAAATCTAGGGTCGAATAACATAAAAACCTTTGGGAACTAGGAATTAGAGACCTACCCTATAGCCTGAAGAATGTTAAATTTGATGATTGTTGGTATGAAACTTAATTAATGGAGAAAATACTCTCTTTCTGAAAAATGTCTTCCAACAAGAGGAAGAGGTGTCTCTGTGCTTTAAGCCATCAAATATTATCAGTTAAAAACCAAATGACATTCCCTCTGAGAGCAGTGTGGTTTAGTTATTTACCTTTTCCAGTTGAATTCACTAATGTTTTCCACTCTGAGATGAATCCACCCCCTGTTCAGTACCAGCCATGGAAAAGTTATATAATTAAGATTCTTGTTGGCTTTGAAACGTATTCCAAATTCAACCATTTCCTGGCATTTCTAAAAGCCCACTCTGCCCCTAAGACATCACAGGTCTCTTTTGGCAATGAGGTCCTTGTAAAAATAGATTAAGGAATAGAGTGAGAAAGAGGTGTTTAAGTAAGGAAATGCTTAGTTGTCTACAATCTTGGATGGAGATCAATGTAAGCTTGGCCTTGAGGAGAAAGTTTTAAATAGAGACTGGGGAAACTCTTCTAGTCAAATTATTCATAGTTTCTACCCCCTCCCAAAAAAAAGCCATATCCCCAGACTTCCAGTAGTCAGGGACAGTGCTGTGGCTTCATGTTCTCCAGGCTCATCCAGGCAACCTCCCTGCCTACTTCAAACATGCTCCTACATACATTTTTCTGTTTCACCCATTTGTCTGGGTTTTAAGATTAGAAGTATCCTAAACCTCAGACTGGGGAGATGGCACAGTGGAAAGATGCTTACTATCCAGCCTGAAGGCCTGAGTTCAATCCCTGGAAAACCAACTCCCACAAGTTGTCCTTTGACCTCTACTCAAATGCTACAGAACACATATTCTGTGGCATGTAGAGGCTCTCGTACATATCCATTTCTTCATGTCTGTGTACATACACAGACATGTATACACTATTAAGTGAATAAGTAAAGAACAAACATAAAAAGAGAGAATCCTAAGATTCCCAAGACAGGTATGTATGAAGAACATGTATTTTCATTTGGAGAGCAGTCTCTCAGACTTTTGACCTAAGAAAGGCAGTTGAAAGCATGTGTCTGATCCCTTCTTTGAGCTAGTCCTCTCCAAGCACATAAGGTCTACCCAGTTCTTAGAATCTGGGCTGCACCAGAGAAGACACTATTGAGTTGGATGAATAATGTGAAGGAAAGAATAACACGTGGAAAGCATCACACATACCTAACTTGTTTCTTTGTATTTTTCTGTTGTTAGAATATTATACCCACAGGATTCCAGACACATCCCTGAAAGTGACAGATTGGTAAACCAGTTGAACCTAGTCACCACAGACTGGTAAAAACTTCCCACCTATCCCCAACATCCTAGTTTCCCAAGGGAGATCAGTCTTATAGACAGAGGAAACTCGAATAAAACCCGAAGCAGTGAACCAATTAGAAGAGGAAAAATTTGTCTTATGTGCAAGTATGTGTCTGTGTGCATCGGAAACAATATGTGTGCCTGAGAAGGCACAAGGGTGACCTTGGGAATCATCCTGGATCCCTCTAATGTTTGCTTCACCTTGGGATTTCCCAGGCTCCACCTTCCAGGATATGAAGTGGAGAAAGCCACCATTTCTGTCATTTTGACAATGATGACTAAACTCAGGTCCTTCTGCTTTCTAGGCAGAGGCTTAATCCGTGAACAATCTCTCCAATCACAATAATGCTCTATTTTTAAAAGCAGAGTGAGGTGATTGCTTTGTTATTCCAATCATATTCATGGTGCTTTCCAGCCTCCAGTGTGATACGCATTGTGTCAGAATTGGCCATGTGAAAGTTGTATAATTTACATTCACGATGAATTAAAAATATGTTGAAAGTCAATCAATCTCTTTCCTACATTTCTAGAGTTTGCCCCAAGACAATATGCCTCGGCCCTAAAATGGTTGAGATCTGTGAAAGAGTGCTGGAGAGAATGTGAAAAGGAAGGTGGAAGAGAATGTTAACTTGCTGTCATCTCATGAGAAAGACCACTGTGGATTTGCATCTCTGAAACACGTTCTTCCTAGCAGTCAGCTGACTCAGTCCTTGAGAATCTTAGAATCTTCCACTTCATGAAAAACACCCCCTCCAAACTCAATTCCCACTTTCAGTGGCTAAAGAAATACTGGTGCCCTAATGTTCTCCAGGTTCAAACAAGTGGCTGCATCTGCACCTGATCTCCACTTTCTTCTCATACATCTGCTTATATGTAAAGATTTCAAGAATCCTCCCTCCCAACATAACGCCCTTCTGCGGAGTTCTGTTCACAAAGCACACATTCCTTCAATTCAATGATGTCTGAACTTTTGACTGAGAAGCAACTCTTACAAGAGGCATATGCAGAAGACCCTTTAGAGACTGGAAAGCCCACCATAAACTCAGTACCTGGACTGGAAGAGAAAACCTACAGTTCAAGAAAGAAACAAGACAAAGACTCAGATAATTCTAACATACCTGGTTTATTAATTGGTTTTGCCAATTTTATTCTAATGAAAACTTCGGCACAAACATTCCTTTGAGTTTAGAAGACCTGAGCATGGCAGGCTGGTCAGCAACTAAACTCCATTAAACATTACTCATACCGTTCCCCGCAAAAGGCAGGTGAAGCACATCCCACTTCCCAGAGGAGATGTGTCTCATTGTGGATAAAGAGAGCTCCAACGGAAACCGAAGAGACCAAGTCTTCGGCAGAAGGCAGCGAGAAGGATTTCCAGAGAGATGGTCCCGCTCATCCTGGTGGCCCAAGAGAGATCCCAGGCGTCTGGCTGTGTCCTGATACAGGTGTCCAGGTCGTCCTCGGTCAGGGGCTGGTTCTGGACCCGCCGCACCATCTCTCGGCCTGGGGAGGGAAAGCACAGCAATGGTCAGGCAGAGTCCATGGCCAAGGTCCAGAGCCCCAGGTAGACATGAGGGAAAGAAAGTCACCCTGGCCCAGCCACCTACAGGCGAGCTGCGGTCTCCCTGCAGACTTTCTGCTTCTTGGAGCCTTCATGCCACCACATGGCTGACCTCAGGCTCCTGCCCCACCTCTGGACCAGGGAGCATGTGGATTGCCACACACCTCAGAAACCTTCATGGGTTTGTGTTGCAGTAAAATTGTGCTAGGACTGGCTTGAGCCCTCCATCCATCCTCATCAAGGACACCTCACCTTGGGCCTGGCGGTAAGAGTCCTTGCTCTTCAGACTCCAGAACATGTCCAGCAGCCACTGCCTTGCGCTCACTGGTCCCACCACTGTGACTCGAGTCTCCCCCGAGGCTGTGAACCACCTCTCCAGCTGAATGAGGGTCTGGCTGTGCACCTCGATGGGCCGAAGGTGGGTGTCATCGTGGCCTGAGAACAGCAGAGAGGACAAGGTGACATCTGGGTGAATGGACAAGAGAGTCTGGGACAGGGCAAGGAACATTGGAAAGGGTGCAGAGAGGGATTCAAAGAAGGATATGCACGAGGGCCACCAACCGAAAATGTGCTCCTCCAGGTCTGGTTCCACGTGGAGCACCATAGGTGCACTAAAGTGTCCAGGCACCGTCCACCAGGCTCTCTTGCTGACAGCACTCATTTCGCACTGCTGTGGGGGCTTCTTCGTGCTTCCCAGCAGGTCAGGTCCCAGCAGCTGAATGCAGAACGTGAAGATGGGCCAGGTTCTGTCTTACATATATATCCACCCAGCCCTGGCCCCACCTTAGGGAGGAACTTCTATACTGAAAGCTCCTCCCATAGAATCTCTGCAATCAACTGTGCAGTTTGAACTTATTCTTTCATACACCTTCCAGAAACCAATCAATGAGCTGGCAATGTAGCTTATTTGGTGGACGGCTTTTCTACTAAGCACAGGGCAGGACCGGATCCCAAATGCAGAATGAAATGGGGTGTGGTGGTCCAGCCTATCATCCCATCCCTTCACAGGTGAGAGCAGCAGGATTATAAACTCAAAGTTATCTCATCAAGGTGGCAAATGGGACAGCTGTCTGGATTGCATAAGATCCTGTCCTAAAAAGGAAAAACAAAAATGAAAAATAAAAACAAAGAAAGATCATAGGAACAGTCCTTCTGTCTAATGGTCAAGATTAGGGTGCACAGTAGAATGAGATTCATGGTCAGACTGGATACAGAAGACCTTAAACCAAGATACAAGAGGCAAGGAGATTAATAGATTAATGTGATTTTTTTGGGTTTGCTTTTTATTCCTGTTTGTTTTCCTGAAATTATCATACTTGACCTCTTTCTTCCTGAGCTGCTGGAGTGCAGAAATCAAGACCTGTGTCATCATGCCTGGCATAAGAATAATGCCTTCTGGAGAGGAATGTTAGTCTTGTGATGTGTTGTGATGTACTCTGTTGTGTTGTGTTGTGTTGTGTTTGTTGTGTTGTGTTGTGTTGCATTAATTTGTCTCAGGACAGGCACTGGACCTAAAGCCTTGTGACAGCCAATCAAGTGCTCTCCCAGAGGTTCTTCTCAATCCTTTCCAGACCTGGGACACAAGGTCAATCTCTTCACCCAGTTTCTAGCGGATTACCTGTGAACTCTCCCTACCTGGATGCATCATTAGAATATTGAATAGCAATTCACTCATTAGAATATTTAATACCCAAATGTTGCTACTGTGTTGGTCCTGGTATTTGTCCTGTTATTGGTGCTTTGTTTCCTTGGGTTTGCTATTTTAGATATATCTAGTTCTATGACACTAGGTGGTTTGGAACTTTCAGGAACTTTTGTAGCATAGGCTGACCTATAACTTGATGGTCCTGCTTCAGCCTCTCCAAGCCTGGGATTATAGGCCTGTCTCAAGTCTCTACCTTTCTAGAAATGTTTATGTACATTTTGGAGAGAGGATTAAAGTTTATCTGTCAACAGACCCACCTTAAGCTCTTAGAGTTTGTCTTTGTTCATATTCCCTTTTCTTTTATCTTTGCTTGTCTCCCCCTCCCCCATTATTAAGGCTTTACCTGCATGGTTGCTAATAAATGACCATCAAACAGCACAAGGAACAAGGGGTTTACTTGTTCCAGAGCCAAGGGAACTGGCCACACCAACACCACATAACAGCTTAGATAGGGACGATCCTTACTTACCAGACCAGCATGTCTGGCCAAATACACAGAAGAATGCCAACCCCTTCAACCAGCTCTCAGCATTTTATTCGCCTGTTCAGGGCCCAGTCCCACCCACCACGGACTGGACCTTTCCCATCAGCTAGACAATCTCTTGAAGATTTGCTCTGGGCTTAACTCCACCATTAATTCTCCACAAATATGCCTGGAGCTCAAACCCTCCACTGTCAAGTCAACATCTGTGCCTAACTATGGCAGGCTCCTTTTTTGATCAGAAGCATACAAAGTCAGTCTGAGGGGCTTGCATCTGCAGGGAAAGGATCCACACTGTTGTCTATGTGAGTCCATGGATCATAGGTTTACTCACAGGACACTCTGTGAGGAGTCCTGCTCTGGGAGTCACGCAGATGGACGCTTAGGACATGTGGCTGCTGATTAAGTCACCCCTTCCCAGTCATACACCTTTACTGTCCCTACTGCTTAACCTTGTCTTTGTTTTGGGACGGTCCCCAACACATAGTATATAAGAAGTTACATTGAAGAACTTTTTGAGGATTACTGACACAAATTAAAGCTAATTGTGAACATATTGTAGGAGTTACTCCAAATTACACAAAAAGGTTTGTATCACAATCAAGCAAGCCTGAGGTCCTCACAAATGTTAGACTCATACAAATTATCAACAAAAACAAAAGTATATAAATTAACTGTAAGGATAGTATAAATGTAATTTACCACACTGAGAATAGGAACGTTATGAGTCCCTCAAGTGGAGATTGCTTGAGGAGCCTGACCTCACTGCTGATAAGAGACTCACACAACAAGCATAAGCATTATCCAGTGTACCAATGGTTTGAGCAGAATTTTGTTATCACAACTCAATTGCTAATATTGATACAACTGAAGGGTAACAGATTCCCTAGTTCCAGAAGGATTCCTAGAAGGAACCGTGCTCAGAATCCCTGCTAAAGTCTTAAGATGAATGACGATTAAGTTTTCATTAACTGAAACAGGAAGAGCATCAAAACAGACCATTGATCAGATTTAAAAGTAATACTACACTTGGTACTGCCTAGGCACACTTGTGACCCTAGCACTCAGGGGAATGAGTGTTACATAAGGAGACTCTGTCTCAAACCCAAAAACAAGAAGCCAAAGGCTCAAAAGACTTGCAACAGAATAGGAAGAATCTAGGAAGTCCAATCTCAGGCCCGGGATGGAAACAGAAGGAAGTTAATGGAGTGTGACTAATATCAACGTCTAAGACACGCCCACATTATAACCAAGCCCACCCGTGTACAATGCATATGCTCTAAGAAAAATATTTAAGAAGAAAACAAAACTGTAACATTGAATAGTGGTGCTCCCACTGAAACAGAAAAGTGTCAGCTGTGAGTTGCTGCTGGCATAAGATAGGAAAAAACTCAAATCCCAAAGGCCGTCAAGTGATGTCGTTTCAGAGACAAGAGTCCACCCCCAGGACCCGCACCTGCGCAGGGCTGCTGCTATGGAGCCGGCCTCAACTTCTGTCCAGGAACACTCAAGCCCCTGCTCCATCTGCTTCCTCTGATCATTAACCATTGTGTGAGCTTTGGCAAAGTCCTGCTTGCTCCACACCTTCCATCCTTTTACATAAAACAGTGGCATAAACTAAGCCCGTGAGTGGAGTCCGTGAAGGATCTTGACTCCAGACAACATCATTAAACTCTTCATGCCCACCCCTGACTAGTGTCTAGATATTATTCCAGTTACTCCTGCGATACTGAAGTCTGGGCTCCACTCTGGAAGCCTGGATCCTGGGTCCATCTTGGGTGAAATAGTGAGTTCAGAACCAACGTGGGCTGCACAGTCAGATCTTGTTTGGAAGTTTGAAAATAAAATAAACCAAGAGCTGTGCAGTATCAGAAAATGGACAAACTAGAGTTGCCTTCTTTTAGGCACTAGATTAGAACCCCAGGTGACTTCTGAAAGAATCTTGAAATATTGGTTGGCCTCTAGGTGGGGCCAAAGCCCAGAACGTGGAAAGCCTATCTTATTGTTTTGTTTTCCTGAACTTCTGAAGACCATTGGCTTCTGGGATGTCCTCATGGTTTCCTTGAGGCTCCAAATACCAAATGGAGTCATTCCATGAATGTCTTGGGTAGATTTCCTAACCAAGGAAATCAAGATTTTCCCAAGAACTTAACTTGCGGATTTGCACTTTGGAACTGACTGAGGATGAAGGTCAGTGGGATAATGCTTGCTGATCAACTGAGGGACCTAAGTCAATTCCAGAAGAGGGGGAAGGAGAGGGGACAACATTCAGGCTGTGGAAGTTCCTCTCTTGAAGAGTATCCCAAATTCAGGAGTTTTGTAATTGTTTTTACATCTATTTTATTTATTTGATGGGAAGGTTAAGCAGACATACGTGTGTGTGTTTGTGTGTGTGTGTGTGCTATATAATGTGCGTGGAGGCCAGAGAACAACTTTCAAAAGTTGATTGTAACAAAAATAGAATTGCGTGTATGTATGTATGTATGTGTGCGTATATATATATATATATGTTTAAGGGCATAGATCTTATTTATTATATGTATTTAGTTATGGATTATATATATACATATATACAAATGAGCTATACTTCATTCCGGAAAAAATAGCATCTCCTTGCTGAGCACTAGAGTCTTTCTTTTTTTTCAAACAAATTTTATTGGCAACTAAAAACGAAATGCACCCAACATTGAAACATATTTTAATATTTACATTGTTTGGTTTTTTTTTCTTTAACACTCACTGCAGTATGAGGAACAAATGATACACACTTACTTTGGAATAACAGAGACCATAGTGTAGATTTTACTAAATCACTTTTAAAATCTCTGTATTATGCTCCTCAAGTACCTAGAACCAGTCTTTGCATAAAATGTCACAGCTTTCTCTACTACCTTAAAATCCTGCAGCAGCCTAGATATATAGATAAGATACACCATCTCTCACGAGTCTGAAATATGTCTATTACCATATCCAACCTAATGATGGTATCTAAAAATTTCTTTCTTCCATAGGAAGTTTCTGACAAGCTGTTAATCATTTCCTTGATGTGAAAAGAATCTGAGGGCCACATTTCTTTCACTTACAAAATATTCAGAGCGCCTAGGGGTCTCACATTCAAGCAGCTATGGAAAGTGCCCAGGGAGAACGACCATCCATAGAAGGGCACACTCTGGGCCTGCCTACTTGCCCACAGAGCCTTGAGATCCAGCAACAATCCAGAGACCAGCTCGCAAGCTGCATGCTTTGATCGGGATCATCGGGGACCCTTAGAGAAGCTCCGTTGATGGGACAGGAACCTTGAACCTGGAGTCCACCAGGTTCTGAAGTCCATCTTGGAGAAGAAAGGAACACAGTCACTTTGTAGAGCCTGTTCCACATACAGTTGGAGCTGTACCACCAAGGGCTGTCTACTATGCCTGTTATTCTAAGGCACAAGGCAAGGGAATGGTGGTTTTCCTTGCCAGTTAGCAGCATTGTGCTTATTTTCTCAGCTGGGGCTGCAGCATATGTCACAGGCTCCTTTATTGATCAGACTGGAATGGGAAGAAGCAGATGCTACCAGAGGAATAGTGAGGGCTGAGAGCACACACCTTCCACTGTGTCCAGCACACATACCACACAGAAGTCATATGTGCTGCACCAAGGGTTTGACTACCTGATAGGTTGGACACCTGGTGGGCTGCAGAAGATCTTGGAAGGTGTCGCTTGGGCTAGATCGATGGCTCAGGGTTAAAGTCTTTGCCTTGCAAGCAAAGAAACCTGAGTTCATACCCTCAAATCCCACATTAAAAAATATCTGGCAAATATGATGGCCACTAATACCAGTCCTGGAAAGCAGAGCCTGTAAAACCCCTCCAGAGAACGGCGAATAGAAGGAAAAGTGATCCATGATGATTCCTGATGTCATCCTTGCACCCCACGGGTATGCACACACAAATAAATAAATAGATACATAAATAATAAATTTTTCTAAATTAGGATGTTTTTAGAAAAGGAAGTTACAGCTTCCATAGGAGATCCACAACACCTTATGTCCCTTCTAGAAGCTTCATCAACTAAACACACAGAAACTCCTTTCTAAACACAGACTCCGTTTCCTATGAAGTCTATACACATAAGGAATTTCCATTGTTCTTTGGGTTGCTGTTGGCTCTCCTAGGTCAACTTCTCCTTTGTGTGTGGCTGGCACCATTGAAGGAACGGAGCTCCTGAAGTCCATCTCAGGCACTGTACCAGGGTAGCTTTCACAGTCCACTCTCTCCGCACTCTCCTACTTAGGCACAGGTGTCAACTTGACAGTTGAGGGTTGTGAGCTCTGGAAACATTTGTGGAGAATTAGTGGTTGGGTTGAGCCCAGAGCAAACCTGCAGAGGATTGTCCAGCTGATGAGGAAGGCCCAGCCCATAGTGGGTGGGACTAGGCCCTGAGCAGATGAATAAATTACTGAGAGCACATTGGGGAAATTGGCATCCTTGTGTATACTTGGCCAGACATGCTGACCTGACAAGTAAGGATCGTCCCTCTCTCGGCCATTATGCAGAGATGGTGTGGCTAGATCCCTCAACCATGGTGTTAGTGCACGCTGTCCCCTCAAGCTGGACAGACTGTAACCAGACTATCAGTGAGAAGATAAACCCCTTGTTTCAAGCCACTTGATGGTCATTTATCAGCAACAATAACTGACAGAAGGGATGTGCCTCTAGCATTGTTTATCTATATAAAGTCAAAGGAATGAGGTTTCCAGAAGAGGGCATAGTCACAAGTCCTGCTCCAGATAGCTGGCTTGGAGTTCTGGAAACCTACCTACCTTGCCTTCTATGTAGAACATTCTATGGAGTACCCATGCTACCTTACACCTACATTATACTGTCCACCTGAAACACATTCCTGCAGGGAGATCATGTCCAGCAATAGAACACACAACTATGCTCCAAAGAATAAAACTCAAAATTCACAAACAAGATTGTCTTTCTCAGTCCCCTGTAGACCATCAGAAACTGCAGCAGAAAGACCTTAGGCTACTGGTTCTTCAAAGTCTTTCTAGAATATCTAAATGCATTAGCATTAATAATTACATATTTTTACATTTATTTATCCCGTGTGTATATGCATGGACATTTCAGAAGGTCATAGGATGAAAATAGTCCTAGAACACATGAGGAAATTGGTAATCTCGAATCTTCCCACCAAAAATGTCCTGAACCAGATGGATTCAGCACAGAATTCTATCAAACATTTAAAGAACAACTAACACCAATACTCTTTAAACTGTCACATAAAATTGCAAAGGAAGGGACACTTGCAAATTCTTTCTACAAAGCTAACATCATACTAATGCCAAAACCTAATAAAGATACTTAACAAAACTATAGATAGGGGATCACGCTTCAGTAGAGAAAATAGGTCACTGTCAAGTATTGCATATAAGTAGTGAGACATCTGGTGCAGCTCACTCTCACTTTCCTTCCGGGTCACGTGCAACGGAAGCAAGCAGTTTGTTCTCACTAACTCAGTGAGAGGGACTCAGTCTAGGGACTGACAGGTAGACAGTAACCAGCCTGCAAATGGAACACTGACCCCTACCCCTCACTGCTGTGTTCTACTCCTATTCTTCTATCTACCTTTGAGTCTCCTTTTATATTAAGATCTTCATTTAAACAGTCTTTTATCTTTGGTTAGGAGGTGACCTTGGGTACCAATCAGGAGCAGCCAAGGGCGGTGCAGGAAAAGCAAAGATGAAAACAACAACAAACCATAATTCAGAACACCAAGACCCTACATTATTCACCTGGAACCAGACCGGCCAAATCTCTCCCTATCCTAAAGCTCAGGGAACCTTGCGGAAGAGGGGGCGGCAAGATTGTAAGAGCCTAAAGATGGGGAGGACCAACAATATGCAAGATACTCCACACAAGTTAGGGCTGCAGTAGCTATAATTGGACTTTGTACGACCTGCGCAATGGCTGACATGTCAGTGATCCTCCTCCCAAAGTCTAGCATGGATCACAGGGGAGAGGGCTCCAGGCAGTAGGATCCTTAGAGGCAAGGGATTAACAGTCATAATAGAGTTCCCATACCAACAGGGAGCCCAAGAAGAGGCTCCTGGCTATGCTACTGAGTCCTTATCTATCACCAGGGTGCAGGACTCAGAGGGAGGTTTGGCATTTGCATAAAAAAATGCTCCCAGGGATGGGAGGAAAGGAGGGGGTAAAAAGAAGGGGGGGAGAGTGTAAGGGGTGATGACTGGGGAGGGGAGGAGCGAGGGAGAGGTCAGGGGTACCTATTGAGCTTGCATGATTAGGAAAAAATAAATAAAATGTGGGAGAAAAAAAAAGAACATATAGTGGAAACCGAGAACTAAAACTGAATGAGTGAGGGAAAATGCCTGTATGAGTGGAGTGGCCCAAATAGAGACAATTTGGAATTATACAAGACACCTGAGCCCCCACAAGCATAGAGAAGCCAGAGGGAACAATGGAGTGCATAGAAGTGGAAAGGGAGGAAGGTGGGAGGCAGTGCAATGGATTGGTGGAGGAAAGGGAGAGAAATTGGAGGGAAAATGGAGAGAGGGAATCAGGGATAAGTACTCAATGTGCACATAAAACTAAAACAATGAAATAATAAAAATAAAAAATTCAGTCATAAAAAAGTTACATAATTAACATTCACGATGGATTAAAAATGTGGATTTGGTTCCTACGTTTCTACCATTTCGGTTAAACCCAAGACACTAAGCCACTTCCCTAGAAAGCACCATGGTTGGGTTCTGAGAAAGGTGCTGGAGAGGCAGTGGCTTGAAGGGGCAAGTTGAAGAGAAGATTATTTTGCTGCCATCGTGTGGGGAAGCTTTGACTCTCTAGAGTGCTCCCTGGGTATCAGGAAGTCTGGTAGTCAGCTTACTCCAGCATTGAGCATCGCAGAATGCTCAATGAACAACAACCCCTCCAAATACATTTTCCATTTGCATAACTAGAGAAAATGCTGGTGCCTTAATGTAATCCAAATTCAGTGAGGTGGCTGACAGACAGGTGGGACCTTACCAGTCTGCATATGCACCTGGCCTCCAACTTCTTCCTATGGGTCTGTCTGCATTTTAAGAATACAATGAAGCCCATGCCTTCTGAAGAGTTCTACTTACAAAGCTCAAATTCACTCATTTTAATGCTGCCCAAACTCCTGAGCTGAGAAGCAACTCTTTCAAGAGGCATATGCAACAGATTTAGAAATTTGAAAGCCCACCAAACACTCAATAACTGAACTGGAAGACAGTTCAGAAAGAAGACAATGATTCAGATAGTTCCAACAAAACAATTTATTGATTGTTTTTGTCAGTTTTATTCTAAGGAACACTTCCTCACAGACGTGCCTTTGAGTTTAGAAGACCTGAGCATGGCAGGCTGGTCAGCAACTAAACTCCATTAAACATTATTCATACCGTTCCCCCCAAAAGTCAGGTGAAGCACATCCCAGTTTCCAGAGGAGATGCGTCTCATTGTGGATAAAGAGAGCTCCAACGGAAACCGAAAAGACCAAGTCTTTGGCAGAGGTTGGAGAGAAGGATTTCCAGAGAGATGGTCCTGCTCATCCTGGTGGCCAAAGAGAGATCCCAGGCATCTGGCTGTGTCCTGATACAGGTGTCCAGGTCGTCCTCGGTCAGGGGCTGGTTCTGGACCCGCCGCACCATCTCTCGGCCTGGGGAGGGAAAGCACAGCAATGGTCAGGCAGAGCCCATGGCCAAGGTCCAGAACCCCAGATAGACATGAGGGAAAGAAAGTCATCCTGGCCCAGCCCCTACAGGTGAACCATGGTCTCCATGCCGAGTTTCTGCTTCCTAGAGCCTTCATTCCACCACATGGCACCTGCCCCACCTCTGGACCAGGGAGCATGCGGATTGCCACACACCTCAGAAACCTTCCCGTGTTTGTGTTGCAGTAAAACTGTGCTAGGCTCAAAAGTAAACCTATGTAACACAGTAATTGCAAGGATTATGAACAAGAGAGATGGGTTAGGAGGGCCACACCAGAAACAAGGAGAGAGGAGACCATGTTACAGCAGAGAAAATAGGCCTCCATCAAGGTCTGCAAGTAAGTAATGAGAAACCTGGTTAAGTTCACAGACGTTCTTTCCTGATCTCACCAGAAGGGGAGGGCATATAGTCTAGCAGATAAAAAGTAATCATTTTGCAAATGGGTGATGGACCCCTCCCTCAGTGAGGTTTCCTACTCTTATTACATCTACCCTTGAATGTGCTATTACAACAAGACTCCAGTTTAACAGCTTTTTGTCTCTGGCCAGGGGGTGACATACAGTGCCCAGCAGAATGGAGTGAAGGGAATTGCAGGAGCAGCAAAACTGCAAAAGAAAATCAACAAACCACAATCCAGAACTTCAGAGACTCTATATCAATCACATAGAACTAGGACAGCCTAATCTCTCCCCATCCTGGAGCTCAGGGACATTTGCGGAAGAGGGGGCGGTAAGATTGTAAGAGCAAAAGGATGGAGGAGCAACGATTTGCAAGATTCTCAACAATAGTTGGGGCCAAAGCAATCGTAATGGGACTTTGCATGCCCTGCGCAATGTCCAGCGCACTGTTGCCCTCATAAAGTCTAGCATCTGTTAAGGGCACCGAGACCCCTGGAGGCAAGGGATTGACAGCCATAGTAGTGATCTTATGCTTAAGGGGAACAAGAGAAAGGGCTTATGGAAATGCCACTGGGTCCTTATATGTCATCGGAGAGGAGGACCCAGTGGAGAGTTAGGCGTACACAATAAAGGACTCTCTGGGAATTGGGGGGGAGGCACTGGGGGAAGGGGAGGGGGAGGAGGGGGGAGGAAGGGAACTGGTAAAAAATTTTAAAATGTATAATTAAATTTTTAATTAAAAAAAAAAAAACTGTGCTAGGACCAGCTTGAGCCCTCCACCCATCCTCATCAAGAGCAACTCACCTTGGGCCTGGCGGTAAGAGTCCTTGCTCTTCAGACTCCAGAACATGTCCAGCAGCCACTGCCTTGCCCTCACTGGTCCCACCACTGTGACTCGAGTCTCCCCTGAGGCTGTGAACCACCTCTCCAGCTGAATGAGGGTCTGGCTGTGCACCTCGATGGGCCGAAGGTGGGTGTCATCGTGGCCTGAGAACAGCAGAGAGGACAAGGTGACATCTGGGTGAATGGACAAGAGAGTCTGGGACTGGGCAAGGAACATTGGAAAGGGTGAGAGAGGGATTCAAAGAAGGATATGCACGAGGGCCACCAACCGAAAATGTGCTCCTCCAGGTCTGGTTCCACGTGGAGCACCATAGGTGCACTAAAGTGTCCAGGCACCGTCCACCAGGCTCTCTTGCTGACAGCACTCATTTCGCACTGCTGTGGGGGCTTCTTCGTGCTTCCCAGCAGGTCAGGTCCAAGCAGCTGAATGCAGAATGTGAAGATGGGCCAGGCTCTGTCTTACTTATATATCCCCCCAGCCCTGGCCCCACCTTAGGGAGGAAGTTCTGTGCTGAAAGATCCTCCAATAGAATCTCTGCAATCAACTGTGTAGTTTGAACTTATTCTTTCATACACCTTCCAGAAACCAATCAATGAGCTGGCAATGTAGCTTATTTGGTGGATGGCTTATCTGCTAAGCACAGGGCAGGACCGGATCCCAAATGCAGAGTGAAATGGGGTGTGGTGGTCCAGCCTATCATCCCTTCCCTTCCCAGGTGAGAGCAGCAGGATTATAAACTCAAAGTTATCCTGTGGAGGTGGCAAATGGGACAGCAGTCTGGACTGCATAAGATACTCTCCTAAAAAGGAAAAACAAAAATGAAAAATAAAAACAAAGAAAAGATCATATGAACAGTCCTTCTGTCTAATGGTCAAGATTACTGTGCACGGTAGAGTCAGATTCATGGTCAGACTGGGTACAGACTTTAAATTAAGACACGAGGCAAGGAGATTAATAGATTAATGTGTTTTTTGGGTTTTGCTTTTCATTCTTGTTTGTTTTCCTGAAGCTATATCTGGCTCAGTTGGCCCAGCAGTCCTCATATTTGCCGTCTTTCTTCCTGAGCTGCTGAAGTACAGAAATTAGGACCTGTGTCATCATGCCTGCCATGACAATATTGCCTTCAGGAGAGGGATGTTAGTCTTATGATGTGTTCTGTTGTGTTGTGTTGTGTTGTGTTGTGTTGTGTTGTGTTGTGTTGTGTTGTGTTGTGTTGTGTTGTGTTGCATTGAGTTGTCTCAACACAGGCACTGGACCTAAAGCCTTGTGACAGCCAATCAAGTGCTCTCCCAGAGGTTCTTCACAACCCTTCCCAGACCTGGGATGCAGGGTCGATCTCTTCACCCAGCTTCTAGCTGATTACCTATGGCCTATCCCTACCTGGATACATCATTAGAATATTTAATAGCAATTCACTCATTAGAATATTTAATAGCAAAATTGTTTTCTAATGTTGCTTCTGTGTTGATCCTGTTACTTGTCCTGTTATTGGTGCTTTGTTTCCTTGGGTTTCCTACTTTAGGTACATCTAGTTCTATGACTCTGGGTGGTTTGGAACTTTCAGGAACGTTTGTAGCATAAGCTGACCTATAACTCTTGATCCTCCTGCTTCACCTCTCCAGGCCTGGGATTATAGATCTGTCTCAAGTCTCTACCTTTCTAGAAATGTTTATGTACATTTTGGAGAGAGGATTAAAGTTTACTTGTCAACAGACCACGTTAAGCTCTTAGAGTTTGTCTTTGTCCTTATTCCTTTTTTTTTTTTCTTATCTTTGCTTGTCTCGCCCTGTGTCATCATGCCTGCCATGACAATATTCCCTTCAGGAGAGGGATGTTAGTTAGACTCTGTTGCAGTTTGCTAGCATGGTTGCTAATAAATGACCATCAAAGGGCAAAAACGAACAAGGGGTTTACTTGTTCCAGAGCCAAGGGAACTGGCCATACCAACACTACATAACAGCTAAGGTAGGTACGATCCTTACTTGCCAGACCAGCATGTCTGGCCAAGTACACAGAAGAATGCCAACCCCTTCAACCAGCTCTCAGCATTTTATTCACCTGTTCAGGGCCCAGTCACACCCACCACGGACTGGGCCTTCCCCATCAGCTAGACAATCTCTTGAAGATTTGCTCTGGGCTTAACTCAACCATTAATTCTCCACAAATATGCCTGGAGCTCAAACCCTCCACTGTCAAATCAACACCTGTGCCTAACTATGGCAGGCTTCTTTTTTGATCAGAAGCATACAAAGTCAGTCTGAGGGGCTTGCATCTGCAGGGAAAGGATCCACACTGTTATCTATGTGAGTCCATGGATCATAGGTTTACTCACAGGACACTCTGTGAGGAGTCCTGCTCTGGGAGTCACGTAGATGGACACTTAGAACATGTGGCTACTGATTAAGTCACCCCTTCCCAGTTACACACCTTTATTGTCCCTACTGCTTTCCTGTCACTTAACCTTGTCTTTGTTTTGGGACGGTCCCCAACACATAGGATTTCCTAAAAGAAATTACATTGGAGGACAGTTTGAGGATTAATGACACAAATTAAAGCTAATTGTAAACATATTGTAGGAGTTACTCCAAATTACACAAAAAGGTTTGTATCACAATCAAGCAAGCCTGAGGTCCTCACAAATGTTAGACTCATACAAAGTATCAACAAAAACAAAAGTGAAAAAATTGACTGTAACGATAGTATAAATGTAATTTACCACATTTAGAATAGGAACATTACCAGTCCCTCAATGTGGAGATTGCTTGAGGAGCCTGGCATCACTGCTGATAAGACACTCACACAACAAGCATAAGCATTATCCAGTGTACCAATGATTTTAGCAGAATTTTGTATCACAACTCAAGTTCCAATATTGATACAATTGAAGGGTAACAGATTCCCTAGTTCCAGAAGGATTCCTAGAAGGAACCGTGCTCAGAATCCCTGCTAAAGTGTTAAGATGAATGACTATTAAGTTTTCATTCACTGAAACAGGAAGAGAATCAAAACAGACCATTGATCAGATTGAAAAGTAATTGCTACACTTGGTAGTGGCCAGGCACCTGGGACCCCAGCACTCAAAGAATGTTACCTAAGGAGACTCTGTCTCAAACCCAAAAACAAGAAGTTGAAAGGATACAACAGAAAATAGAATGGAAACAATCTAGGAAGCAGAAGTCCAATCTCAGGAGCAGGAGAAAAACAGAGGAAGTTAACAAAGTGTAATTAATATCAATGGCAATAGGTGACTATCAATGTAACAGTGGCATGAGAGTCAAGGAGATAACCGATAGCTTTTAGAGTAAACTCAAAACCTTTGTCAGAATGGAAAGCATTCCTGGATCTGTTAACTAGAACAAGAACCTAAAAAACGGAGGAAATACACCAATAGGGAAATGCAGCCAAGGAACCTGTAGATATGAAGACTATACCAAACTCTGCTGTAATAGCTGCTATTATACCCATAGATTTGAAGAACACTTAACACTCAGGCTAGAAGTCTTCTACATCAGAGTTAGAAGATCTCAAAATTCTGAAAGAATGCAACCTAGAGCAGTAGAAGAGCAGTAATAATGGGCAAAAGCCAGCCCTAGAAGAGAGCATGACGAACTAGCAAGGCTCACCCATAATCAGGCCACCCTAATCTCTCCCCATCCTAAGGTTTAGGGAGCATTGCGGATGAGGGGGAAGTGAGATTGTAGGAATCTAGAGATGGGATGTCAACCACTGAACAAGACATTCCATTCAAGATAGGCCTGCTGCATCTAGGAACTCACTACAGTGAAATTTGTTCTTAACAGACGTGCATAATAGGTGTCAACTTGAAGTCTGATGGTTTGTAGTCTGGACACATTTGTAGAGAATTAATGGTTGAGTTAAGCCCAGAGCAACCCTGCAAGAGATTGTCGAGCTGATGGGGAAGGTCCAGCCCATGGTGGGTGAGACTAGGTCCTTGTGGGTGGGACTAGGCCCTAGAATAAAATAGCGTGATCTGCTTGAGAAAGTTGGCATCCTTTTGTACATTTGGCCAGACCTGGTGGTCTGGCAAGTAAGGATCGTCCCTCTCTTAGCCATTACGTAGAGATGGTGTGGCCAGTTCCCTCAGTCTTGGTGTTGGTGTGAGCTCTCCGGTCAAGCTGGACTGAGAACTGTAACCAGGAATCATAAGACAGAATAAACCCTTTGTTCCTTTAAGCAGTTTGATAGTCATTTAGCAGCAACCATGCAGGGGAACTGCAGCAGAATTTGGTACTGGGGAAGTGGGGTGTTACTGATAAATCTGGCAATGTGGCTTTTGTGAATTTCTTGAATTTTGTGAATTTTTTGTGAATTCCAAAAAGTTTTAACAGTTGGTTGACCATTTGGAAAATAGAAATGCTGAGAGAGTCATGGATTTTTTTTTTTTGGCCCAGTTTGTGATGAGGGGAACAAGGACTTCAGTAAAGTTGAATTTAAAGACGATAGACTGGTTTGCTTGACAGAGGAGAGCTCTGTTGGTGGCTGTGAAGTTCTGGATGTGGAAATGGTAGGCTCCAGAACATCTGCTGCTGTTGGAGAAATGCACATCAGTGAAAGAAAACCTAGTGACTTGCACTGGGATGGTGGAAGACGTGCAAACCACCATATGGCGAATTCGGGGTTTGGGGACCCAGATTCCTAAAGCGGCTGAAAGCCTGAGTTAAAGCTGTTTCTTGCCCTTAGAAGTTCGACTACCTAGCAAGAGGCTTTTCCAGCGTCACCACGCTAAAGTTGGTAAAGCTGTGGCCCCAGTGGACCAAGTTACGTTTCAACCTCGCTTTGGAATCTGACCACGTCCCACAGGTGATACCGGTTTTGGTGTACTACTGAGGGGTTCGTGGAGAGCAGCAAAAGCTTGGCACTAAGTGGTAGGTGTAGATTTGCTGCAAGAGAAGGTGAACCCAGAGTCGTATTGGACGTGGCAGAACCATGGGTTGTATGCTGAGGACAGCTGTGAGTGGAGCTTCAGCCTGGTTCACAGGAACTCTGCTTTTACAACTGTGAGCTGCAAACAGGTGCTGGGAATGCCTACAATCTTCAAGCCATCGTGACTATGTGTTAAGCAACAGAAGATTGACGCTGAAACACAGGATGCTGTTTTGGATTTGCTGGACTTTTTTAATTTAAGGTTTCTTATTGTGTCAAGATGCTTCTATTTTGATGTTTAGTCTGCAGTGGAATACTTAACTTATTTTGACTTGATAGACATCCACAGTTAAAAGATTTGGGATAATTGAAGAAACACTTTCAGTTCCAACATTTAAATAATTAAACTTTTAATGATTGACATTTTAAAGTGGAATATAGACACTTTTAAATGTGGACTCTTAGAATTCATATAATTAAATGATTTATATTATTTAATTCATTATATAAGTATATATAATTAATATATAATTATATAATTAAATGATTTATATTATAAATAAGATAACTTTTAACACCTATGGGGACAGTTTAAAAGTGTAATATTTGTATGTCAAGTTGCCAAGGGGTGAAGAGTCTTAGTTAGGCAGAGGTGTCAACTTGACATTTGATGGTTTGAGCTCTGGACACATTTGTAGAGGATTAATGGTTGAGTTAAACCCAGAGCAAACCTGCAAGAGATTGTGGAGCTGATGGGGAAGGTACAAGCCATAGTTTGTGGGACTAGGCCCTGGAATAAAATACAGACAGCTGGTTGAGAGAGTTGGCATCCTTTTGTACACTTGGGCAGACACGTTGTTCTGGCAAGAAAGGATCAGCCCTCTCTCAGCCATTATGTGGAGATGTGGTGTGGCCACTTCCTTTGGCCTCAGTATTGGTGTGAGATCTTATTTTAAGATTAACTGAGAATTGTAACCAGAAATCTTAAGAGCAAATAAACCCCTTGTTCCCTTAAGCCGTTTGAGAGTCATTCATCAGCAATCAATTAGGCAAACTACAACAGCCAGCATGGCCTAATAAAGTTTCAAGGAACACAAGAGAGAGAAGAACATATGGTGGAAACCTGAAACTAAAACGGGATGGAGTGGCTCAAAGAGAGACAATTTGGTATTCTACAAGAGACCTGAACCTCCACAGGAGTAGACAACCCAGAGGGAACTGTGGGGTGCATAGAAGTGGAAAGGAATGGATTGATGGAGGAAAGGGAGGGAATTGGAGGGAAGGTGGAGAGAGGAAAGCAGGAATAAGTACTCAATGAGCACATAAAACTAAAACAATGCTGTAATAAAAATAATACTGTAAAAAACTCAACTCATGAAAAAGTTCTGTAATTAACATTCATGATGGATTAAAAATGTATTAAAAGTGGATTTGGTTCCTACATTTCTACCACTTCGGTTTAACTCAAGACACTAAGCCACTTCCCTAGAAGGCAGCATGGCTAGTTTCTGAGAAAGGTTCTGAAGAGGCAGTGGGAAGGGAAAGTTGAAGAAATTAATTTCCTGTCATCTTATGGGCAAGACTGCTAGTAGCTTTGACTCTCTGGAGTGCTTCCTGGATATCAGAAAGCCTGGCAGTCAGCTACTCCAGCATTGAGAATCTCAGAATTTTCATGAAGAACAACCCCTCCAAATACATTTTCCATTTCCAGTGACTAGAGAAAACGCTGGTGCTTTAATGTTATCCAAATTCACTGAGGTGGCTGACAGACAGGTGGGACCTTACCAGTCTGCATCTGCACCTGGCCTCTGACTTTTTCCCACAGAGCGGCCTGCATTTTAGGAATGCAATAAACCTAATAATGCCTTCTGGAGAGTTCTACTCACGGAGCTCAAATTCACTCATTTTAATGCTGCCCAAACTCCTGAGCTGAGAAGCAACTCTTTCAAGAGGCATATGCAGCAGATTTAGAGATTCGAAAGCCCACCAAACACTCAATAACTGAACTGGAAGATAGTTCAGGAAAGAATGAAGATGATGATTCATATAGTTCCAACACACCTGGTTTATTGGCTGATTTTGTCAGTTTTATTCTGAGGAAGGCGTCCTCACAGACATTCTTTGAGTTTAGAAGACCTGAGCATGGCAGGCTGGTCAGCAACTAAACTCCATTAAACATTACTCATACCGTTCCCCCCAAAATGCGGGTGAAGCACATCCCAGTTCCCAGAGGAAATGCGTCTCATTGTGGATAAAGAGAGCTCCAACGGAAACCGAAAAGACCAAGTCTTTGGCAGAGGTTGGAGAGAAGGATTTCCAGAGAGATGGTCCCGCTCATCCTGGTGGCCCAAGAGACATCCCAAGCGTCTGGCTGTGTCCTGATACAGGTGTCGAGGTCGACGTCGGTCAGGGGCTGGTTCTGGACCCTCCGCACCATCTCTCGGCCTGGAAAGGGAAAGCACAGCAATTGTCAGGCAGAGCCCATGGCCAAGATCCAGAGCCCCAGGACGACATGAGGGAAAGGAAGTCACCCTGGCCCAGCCACCTACAGGTGAGCTGCGGTCTCCCTGCAGACTATCTGCTTCCTGGGGCCTTCATGCCACCACATGGCTGACCTCAGGCTCCTGCCCCACCTCTGGACCAGGGAGCATGTGGATTGCCACACACCTGAGAAATCTTCACATGTTTGTGTTGCAGTAAAACTGTGCTAGGACTGGCTTGAGCCCTCCACCCATCCTCATCAAGCACACCTCACCTTGGGCCTGGCGGTAAGAGTCCTTGCTCTTCAGACTCCAGAACATGTCCAGCAGCCACTGCCTTGCCCTCACTGGTCCCACCACTGTGACTCGAGTCTCCCCTGAGGCTGTGAACCACCTCTCCAGCTGAATGAGGGTCTGGCTGTGCACCTCGATGGGCCGAAGGTGGGTGTCATCGTGGCCTGAGAACAGCAGAGAGGACAAGGTGACATCTGGGTGAATTGACAAGAGAGTCTGGGACAGGGCAAGGAACATTGGAAAGGGTGCAGAGAGGGATTCAAAGAAGGATATGCACTATGGCCACCAACCGAAAATGTGCTCCTCCAGGTCTGGTTCCACGTGGAGCACCATAGGTGCACTAAAGTGTCCAGGCACCGTCCACCAGGCTCTCTTGCTGACAGCACTCATTTCGCACTGCTGTGGGGGCTTCTTCATGCTTCCCAGCAGGTCAGGTCCAAGCAGCTGAATGCAGAACGTGAAGATGGGCCAGGCTCTGTCTTACATATATATCCACCCAGCCCTGGCCCCACCTTAGGGAGGAACTTCTGTGCTGAAAGATCCTCCCATAGAATCTCTGCAATCAACTGTGTAGTTTGAACTTATTATTTCATACACCTTCCAGAAACCAATCAATGAGCTGGCAATGTAGCTTATTTGGTGGAGGGCTTATCTGCTAAGCACAGGGCAGGACCGGATCCCAAATGCAGAGTGAAATGGGGTGTGGTGGTGCAGCCTATCATCCCATCCCTTCACAGGTGAGAGCAGCAGGATTATAAACTCAAAGTTATCCTGTGGAGGTGGCAAATGGGACAGCAGTCTGGACTGCATAAGATCCTCACCTAAAAAGGAAAAACAAAAGTGAAAAATAAAAACAAAGAAAAGATCATATGAACAGTCCTTCTATCTAATGGTCAAGATTAGGGTGCACAGTAGAGTCAGATTCATGGTCAGACTGGATACAGAAGACCTTAAATCAAGACACAAGAGGCAAGGAGATTAATAGATTAATGTGATTTTTTGGTTTTGGTTTTTATTCTTGTTTGTTTTCCTGAAGCTATGTCTGGCTCAGTGGCCCAGACAGTCCTCATATTTGCCGTCTTTCTCCCTGAACTGCTGAAGTGCAGAAATTAGGACCTGTGTCATCATGCCTGCCATGATAATATTGCCTTCTGGAGAGGGATGTTAGTCTTGTGATGTGTTGTGTTGTGCTGTGTTTGTTGTGTTGTGTTGTGTTGTGTTGTGTTGTGTTGTGTTGTGTTGTGTTGCATTGAGTTGTCTCAACACAGGCACTGGACCTAAAGCCTTGTGACAGCCAATCAAGTGCTCTCCCAGAGGTTCTTCTCAACCCTTTCCAGACTTGGGACAGGAGGTCAATCTCTTCACCCAGCTTCTAGCGGATTACCTATGGCCTATCCCTACCTGGATACATCATTAGAATATTTAATACCATTCACTCATTAGAATATTTAATAGCAAAATTGTTTTCTAATGTTGCTTCTGTGTTGATCCTGTTACTTGTCCTGTTATTGGTGCTTTGTTTCCTTGGGTTTGCTATTTTAGATGTATCTAGTTCTATGACACTAGGTGGTTTGGAATTTTCAGGAATTTTTGTAGTATAGGCTGACCTATAACTCTTGATCCTCCTGCTTCACCTCTCCAAGCATGGGATTATAGGCCTGTCTCAAGTCTCTACCTTTCTAGAAATGTTTATGTACATTTTGGAGAGAGGATTAAAGTTTACCTGTCAACAAACCACCTTAAGCTCTTAGAGTTTGTCTTTGTCCTTATTCCTTTTTTTTTTTTCTTATCTTTACTTGTCTCCCCCTCCCCCATTTTTAAGATTCTGTTGCAGTTTGCTTGCATGGTTGCTAATAAATGACCATCAAACGGCACAAGGAACAAGGGGTTTACTTGTTCCAGAGCCAAGGGAACTGGCCACACCAACACCACATAACAGCTGAGGTAGGGACGATCCTTACTCACCAGACCAGCATGTCTGGCCAAGGACACAGAAAGATGCCAACCGCTTCAACCAGCTCTCAGGATTTTATTCACCTGTTCAGGGCCCAGTTCCACCCACCATGGACTAGGCCCTCCCCATCAGATAGACAATCTCTAGCAGGTTTGCTCTGGGCTTGACTCCACCATTAATTCTCCACAAATATGCCTGGAGCTCAAACCCTCCACTGTCAAGTCAACACCTGTGCCTAACTATGGCAGGCTCCTTTTTTGATCAAAAGCATACAAAGTCAGTCTGAGGGGCTTGCATCTGCAGGGAAAGGATCCACACTGTTGTCTATGTGAGTCCATGGATCATAGGTTTACTCACAGGACACTCTGTGCAGGAGTCCTGCTCTGGGAGTCACGTAGCTGGACACTTAGAACATGTGGCTGCTGATTAAGTCACCCCTTCCCAGTCACACACCTTTACTGTCCCTACTGCTTTCCTGTCACTTAACCTTGTCTTTGTTTTGGGACGGTCACCAACACATAGGATTTCCTATAAGAAATTACATTGAAGAGTAGTTTGAAGATTAATGACACAAATTAAAGCTAACTGTGAACATATTGTAGGAGTTACTCCAAATTACACAAAAAGGTTGTATCACAATCAAGCAAGCCTGAGGTCCTCACAAATGTTAGACTCATACAAATTATCAACAAAAACAAAAGTATATAAATTAACTATAAGGATAGTATAAATGTAATTTACCACACTTAGAATAGGAACGTTATGAGTCCCTCAATGTGGAGATTGCTTGAGGAGCCTGACCTCACTGATGATAAAAGACTCACACAACAAGCATAAGCATTATCCAGTGCACCAATGGTTTTAGCAGAATTTTGTTATCACAACTCAAGTTCCAATATTGATACAACTGAAGGGTAACAGATTCCCTAGTTCCAGAAGGATTCCTAGAAGGAACCGTGCTCAGAATCCCTGCTAAAGTCTTAAGATGAATGACTATTAAGTTTTCATTAACTGAAACAGGAAGAGCATCAAAACAGACCATTGATCAGATTTAAAAGTAATACTATACTTGGTACTGCCTAGGCACACTTGTGACCCTAGTACCCAGGGGAATGAGTGTTACATAAGGAGACTCTGTCTCAAACCCAAAAACAAGAAGCCAAAGGCTCAAAAGACTTGCAACAGAATAGGAAGAATCTAGGAAGTCCAATCTCAGGCGCGGGATGGAAATAGGAGGAAGTTAATGGAGTGTGACTAATATCAACGTCTAAGACACGCCCACATTATAACTAAGCCCACCCGTGTACAATGCATATGCTCTAAGAAAAATATTTAAGAAGAAAACAAAACTGTAACATTGAATAGTGGTGCTCCCACTGAAACAGAAAAGTGTCAGCTGTGAGTTGCTGCTGGCATAAGATAGGAAAAAACTCAAATCCCAAAGGCCGTCAAGTGATGTCGTTTCAGAGACAAGAGTCCACCCCCAGGACCCGCACCTGCGCAGGGCTGCTGCTAGGGAGCCGGCCTAAACTTCTGTCCAGGAACACTCAAGCCCCTGCTCCATCTGCTTCCTCTGATCATTAACCATTGTGTGAGCTTTGGCAAAGTCCTGCTTGCTCCACACCTTCCATCCTTTTACATAAAACAGTGGCATAAACTAAGCTCGTGAGTGGAGTCCGTGAAGGATCTTGACTCCAGACAACATCATTAAACTCTTCATGCCCACCCCTGAGTAGTGTCTAGATATTATTCCAGTTATCCTGCGATACTGAAGTCTGGGCTCCACTCTGGAAGCCAGGATCCTGGGTCCATCTTGGGTGAAATAGTGAGTTCAGAACCAACGTGGGCTGCACAGTAAGATCTTGTTTGGAAGTTTGAAAATAAAATAAACCAAGAGCTGTGCATTATCAGAAAATGGACAAACTAGAGTTGCCTTCTTTTAGGCACTAGATTAGAACCCCAGGTGACTTCTGAAAGAATCTTGAAATATTGGTTGGCCTCTAGATGGTGCCAAAGCCCAGAACGTGGAAAGCCTATCTTATTGTTTTGTTTTCCTGAACTTCTGAAGACCATTGGCTTCTGGGATGTCCTCATGGTTTCCTTGAGGCTCCAAATACCAAATGGAGTCATTCCATGAATGTCTTGGGTAGATTTCCTAACCAAGGAAATCAAGATTTTCCCAAGAACTTAACTTGCAGATTTGCACTTTGGAACTGACTGAGGATGAAGGTCAGTGGGATAATGCTTGTTGATCAACTGAGGGACCTAAGTCAATTCCAGAAGAGGGGGAATGAGAGGGGACAACATTCAGGCTGTGGAAGTTCCTGTCTTGAAGAGTATCCCAAATTCAGGAGTTTTATAATTGTTTTTACATCTATTTTATTTATTTGATGGGAAGGTTAAGCAGACATACGTGTGTGTGTGCTTGTGTGTGTGTGTGCTATATAATGTGCGTGGAGGCCAGAGAACAATTTTCAAAAGTTGATTGTAACAAAAATAGAATTGTGTGTATGTATGTATGTATGTGTGTGTGTGTATATATATATGTTTAAGGGCATAGATCTTATTTATTATATGTATTTAGTTATGGATTATATATATATACATATATACAAATGAGCTATACTTCATTCCGGAAATAATAGCATCTCCTTGCTGAGCACTAGAGTCTTTCTTTTTTTTAATCAAACAAATTTTTTGGCATCTAAAAACGAAATTCACCCAACATTGAAACATATTTTAATATTTACATTGTTTGCTTTTTTTTTTCTTTAACACTCACTGCAGTATGAGGAACAAATGATACACACTTACTTTGGAATAACAGAGACCATAGTGTAGATTTTACAAAATCACTTTTAAAATCTCTGTATTATGCTCCTCAAGTACCTAGAACCAGTCTTTGCATAAAATGTCACAGCTTTCTCTACTACCTTAAAATCCTGCAGCAGCCTAGATATATAGATAAGATACACCATCTCTCAGGAGTCGGAAATATGTCTATTACCATATCCAACCTAATAATGGTATCTAAAAATTTCTTTCTTCCATAGGAAGTTTCTAACAAGCTGTTAATCATTTCCTTGATGTTAAAAGAATCTGAGGGCCACATTTCTTTCACTTACAAAATATTCAGAGCGCCTAGGGGTCTCATATTCAAGCAGCTATGGAAAGTGCCCAGGGAGACGACCATCCATAGAAGGGCACACTCTGGGCCTGCCTACTTGCCCACAGAGCCTTGAGATCCAGCAACAATCCAGAGACCAGCTCGCAAGCTGCATGCTTTGATCGGGATCATCGGGGACCCTTAGAGAAGCTCCGTTGATGGGACAGGAACCTTGAACCTGGAGTCCACCAGGTTCTGAAGTCCATCTTGGAGAAGAAGGGAACACAGTCACTTTGTAGAGCCTGTTCCACATACAGTTGGAGCTGTACCACCAAGGGCTGTGTACTATGCCTGTTATTCTAAAGGCACAAGGCAAGGGAATGGTGGTTTTCCTTGCCAGTTAGCAGCATTGTGCTTATTTTCTCAGCTGGGGCTGCAGCACATGTCACAGGCTCCTTTATTGATCAGACTGGAATGGGAAGAAGCAGATGCTACCAGAGGAATAGTGAGGGCTGAGAGCACACACCTTCCACTGTGTCCAGCACACATACCACACAGAAGTCATATGTGCTGCACCAAGGGTTTGACTACCTGACAGGTTGGACACCTGGTGGGCTGCAGACGATCTTGGAAGGTGTCGCTTGGGCTAGATCGATGGCTCAGGGTTAAAGTCTTTGCCTTGCAAGCAAAGAAACCTGAGTTCATACCCTCAAATCCCACATTAAAAAATATCTGGCAAATATGATGGCCAGTAATACCAGTCCTGGAAAGCAGAGCCTGTAAAACCCCTCCAGAGAACGGCGAATAGAAGGAAAAGTGATCCATGATGATTCCTGATGTCATCCTTGCACCCCACGGGTATGCACACACAAATAAATAAATAGATACATAAATAATAAAATTTTTAAATTAGGATGTTTTTAGAAAAGCAAGTTATAGCTTCCATAGGAGATCCACAACACCTTATGTCCCTTCTAGAAACTTCATCAACTAAACTCACAGAAACTCCTTTCTAAACATAGACTCCGTTTCCTATAAAGTCTATAAACATAAGGAATTTCCATTGTTCTTTGGGTTGCTGTTGGCTCTCCTAGGTCAACTTCTCCTTTGTGTGTGGCTGGCACCATTGAAGGAACGGAGCTCCTGAAGTCCATCTCAGGCACTGTACCAGGGTAGCTTTCACAGTCCACTCTCTCCGCACTGTCGTACTTAGGCACAGGTGTCAACTTGACAGTTGAGGGTTGTGAGCTCTGGAAACATTTGTGGAGAATTAGTGGTTGGGTTGAGCCCAGAGCAAACCTGCAGAGGATTGTCCAGCTGATGAGGAAGGCTCAGCCCATAGTGGGTGGGACTAGGCCCTGAGCAGATGAATAAATTACTGAGAGCACATTGGGGAAATTGGCATCCTTGTGTATACTTGGCCAGACATGCTGACCTGACAAGTAAGGATCGTCCCTCTCTCGGCCATTATGTAGAGATGGTGTGGCTAGATCCCTCAACCGTGGTGTTAGTGCACGCTGTCCCGTCAAGCTGGACAGACTGTAACCAGACTATCAGTGAGAAGATAAACCCCTTGTTTCAAGCCACTTGATGGTCATTTATCAGCAACAATAACTGACAGAAGGGATGTGCCTCTAGCATTGTTTATCTATATAAAGTCAAAGGAATGAGGTTTCCAGAAGAGGGCATAGTCACAAGTGCTGCTCCAGACAGCTGGCTTGGAGTTCTGGAAACTTACCTTGCCTTCTACCCAGAACATCCTACGGAGTACCCATGCTACCTTCCACCTACATTATACTGTCCACCTGAAACACATTCCTGCAGGGAGATCATGTCCAGCAATAGGACACACAACTACGCTCCAAAGAATAAAACTCAAAATTCACAAACAAGATGGTCTTTCTCAGTCACCTGTAGACCATCAGAAACTGCAGCAGAAAGACCTTAGGCTACTGGTTCTTCAAAGTCTTTCTAGAATATCTAAATGCATTAGCATTAATAATTACATATTTTTACATTTATTTATCCCGTGTGCATATGCATGGACATTTCAGAAGGTCAGAGGATGAACTTATGCAAGAGCTGGTGCTCTCCATTCATCATGTAGCTCTGAGGTTCAAACTCAGGTCCTCAGAAATAGTGGCAGGTATCTTTCACCACTAAGACACCATGTAGACTCAATTTTAATTATTTATATATATTGTGCAGAATAGTCCACAGATGCAGTCTGTCCTGCAACCAAGTGCACAGTAGCCAGACTTTATATGCAGATAAGTGCTAACTCTTCTGTTAGCTGTTAGTAAACAGAGTTCTTTCCTGGAGCTTCTGAGTCGTTACTCTCAGGGTAAGTCTACAAGTGTTTATGGTTGTTTCCTTCAACACTGGGTTTCTTTTTGTTTTTTGAAAACATGGCCTCAAGGAAGCCTCGAAGAATCTTAATTGACTAATTCCTAGACACTTGAGAGAAGGAGACACCGTCTTTCTTTATCCACATTTAAAACATTGAAATGCTTTTTGCTACCCTTTAAACTCTCAGATTTTAAATTATCAATTCACAAGTAAATAACCCATATTTCTAATTTATTCATTCCTTCTTAGAGCAAACTTCATATTTTTCTGGGTTTTTTTTCTACTTTTACAAGCACATTGAATACTTATCCCTGCTTTCTTCCATTCCCCCCTCCCTCCCTATATTCTCCCTTCTCTTGGAGTCCATCCCACTCCCTCCCACCCTCCTGCCTGTCTGCTTCTATGGACCAAGGGTTCCCTCTGGCTTGTCTCATCCTATGGCAATTCAGGCCCCTCGAGGGATACCAGTTTGCCTCTCTTCAGGCCACCCCACTGATAAGGGCATTTCCCTTCACTCATCCAGCTTCACTGCCTAAGGTACCCACTGTATGTTCTTATCTCTCTTGAGTTCCTTGATAATCTATGGGGGCATGTCAGGACTTTATATAGATAAGCAGTGCTACCAGATGCAGGTCTGGTAAGGACTAGTCTCATTGCAGTGAATTCCTGGATTAAGCAGTCCTACCTTGAATGGAATGTCTTGTCCAACAGATGACATTCCCATTTCTAGATTCTTACAATCTAATTGCCCCCTCATCCAAAGCCTTAGGGTGGGGAGAGATTAGATTGGCTTGATTCTGGGTGAGCCATGCTGGGTCTCCAGGACTCTACATTATGGCTGGCCATTGCTGTCCAATTAATTGGTCTTCTGGTGCCCTAGGCTGCATCCTCTCAGGATGTTGAGATCCTCTGTTTCTGTTATAGAAGAAAATGTCTAGGCTAAGTGTTAAGCATTCTTCAAATATATGGGTATAATATATAGTTTGGTGTACTGTCTTTCTACCATTCATTCATTTCATTGGCTGATTTTTCCCTATTGATCTGTTTCCTTCCCTTTTTTAGGTTCTTGTTCCAGTTAACAGTAACAGGAATACATTCCATGCTGCCAAGTGGGGCTTGAGTCCAATCAGAAAGCTGTTGGTTGCTTCCTTGATACTCATGACACGATTATACTGATGGACAACTGATGACATAGTGATTTTTATTATAACTTGCACATTTCATGAGTTGGTGAGGTCTTTGATTATTTCTCTCCTCCAGGAACATCTACAGTATTCTTTGGTACTATGTAAGCTATTCAGTACGTTCTAGTTCCTGTATTTTGCCCATGTTTCCAATTTACGTTATGTACACGTATGTATCTGTGTGCATCAGAAACAGTGTGTGTGACCCTGGGAATCACCCTGGATCACTCTACCTTATCTCGCTTCACCCTGAGATTTCCCAGGCTCTGCCTTCCAGGGCTGAAATGAGGACAGCCACAATTTCTATCCAAACTTTTGATGCTGACATATGAATTCTGCTAGGCAAGAGGCTCAACCCTTGAACCAATCTCTCCAAGCACAATAATGTTCTATTTTTAAGAGCAGAGTGATGTAATTGTTTTCTTCTTCCAGTCAGATTAATTGTGCTTTTCAACCTTCAGGGTGATACAAATGAATTAAGAATTGGCCATGCACAAAACAGAGTAGAACAGGGAACCCAGATATAAACTCCCACACATACAGCCACTTGATTTTTGATAAAAATGCCCAACATCCACACTGGGAAAAGATAGAATCTTCAACAAGTGGCATTTGACATCTACATGTAGAAGACTAAAAATTGACTGTTGCTTCTTTCCTGACATAAAAATCACTCCAAATAGATCAGAGATCTTGATATTAAACCGCAAACCCTGAAATTGTTAGAAGAATGAGTAGGTAGTACACCTGAATTGATAGCCCCAGTGAAAGATTTCTTAAACAGAGCACCAAATGCCCAGGAACTAAGACCAATAATCAACAAATGAGACCTCATGAAATTAAATAGCTTCTGTTCTCCCCCAAAAAACTTCCAATTCTGCAGAAAAAACAACACAGAGACTGGGAGAAAATCTTTGCTAGCTACGAATCTGACAAATACCCCAGCGACTAAAAACTAAACACTAAGACAGCAAACACTCCAATCAAAAAGTACCTTGGAAATAAACAGGGACTTCACTAAATAAAAAACTGAAACATAATATGAGCATCTTAAAGGATGCTCAATTTCCCTGATCATCAGAGAAATGCAAATTAAAACTACCCTACGACACCATCTTACCCCAGTCAGAATAGCTAAGATCAAGAGCACAAACAACAGAGAATGCAGGTGAGGATGTGCAAAAAAGGGGACACTTAGTCACTGTTGGTGGGAGTGTAAATTAGTACAGACTCTTTGGAGATCACTGTGGAGGTTCCTCAGAAAGATAAAAATGGAACTACCATAGGACTCAGGTATACAATTTCTAGAAATATTCCCAAAAGTCTCTGTATTTTATTACAAAGACACTTGTTCATTTATGTTCATTGCAGCTCTATTCACATTAGTGAGAATCAGTCAACATGACCATCAACAGAGGAATGGATAATGAAAATGTGGTACATACACATGAGGGAATACTATTCAGTTATCAGAAAGGATGAGATTATGGAGTTTGCTGGTAAATCAAAGGAACTGGAAAATTTAATACTGAGTAAGGTATCTCAGACACAGAAAGCTTAGAACCACATGCTGTGTCTCATATGGGAATGATAGCACTGTTAGCCTCGTCAAGGTATTTGTCTTGAAATTACTGTAAGAGACAGAAAATTAGGAAGGAACCAATGAGTGGGAAGGTGGGCAGGAATGGTTAGGTAGAAACCTTTCAAAGGGGAGATTTAGGACACATGGCAAGTAGGGTGAGTGCAGGAAACACTGGGAAATACATAGGGGGAAGTGAGGGGATGGGAAATATGAGAGAAAGAGGGACTTAAAGTAAAACCCTAAAATTGTGGAAAGTAAATCCATAGGAACCTCCTATGCTGATAATATGTCAAAAAAAAAAAAAAAACCCTACATGTCTTTTAAAGAAAAGAGTATGAATGGGCAGCCCCTGTGCAGAGGAGCACAGGGTGAGAACAAAAACAGCAGGAAGAAAGCCCTGAGCTGATCCATTTAGAACCCAGTGACCGTTAACACTACACTAGAAGTAACGGACACTTCCTGATACAACGTTGGTCAGAGAGGTCTCTAAGGACCCCAGACATTACAGGCTTCTGCCATTGCTCTTGGTTGCTCTCCCAAAAACACTGTCAGGAAGACCCTATTACTGAAGATGCAACAATATGGATCACGGAACATGGACAAAATAAATCAACTAGAACTGGACTGAGAACTTCCTTCTTGCTGGACAGCTTAGATAAGAGCAAGGAGGACTAAGGGAGAGAAATAAACACAAGCCTCATCATCTCATGAGATCTTCAAGTTGTAATAAAAATTACCATAGCAAATGATGTCCAGCGCTGTAATAGTGGCATGAGTGTCAAGGACACAAACAATAGCTTTCTGATTAAACACAAAACCTATTTGTGAACACAGAACACATTCCTGTATCTGTTAACTAGAAAAAAGAACCCAAAAAAGGGAAGGAAATAGACCAATAGGGAAAAACAGCCAATGAACCTATAGGTGCGAAGACTTTACCAAACTCCTCTGTAAATACCTACTATTATACCCATAGATTTGAAGAACAATTAACACTCAGGGTAACAGTCTTCTACATCATAATTAGAGGATGTCAAAATCCTAACAGAATGCAATCTAGTGCACTAAAAGGAAACAGCAACAACCAGCCATAATGCTGAGTATGATGATCTAGCAAGGCTCACCCAGAATCAGGCCACCCTAATCTCTCCCTATCCTAAGGTTTAGGGAGCATCGAGGATGAGGGGGCAGTGAGATTGCAAGAATCTAGAGATGGGATGTCAACCGCTGAACAAGACATTCCATTCAAGGTAGGACTGCTGCATCTAGGAACTCACTACAGTGAGATATGTCCTTAAAAGACCTGCATAATAACTGACATAACAACATGCCCTCATAGAGTATCAAGGAACACAAGAATATAGTGGACCACTTTTCAGTCTTCTAGTCTTCTGGATGGTTGGTTGTTCTCTGTTGCTGCGGGAAGAGGAGAGGTGAACAGAGACCCCTGTTGTGTGCAGGCTCCAGTGTATCCCAGGAGAGGAGAGGCACGGAGCCCCAACTACCTAAGCGAAACTCCTGGTGGAGGCGTGTAACCCCAGCAGCAGGCCGGAGACTTCACCCTTGTATCTGAGGGGCACCAGCAGGGTTCTCTTTCTGCAAGGCTCCCTGTTGCAGTGTTTCTCCAGCTCCTCACCCCTGGCTTCACCTATCAGTGCCAGAAGTGCAGGCTGCTGCCATTTTCACTTAGTGTTTTTAACATGGGATCCAGAATCTGAATTCAAAACCTTCCACTTGTGAGGCAGAGGCTTACAACCCTTGAGCCATCTCTCCAGCCCCTATTTGATTTAATTTTAACCCAGACCAGGGCAGATTCCCTTTCCTCAGACCCGGACCCTGACCAGGGCTGATGGACTCCCTGTTCCTCAGCCACTCTGCCTTTCTTTCCCAGACCCAAACCAAGATCTGGACTCCCTGTCAGAGGCAGACGCCCTGTTCCTCAGAATTCAACAGAGCCCAGAGAAAACCCAAGCAAAGGACTAAAGGACCAACACCTACTCATCTGAGGTCTTTTAAAATCATCCCATCACAAGGGAGAGAATCTTCACATCCAGCTCTAAGATAAGTTTTCTTTTCTAATGGTTTCCTTTGTACATCTTGTTCCTCTCAATTATTAGTCACTGTAGTTTAACAGTTCCATATAGGCACCCAAAAACTCAAACGACATCAGGGAATATACCATTCACCCTCACATGTCATCAAGGAAGTAAACCTAAAAAGTGCACTACCATACTAATCTCTGTCTACTAAACCCACCTTAATTGATGTATTAACAGTCTAATAGCCTCATCTAGGAAATAACATCAACATCAGAAAGGCATACCCAACTATAAGGCAAACACTAGCAATAACTGTTCAGGTATAGCAATACTGTCTAATTCAGTTCAGTCAAAAACACAAAAACTAAAAGAAGGACATAAGAGATAAAAATGTCCAGGTCACAGCACAAATTCATGAGAAACCAAAGCCAAGACAAATCTCCTACAAAATCCACCAACCCCATAATGATGGAATCCAACCAGAACAAACTCACATAAAATAGCCAAGAAAGCCATACCCAAGATAATGATTTTCAACGCCTGATCTTTACTGTGATCAAAACAATGAAAGAGGAAATCCTGGAGGAGTTAAATAACCGCATCAACCACTTTGAACAGGAACACAACAGGCACTTGGAGGAGATAAGAAAAGCAATTGAAGAACCAAAAATAGGCATAGAGCAGTTAAAACAAATCTCAAGCAGAGTTTAAAGTTGAGCTGAAAGACAAGCTATCTTCAATTCAGAATGCAACAGCAAGTCTTATCAGCAGAACTGATAAAGCAGAAAATAGAATATCAGATCTTGAAGACAAAGTAGGAAAACTAACCAGTTCAATGGAAGAGGTTGTTAAAGCTAAAATGATACTTGAGAGGAATATTCAAGAGTTACAGGACACCTTGAAGAAGCCTAACATGCGCATTCATGGAATACCAGAACAAAAATCCCAAAATACCACACCTGAGGAAAATTTTCAAATTATTATAAAGGAAAACTTTCCACATCTAAAGAAAGAGAGACCCATTCAACTACAAGAGGCATTCCGCACCCCGAACAGATATGACCCAAATAGAAACCCGCCGCAGCAAATAGTAGTCAGAAACCTACACATCCAAGATGAAGAGAATTTGCTGAGAGCTTCAAGAGAAAAAAACAAGTCACTTTTAAAGGTAAACCTATTCGAATAACAAGTGATTTTTCAATGGAAACAGTAAAATCCAGACGTACTTCAAGTATTGAATGAGCACAAATGTCAACCAAGTTGATATACCCAGCAAAACTATCAGTCATGATCGAGGGTGAAAGAAAAATTTTCCACCATAAGGACAATGTGAAGGCTTACATGACCACCAAACCAGGACTTCAAAAAATGCTAGAAAAGATACTCAAGCTTAAAGAAAAGAACAAGCATATGCAGGAGGACAGAAGGGAAATATAATACCACCACAACCTACAAACTAAATAATACACTTATGAAAGCCACTAAACACAAAAAAAGTCAAGAATTAAAAGTAATTTCTCATTATAACACTAAATGTTAATATAATTAACTCATCAATCAAAAGACACAGGTTACAAAAACATGGATTAGAAATCACACCCCATCCATCTGCTGCCTTCAGGAAATAGTATCTCACCACAAAAGATAGGCACATTCTAAAAGTAAAAGGCTGGTAAAAAATTCTTCAAGCTAATGGAACAAGGAAACAAGCAGGGGTAGCAATTATGCTCTCTGACAAAGTGGACTTCAAACAAAAGAAAATCATAAGAGATAGAGAAGGACACAATATTTTAGTTACAGGTACAATTCACCAGGAAGACTTCACAGTACTGTACATATATGCACCTAATATGGGCTCCTCCACATTCACTAAGCAAATGCTACAACGTCTAAAACAAAAAATCAATTCCAAAACGATAATACTTGGATAGATGGAGACCAAAAACTTAACAGAAATACAATGGAACTAAATCAAACCGTTACTGAACTGGAACTTACAGATCTCTATCAAACCTTCCATCCAATCACCAAGGAATACACATTCTTCTCAGCAGCACACGGAGCTTTCTCCAAAATAGACCATATGTTGAGCCACAAAACGAATCTCCACATATACAAGAAAGTTGAAAATCTAGCCTGTACCCTGTCAGACCACCATGGTCTAAAGCTTGACATCCACAACACAACAAACAGCAGAAAATACAGTAACTTTTGGAAACTAAACACTATGATGCTGAATGAGAAATGGGTTCAGAAAGAAATCAAAAGGAAATTCAAGATTTCCTAGACGTGAATGATAATGAAAATACAACGTGTCAAAATCTCTAGGACACAATGAAAGCTGTCCTAAGAGGTAAGTTCATAGCTTTTAATGCCTATATCAAAAAATGGAAACATTATAAGTAAATAACTTAACAATGCAGCTTAAAGCTTTAGAAATATAAGAGCAATCCAATCCCAAAATCAGTAAAACAGAGATTAGCAAAATCAGGGGAGAAATGTCAGAAATTGAGATAAGGAAAACAATATGGAGAATCAACCAGTCAAAAAGCTGGTTCTTTGAAAAAGTCAATAAGATTGATACACCCTTAGCTAAATTAACCAAAATTAAAAGAGAGAAACCCAAATTCACAAAATTAGAAATGAAAATGGAGTTATCACAACTGATACCCAAGAAAATCAGAGTATTATAAAGTCATATTTCAAAAAACTTATATATCATGAAATTAGATAACACACAAGAAATGGATGGATTGCTGAGTAAGCACAACTTACTTAAATTGAATCGGGAAGTTTTGAATTATTTCAATAGGCCTAGAACAAATGAGGAAATTGATAATCTCGAATCTTCCCACCAAAAATGTCCTGAACCAGATGGATTCAGCACACAATTCTATCAAACATTTAAAGAACAACTAACACCAATACTCTTTAAACTGTCACATAAAATTGCAAAGGAAGGGACACTTGCAAGTTCTTTCTACAAAGCTAACACCATACTAATGCCAAAACCTAATAAAGATACTTAATAAAACTATAGATAGGGGATCACGCTTCAGTAGAGAAAATAGGTCACTGTCAAGTATTGCATATAAGTAGCAAGACATCTGGTGCAGCTCACTCTCACTTTCCTTCCGGGTCACTTGCAATGGAAGCAGTTTGTTCTCACTAATCAGGGAGGGTCTAGGGACTGACAGGTAGACAGTAACCATCCTGCAAATGGAAGACTGACCCCTATTCTACTCCTATTTGTCTATCTACCTTTGAGTCTTCATATTAAGATCTTCATTTAAACAGTCTTTTATCTTTGGTTAGGAGGTGACCTTGGGTACCAATCAGGATGCAGCCAAGGGCAGTACAGGAAAAGCAAAGCTGAAAACAACAACAAACCATAATTCAGAACACCAAAGACCCTACATTATTCACACCTGGAACCAGACCGGCCAAATCTTTCCCTATCCTAAAGCTCAGGGAACCTTGGGGAAGAGGGGCAGCAAGATTGTAAGAGCCTAAAGATGGGGAGGACCAACAATATGCAAGATACTCCACACAAGTTAGGGCTGCAGTAGCTATAATTCCACTTTGAATGACCTGCGCAATGGCTGACATGTCTAGCCTCCCAAAGTCTAGCATGGATCACAGGGGAGAGGGCTCCAGGCAGTAGGATCCTTAGAGGCAAGGGATTAACAGTCATAATAGAGTTCCCATACTAACAGGGAGCCCAAGGAGAGGCTTCTGGCTATGCTACTGAGTCCTTATCTATCACCAGGGTGCAGGACTCAGAGGGAGGTTTGGCATTTGCATAAAAAATGCTCCAAGGGATGGGAGGAAAGGAGGGGTAAAAGGAAGGGGGTGGAGAGTGTAAGGGGTGATGACTGGGGAGGGGAGGAGGGAGGGAGAGGTCAGGGGTACCTATTGAGCTTGCATGATTAGGGAAAAATAAATAAAATGTGGTAGAAAAAAAAAAGGACATATAGTGGAAACCGAGAACTAAAACTGAATGAGTGAGGGAAAATGCCTGTATGAGTGGAGTGGCCCAAATAGAGACAATTTGGAATTATACAAGACACCTGAGCCCCCACAAGCATAGACAAGCCAGAGGAAACAGTGGGGTACATAGAAGTGGAAAGGGAGGAAGGTGGGAGGCAGTGGAATGGATTGGTAGAGGAAAGTGAGAAAAATGGAGGGAAAATGGAGAGAGGGAATCAGGGATAAGTACTCAATGTGCATGTAAAACTAAAACAATGAAATAATAAAAATAAAAAATTCAGTCATGAAAACGTTATATAATTAACATTAATGATGGATTAAAAATGTGGATTTGGTTCCTACATTTCTACCATTTCAGTTAAACCCAAGACATTAAGCTACTTCCCTAGAAAGCAGCATGGCTGGGTTCTGAGAAAGGTGCTGGAGAGCCAGTGGTTTGAAGGGGCAAGTTGAAGAGAAGATTAATTTGCTGCCATCTTATGGGGAAGCTTTGTCTCTCTAGAGAGCTCCCTGGATATCAGGAAGCCTGGTAGTCAGCTTACTCCAGCATTGAGCATCGCAGAATGCTCAAAGAAAAACAACCCCTCCAAATACATTTTCCATTTGCATAACTAGAGAAAATGCTGGTGCCTTAATGTAATCCAAATTCAGTGAGGTGGCTGACAGACAGGTGGGACCTTACCAGTCTGCATATGCACCTGGCCTCCAACTTCTTCCTATGGGTCTGTCTGCATTTTAAGAATACAATGAAGCCCACGCCTTCTGAAGAGTTCTATTCACAGAGCTCAAATTCACTCATATTAATGCTGCCCAAACTCCTGAGTTGAGAAGCAACTCTTTCAAGAGGCATATGCAGCAGATTTAGAGATTCGAAAGCCCACCAAACACTCAATAACTGAACTGGAAGACAGTTCAGAAGAACACGATGATTCGGGTAGTTCTAACAAAACAATTTATTGGTTGTTTTTGTCAGTCTTATTCTAAGGAACACTTCCTCACAGACATGCCTTTGAGTTTAGAAGACCTGAGCATGGCAGGCTGGTCAGCAACTAAACTCCATTAAACATTGCTCATACTGTTCCCCCCAAAAGGCAGGTGAAGCACATCCCAGTTCACAGAGGAGATGCGTCTCATTGTGGATAAAGAGAGCTCCAACGGAAACCGAAGAGACCAAGTCTTTGGCAGAGGTTGGAGAGAAGGATTTCCAGAGAGATGGTCCCGCTCATCCTGGTGGCCCAAGAGACATCCCAGGCGTCTGGCTGTGTCCTGATACAGGTGTCCAGGTCGTCCTCGGTCAGGGGCTGGTTCTGGACCCGCCGCACCATCTCTCGGCCTGGGGAGGGAAAGCACAGCAATGGTCAGGCAGAGCCCATGGCCAAGGTCCAGAACCCCAGATAGACATGAGAGAAAGAAAGTCATCCTGCCCCAGCCACCTACAGGTGAACCATGGTCTCCATGCCGAGTTTCTGCTTCCTAGAGCCTTCATTCCACCACATGGCACCTGCCCCACCTCTGGACCAGGGAGCATGTGGATTGCCACACACCTCAGAAACCTTCCCGTGTTTGTGTTGCAGTAAAACTGTGCTAGGACCAGCTTGAGCCCTCCACCCATCCTCATCAAGAGCAACTCACCTTGGGCCTGGCGGTAAGAGTCCTTGCTCTTCAGACTCCAGAACATGTCCAGCAGCCACTGCCTTGCCCTCACTGGTCCCACCACTGTGACTCGAGTCTCTCCTGAGGCTGTGAACCACCTCTCCAGCTGAATGAGGGTCTGGCTGTGCACCTCGATGGGCCGAAGGTGGGTGTCATCGTGGCCTGAGAACAGCAGAGAGGACAAGGTGACATCTGGGTGAATGGACAAGAGAGTCTGGGACAGGGCAAGGAACATTGGAAAGGGTGAGAGAGGGATTCAAAGAAGGATATGCACTATGGCCACCAACCGAAAATGTGCTCCTCCAGGTCTGGTTCCACGTGGAGCACCATAGGTGCACTAAAGTGTCCAGGCACCGTCCACCAGGCTCTCTTGCTGACAGCACTCATTTCGCACTGCTGTGGGGGCTTCTTCGTGCTTCCCAGTAGGTCAGGTCCAAGCAGCTGGGAGCAAAATGTGAAGATGGGCCAGGTTCTGTCTTACTTATATATCCCCCCAGCCCTGGCCCCACCATAGGGAGGAACTTCTGTGCTGAAAGATCCTCCAATAGAATCTCTGCAATCAACTGTGTAGTTTGAACTTATTCTTTCATACACCTTCCAGAAACCAATCAATGAGCTGGCAATGTAGCTTATTTGGTGGAGGGCTTATCTGCTATGCACAGGGCAGGACCGGATCCCAAATGCAGAGTGAAATGGGGTGTGGTGATGCAGCCTATCATCCCATCCCTTCACAGGTGAGAGCAGCAGGATTATAAACTCAAAGTTATCCTGTGGAGGTGGCAAATGGGACAGCAGTCTGGACTGCATAAGATCCTCTCCTAAAAAGGAAAAACAAAAGTGAAAAATAAAAAGGAAGAAAAGACCATACAAACAGTCCTTCTGTCTAATGGTCAAGATTACTGTGCACAGTAGAGTCAGATTCATGGTCAGACTGGGTACAGACTTAAAATTAAGACATGAGGCAAGGAGATTAATAGATTAATGTGTTTTTTTGGTTTTGCTTTTTATTCTTGTTTGTTTTCCTGAAGCTATATCTGGCTCAGTTGGCCCAGCAGTCCTCATATTTGCTGTCTTTCTTCCTGAGCTGCTGAAGTGCAGAAATTAGGACCTGTGTCATCATGCCTGCCATGACAATATTGCCTTCAGGGGAGGGATGTTAGTCTTATGATGTGTTGTGTTGTGTTGTGATGTGTTGTGTTGTGTTGTGTTGTGTTGTGTTGTGTTGTGTTGTGTTGTGTTGTGTTGTGTTGCATTGAGTTGTCTCAAAACAGGCACTGGACCTAAAGCCTTATGACAGCCAATCAAGTGCTCTCCCAGAGGTTCTTCACAACCCTTCCCAGACCTGGGATGCAGGGACGATCTCTTCACCCAGCTTCTAGCCGATTACCTATGGCCTATCCCTATCTGGATACATCATTAGAATATTTAATAGCAATTCACTCATTAGAATATTTAATAGCAAAATTGTTTTCTAATGTTGCTTCTGTGTTGATCCTGTTACTTGTCCTGTTATTGGTGCTTTGTTTCCTTGGGTTTCCTACTTTAGGTACATCTAGTTCTATGACTCTGGGTGGTTTGGAACTTTCAGGAACTTTTGTAGCATAAGCTGACCTATAACTCTTGATCCTCCTGCTTCACCTCTCCAAGCCTGGGATTATAGATCTGTCTCAAGTCTCTACCTTTCTGGAAATGTTTATGTACATTTTGGAGAGAGGATTAAAGTTTACTTGTCATCAGACCACTTTAAGCTCTTAGAGTTTGTCTTTGTCCTTATTCCTTTTTTTTTTTTTCTTATCTTTGCTTGTCTCCCCCTGTGTCATCATGCCTGCAATGACAATATTGCCTTCAGGAGAGGGATGTTAGTTAGACTCTGTTGCAGTTTGCTAGCATGGTTGCTAATAAATGACCATCAAAGGGCAAAAAACGAACAAGGGGTTTACTTGTTCCAGAGCCAAGGGAACTGGCCATACCAACACCACATAACAGCTAAGGTAGGTACGATCCTTACTTACCAGACCAGCATGTCTGGCCAAGTACACAGAAGAATGCCAACCCCTTCAACGAGCTCTCAGCATTTTATTCACCTGTTCAGGGTCTAGTCCCACCCACCATTGACTGGGCCTTCCCCATCAGCTAGACAATCTCTTGAAGATTTGCTCTGGGCTTAACTCCACCATTAATTCTCCACAAATATGCCTGGAGCTCAAACCCTCAAGTCAACACCTGTGCCTAACTATGGCAGGCTCCTTTTTTGATCGGAAGCATACAAAGTCAGTCTGAGGGGCTTGCATCTGCAGGGAAAGGATCCACACTGTTGTCTATGTGAGTCCATGGATCATAGGTTTACTCACAGGACACTCTGTGAGGAGTCCTGCTCTGGGAGTCACGCAGATGGACACTTAGAACATGTGGCTGGTGATTAAGTCACCCCTTCCCAGTTACACACCTTTACTGTCCCTACTGCTTTCCTGTCACTTAACCTTGTCTTTGTTTTGGGACGGTCCCCAACACATAGGATTTCCTAAAAGAAATTACATTGGAGGACAGTTTGAGGATTAATGACACAAATTAAAGCTAATTGTAAACATATTGTAGGAGTTACTCCAAATTACACAGAAAGGTTTGTATCACAATCAAGCAAGCCTGAGGTCCTCACAAATGTTAGACTCATACAAAGTATCAACAAAAACAAAAGTGAAAAAATTGACTGTAACGATAGTATAAATGTAATTTACCACATTTAGAATAGGAACATTACAAGTCCCTCAATGTGGAGATTGCTTGAGGAGCCTGGCATCACTGCTGATAAGACACTCACACAACAAGCATAAGCATTATCCAGTGTACCAATGATTTTAGCAGAATTTTGTTATCACAACTCAAGTTCCAATATTGATACAATTGAAGGGTAACAGATTCCCTAGTTCCAGAAGAATTCCTAGAAGGAACCGTGCTCTGAATCCCTGCTAAAGTGTTAAGATGAATGACTATTAAGTTTTCATTCACTGAAACAGGAAGAGAATCAAAACAGACCGTTGATCAGATTGAAAAGTAATTGCTACACTTGGTAGTGGCCAGGCACCTGAGACCCCAGCACTCAAAGAATGTTACCTAAGGAGACTCTGTCTCAAACCCAAAAACAAGAAGCTGAAAGGATACAACTGAAAACAGAATGGAAACAATCTAGGAAGCAGAAGTCCAATCTCAGGAGCAGGAGAAAAACAGAGGAAGTTAACAAAGTTTAATTAATATCAATGGCAATACGTGACTATCAATGTAACAGTGGCATGAGCGTCAAGGAGATAACCCATAGCTTTTAGAGTAAACTCAAAACCTTTGTCAGAATGGAAAGCATTCCTGGATCTGTTAACTAGAACAAGAACCTAAAAAACGGAGGAAATACACCAATAGGGAAATGCAGCCAAGGAACCTATAGATATGAAGACTATACCAAACTCTGCTGTAATAGCTGCTATTATACCCATAGATTTGAAGAACACTTAACACTCAGGCTAGAAGTCTTCTACATCAGAGTTAGAAGATCTCAAAATCCTGACAGAATGCAACCTAGAGCAGTAGAAGAGCAGTAATAATGGGCAGCAACAGCCAGCCCTAGAGGAGAGCATGACGAACTAGCAAGGCTCACCCAGAATCAGGGCACCCTAATCTCTCCCCATCCTAAGGTTTAGGGAGCATCGAGGATGAGGGGGCAGTGAGATTGTAGGAATCTAGAGATGGGATGTCAAGCACTGAACAAGACATTCCATTCAAGATAGGCCTGCTGCATCTAGGAACTCACTACAGTGAAATTTGTTCTTAACAGACGTGCATAATAAGTATCAACTTGAAGTCTGATGATTTGTAGTCTGGACACATTTGTAGAGAATTAATGGTTGAGTTAAGCCCAGAGCAACCCTGAAAGAGATTGTCGAGCTGATGGGGAAGGTCCAGCCCATGGTGGGTGAGACTAGGTCGTTGTGGGTGGGACTAGGCCCTGGAATAAAATAGCGTGATCTGCTTGAGAAAGTTGGCATCCTTTTGTACATTTGGCCAGACCTGGTGGTCTGGCAAGTAAGGCTCGTCCCTCTCTTAGGCATTACGTAGAGATGGTGTGGCCAGTTCCCTCAGTCTTGGTGTTGGTGTGAGCTCTCCGGTCAAGCTGGACTGAGAACTGTAACCAGGAATCATAAGACAGAATAAACTCTTTGTTCCTTTAAGCAGTTTGATAGTCATTTAGCAGCAACCATGCAGGGGAACTGCAGCAGAATTTGGTACTTGGAAAGTGGGGTGTTGCTGATAAATCTGGCAATGTGGCTTTTGTGACTTTCTTGAATTTTGTGAATTTTTTGTGAATTCCAAAACGTTTGAACAGTTTGTTGACCATTTGGAAAATAGAGATGCTGAGAGAGTCATGGATTTTTTTTTTTTTGGCCCAGTTTGTGATGAGGGGAACAAGGACTTCAGTAAAGTTGAATTTAAAGACGATAGACTGGTTTGCTTGACAGAGGAGAGCTGTGTTGGTGGCTGTGAAGTTCTGGATGTGGAAATGGTAGGCTCCAGAACATCTGCTGCTGTTGGAGAAATGCACATCAGTGAAAGAAAACCTAGTGACTTGCACTGGGATGGTGGAAGACGTGCAAACCACCATATGGCGAATTCGGGGCTTGGGGACCCAGATTCCTAAAGCGGATGAAAGCCTGAGTTAAAGCTGTTTCTTGCCCTTAGAAGTTCGACTACCTAGCAAGAGGCTTTTCCAGCGTCTCCACGCTAAAGTTGGTAAAGCTGTGGCCCTAGTGGACCAAGTTATGTTTCAACCTCACTTTGGAATCTGACCACGTCCCACAGGTGATACCGGTTTTGGTGTACTACTGAGGGGTTCGTGGAGAGCAGCAAAAGCTTGGCACTAAGTGGTAGGTGTAGATTTGCTGCAAGAGAAGGTGAACCCAGAGTCGTATTGGACGTGGCAGAACCATGGGTTGTATGCTGAGGACAGCTGTGAGTGGAGCTTCAGCCTGGTTCACAGGAACTCTGCTTTTACAACTTTGAGCTGCAAACAGGTGCTGGGAATGCCTACAATCTTCAAGCCATCGTGACTATGTGTTAAGCAACAGAAGATTGACGCTGAAACACAAGATGCTGTTTTGGATTTGCTGGACTTTAATTTTAATTTAAAGTTTCTTATTGTGTCAAGATGCTTCTATTTTGATGTTTAGTCTGCGTTGGAATACTTAACTTATTTTGACTTGGTAGACATCCACAGTTAAAAGATTTGGGATAATTGAAGAAACACTTTCAGTTCCAACATTTAAATAATTAAACTTTTAATGATTGACATTTTAAAGTGGAATATAGACACTTTTAAATGTGGACTCTTAGAATTCATATAATTAAATGATTTATATTATTTAATTCATTATATAAGTATATATAATTAATATATAATTATATAATTAATGGATTTATATTATAAATAAGATAACTTTTAACACCTATGGGGACAGTTTAAAAGTGTAATATTTGTATGTCAAGTTGCCAAGGGGTGAAGAGTCTTAGTTAGGCAGAGGTGTCAACTTGACATTTGATGGTTTGAGCTCTGGGCACATTTGTAGAGGATTAATGGTTGAGTTAAACCCAGAGCAAACCTGCAAGAGATTGTGGAGCTGATGGGGAAGGTACAAGCCATAGTTTGTGGGACTAGGCCCTGGAATAAAATACAGACAGCTGGTTGAGAGAGTTGGCATCCTTTTGTACACTTGGGCAGACACGTTGTTCTGGCAAGAAAGGATCAGCCCTCTCTCAGCCATTATGTGGAGATGTGGTGTGGCCACTTCCTTTGGCCTCAGTATTGGTGTGAGATCTTATTTTAAGATTAACTGAGAATTGTAACCAGAAATCTTAAGAGCAAATAAACCCCTTGTTCCCTTAAGCTGTTTGAGAGTCATTCATCAGCAATCAATTAGGCAAACTACAACAGCCAGTATGGCCTCATAAAGTTTCAAGGAACACAAGAGAGAGAAGAACATATGGTGGAAACCTGGAACTAAAACGGGATGGAGTGGCTCAAAGAGAGACAATTTGGTATTCTACAAGAGACCTGAACCTCCACAGGAGTAGACAACACAGAGGGAACTGTGGGGTGCATAGAAGTGGAAAGGAATGGATTGATGGAGGAAAGGGAGGGAATTGGAGGGAAGGTGGAGAAAGAAAAGCAGGAATACGTACTCAATGAGCACGTAACACTAAAACAATGCAGTAATAAAAATAATACTGTGAAAAACCTCAACTCATGTAAAAGTTCTGTAATTAACATTCATGATGGATTAAAAATGTATTAAAAGTGGATTTGGCATTTCTACCACTTCGGTTTAACTCAAGACACTAAGCCACTTCCCTAGAAGGCAGCATGGCTAGTTTCTGAGAAAGGTTCTGAAGAGGCAGTGGGAAGGGGAAAGTTGAAGAGATTAATTTCCTGTCATCTTATGGGCAAGACTGCTAGTAGCTTTGACTCTCTGGAGTGCTTCCTGGATATCAGAAAGCCTGGCAGTCAGCTTACTCCAAGCATTGAGAATCTCAGAATTTTCATGAAGAACAACCCCTCCAAATACATTTTCCATTTCCAGTGACTAAAGAAAACGCTGGTGCTTTAATGGTATCCAAATTCACTGAGGTGGCTGACAGACAGGTGGGACCTTACCAGTCTGCATCTGCACCTGGCCTCTGACTTTTTCCCACAGAGCGGCCTGCATTTTAGGAGTGCAATAAACCTAATAATGCCTTCTGGAGAGTTCTACTCATGGAGCTCAAATTCACTCATTTTAATGCTGCCCAAACTCCTGAGTTGAGAAACAACTCTTTCAAGAGGCATATGCAGCAGATTTAGAGATTCGAAAGCCCACCAAACACTCAATAACTGAACTGGAAGATAATTCAGGAAAGAATGAAGACGATGATTCATATAGTTCCAACACACCTGGTTTATTGGCTGATTTTGTCAGTTTTATTCTGAGGAAGGCGTCCTCACAGACATTCTTTGAGTTTAGAAGACCCGAGCATGGCAGGCTGGTCAGCAACTAAACTCCAGTAAACATTACTGATACAGTTCCCCCCAAAATGTGGGTGAAGCACATCCCAGTTCCCAGAGGAAATGCGTCTCATTGTGGATAAAGAGAACTCCAACGGAAACCGAAAAGACCAAGGCTTTGGCAGAGGTTGGAGAGAAGGATTTCCAGAGAGATGGTCCCGCTCATCCTGGTGGCCCAAGAGACATCCCAGGCATCTGGCTGTGTCCTGATACAGGTGTCCAGGTCGTCCTCGGTCAGGGGCTGGTTCTGGACCCGCCGTACCATCTCACGGCCTGGGGAGGGAAAGCACGGCAATGGTCAGGCAGAGCCCATGGCCAAGATCCAGAGCCCCAGGAAGACATGAGGGAAAGGAAGTCACCCTGGCCCAGCCACCTACAGGTGAGCTGCGGTCTCCATGCAGACTATCTGCTTCCTGGGGCCTTCATGCCACCACATGGCTGACCTCAGGCTCCTGCCCCACCTCTGGACCAAGGAGCATGTGGATTGCCACACACCTGAGAAACCTTCACGTGTTTGTGTTGCAGTAAAATGTGCTAGGACCAGCTTGAGCCCTCCACCCATCCTCATCAAGGACACCTCACCTTGGGCCTGGCGATAAGAGTCCTTGCTCCTCAGACTCCAGAACATGTCCAGCAGCCACTGCCTTGCCCTCACTGGTCCCACCACTGTGACTCGAGTCTCCCCTGAGGCTGTGAACCACCTCTCCAGCTGAATGAGGGTCTGGCTGTGCACCTCGATGGGCCGAAGGTGGGTGTCATCGTGGCCTGAGAAGAGCAGAGAGGAGAAGGTGACATCTGGGTGAATTGACAAGAGAGTCTGGGACAGGGCAAGGAACATTGGAAAGGGTGAGAGAGGGATTCAAAGAAGGATATGCACTATGGCCACCAACCGAAAATGTGCTCCTCCAGGTCTGGTTCCACGTGGAGCACCATAGGTGCACTAAAGTGTCCAGGCACCGTCCACCAGGCTCTCTTGCTGACAGCACTCATTTCGCACTACTGTGGGGGCTTCTTCGTGCTTCCCAGCAGGTCAGGTCCAAGCAGCTGAATGCAGAATGTGAACATGGGCCAGGCTCTGTCTTACATATATATCCACCCAGCCCTGGCCCCACCTTAGGGAGGAACTTCTGTGCTGAAAGATCCTCCCATAGAATCTCTGCAATCAACTGTGTAGTTTGAACTTATTCTTTCATACACCTTCCAGAAACCAATCAATGAGCTGGCAATGTAGCTTATTTGGTGGAGGGCTTATCTACTAAGCACAGGGCAGGACCGGATCCCAAATGCAGAGTGAAATGGGGTGTGGTGGTCCAGCCTATCATCCCATCACTTCACAGGTGAGAGCAGCAGGATTATAAACTCAAAGTTATCCTGTGGAGGTGGCAAATGGGACAGCAGTCTGGACTGCATAAGATCCTCTCCTAAAAAGGAAAAACAAAAGTGAAAAATAAAAAGGAAGAAAAGACCATACGAACAGTCCTTCTATCTAATGGTCAAGATTAGGGTGCACAGTAGAGTCAGATTCATGGTCAGACTGGATACAGAAGACCTTAAATCAAGACACAAGAGGCAAGGAGATTAATAGATTAATGTGATTTTTTTGGTTTTGGTTTTTATTCTTGTTTGTTTTCCTGAAGCTATGTCTGGCTCAGTGGCCCAGACAGTCCTCATATTTGCCGTCTTTCTCCCTGAACTGCTGAAGTGCAGAAATTAGGACCTGTGTCATCATGCCTGCCATGATAATATTGCCTTCTGGAGAGGGATGTTAGTCTTGTGATGTGTTGTGTTGTGCTGTGTTTGTTGTGTTGTGTTGTGTTGTGTTGTGTTGTGTTGCATTGAGTTGTCTCAACACAGGCACTGGACCTAAAGCCTTGTGACAGCCAATCAAGTGCTCTCCCAGAGGTTCTTCTCAACCCTTTCCAGACTTGGGACAGGAGGTCAATCTCTTCACCCAGCTTCTAGCGGATTACCTATGGCCTATCCCTACCTGGATACATCATTAGAATATTTAATACCATTCACTCATTAGAATATTTAATAGCAAAATTGTTTTCTAATGTTGCTTCTGTGTTGATCCTGTTACTTGTCCTGTTATTGGTGCTTTGTTTCCTTGGGTTTGCTATTTTAGATGTATCTAGTTCTATGACACTAGGTGGTTTGGAACTTTCAGGAATTTTTGTAGTATAGGCTGACCTATAACTCTTGATCCTCCTGCTTCACCTCTCCAAGCATGGGATTATAGGCCTGTCTCAAGTCTCTACCTTTCTAGAAATGTTTATGTACATTTTGGAGAGAGGATTAAAGTTTACCTGTCAACAAACCACCTTAAGCTCTTAGAGTTTGTCTTTGTCCTTATTCCTTTTTTTTTTTTCTTATCTTTACTTGTCTCCCCCTCCCCCATTTTTAAGATTCTGTTGCAGTTTGCTTGCATGGTTGCTAATAAATGACCATCAAACAGCACAAGGAACAAGGAGTTTACTTGTTCCAGAGCCAAGGAAACTGGCCACACCAACACCACATAACAGCTGAGGTAGGGACGATCCTTACTCACCCGACCAGCATGTCTGGCCAAGGACACAGAAAGATGCCAACCCCTTCAACGAGCGCTCAGGATTTTATTCACCTGTTCAGGGCCCAGTCCCACCCACCATGGACTAGGCCCTCCCCATCAGCTAGACAATCTCTAGCAGGTTTGCTCTGGGCTTGACTCCACCATTAATTCTCCACAAATATGCCTGGAGCTCAAACCCTCCACTGTCAAGTCAACACCTGTGCCTAACTATGGCAGGCTCCTTTTTTGATCAAAAGCATACAAGTCAGTCTGAGGGGCTTGCATCTGCAGGGAAAGGATCCACACTGTTGTCTATGTGAGTCCATGGATCATAGGTTTACTCACAGGACACTCTGTGCAGGAGTCCTGCTCTGGGAGTCACGCAGATGGACGCTTAGGACATGTGGCTGCTGATTAAGTCACCCCTTCCCAGTCACACACCTTTACTGTCCCTACTGCTTTCCTGTCACTTAACCTTGTCTTTGTTTTGGGACAGTCACCAACACATAGGATTTCCTATAAGAAATTACATTGAAGAGTAGTTTGAAGATTAATGACACAAATTAAAGCTAACTGTGAACATATTGTAGGAGTTACTCCAAATTACACAAAAAGGTTGTATCACAATCAAGCAAGCCTGAGGTCCTCACAAATGTTAGACTCATACAAATTATCAACAAAATCAAAAGTATATAAATTAACTATAAGGATAGTATAAATGTAATTTACCACACTTAGAATAGGAACGTTATGAGTCCCTCAATGTGGAGATTGCTTGAGGAGCCTGACCTCACTGATGATAAAAGACTCACACAACAAGCATTAAGCATTATCCAGTGCACAATGGTTTTAGCAGAATTTTGTTATCACAACTCAAGTTCCAATAATTGATACAACTGAAGGGTAACAGATTCCCTAGTTCCAGAAGGATTCCTAGAAGGAACCGTGCTCAGAATCCCTGCTAAAGTCTTAAGATGAATGACTATTAAGTTTTCATTAACTGAAACAGGAAGAGCATCAAAACAGACCATTGATCAGATTTAAAAGTAATACTACACTTGGTACTGCCTAGGCACACTTGTGACCCTAGCACCAGGGGAATGAGTGTTACATAAGGAGACTCTGTCTCAAACCCAAAAACAAGAAGCCAAAGGCTCAAAGACTTGCAACAGAATAGGAAGAATCTAGGAAGTCCAATCTCAGGCGCGGGATGGAAATAGGAGGAAGTTAATGGAGTGTGACTAATATCAACGTCTAAGACACGCCCACATTATAACTAAGCCCACCTGTGTACAATGCATATGCTCTAAGAAAAATATTTAAGAAGAAAACAAAACTGTAAACATTGAATAGTGGTGCTCCCACTGGAACAGAAAAGTGTCAGCTGTGAGTTGCTGCTGGCATAAGATAGGAAAAAACTCAAATCCCAAAGGCCGTCAAGTGATGTCGTTTCAGAGACAAGAGTCCACCCCCAGGACCCGCACCTGCGCAGGGCTGCTGCTAGGGAGCCGGCCTAAACTTCTGTCCAGGAACACTCAAGCCCCTGCTCCATCTGCTTCCTCTGATCATTAACCATTGTGTGAGCTTTGGCAAAGTCCTGCTTGCTCCACACCTTCCATCCTTTACATAAAACAGTGGCATAAACTAAGCTCGTGAGTGGAGTTCGTGAAGGATCTTGACTCCAGACAACATCATTAAACTCTTCATGCCCACCCCTGAGTAGTGTCTAGATATTATTCCAGTTATCCTGCGATACTGAAGTCTGGGCTCCACTCTGGAAGCCATGGATCCTGGGTCCATCTTGGTGAAATAGTGAGTTCAGAACCAACGTGGGCTGCACAGTAAGATCTTGTTTGGAAGTTTGAAATAAAATAACCAAGAGCTGTGCATTATCAGAAAATGGACAAACTAGAGTTGCCTTCTTTTAGGCACTAGATTAGAACCCCAGGTGACTTCTGAAAGAATCTTGAAATATTGGTTGGCCTCTAGATGGTGCCAAAGCCCAGAACGTGGAAAGCCTATCTTATTGTTTTTGTTTTCCTGAACTTCTGAAGACCATTGGCTTCTGGGATGTCCTCATGTTTCCTTGAGGCTCCAAATACCAAATGGAGTCATTCCATGAATGTCTTGGGTAGATTTCCTAACCAAGGAAATCAAGATTTTCCCAAGAACTTAACTTGCAGATTTGCACTTTGGAACTGACTGAGGATGAAGGTCAGTGGGATAATGCTTGTTGATCAACTGAGGGACCTAAGTCAATTCCAGAAGAGGGGGAATGAGAGGGGACAACATTCAGGCTGTGGAAGTTCCTGTCTTGAAGAGTATCCCAAATTCAGGAGTTTTATAATTGTTTTTACATCTATTTTATTTATTTGATGGAAGGTTAAGCAGACATACGTGTGTGTGTGCTTGTGTGTGTGTGTGCTATATAATGTGCGTGGAGGCCAGAGAACAATTTTCAAAAGTTGATTGTAACAAAATAGAATGTGTGTATGTATGTATGTATGTGTGTGTGTGTATATATATGTTTAAGGGCATAGATCTTATTTATTATATGTATTTAGTTATGGATTATATATATATACATATATACAAATGAGCTATACTTCATTCCGGAAATAATAGCATCTCCTTGCTGAGCACTAGAGTCTTTCTTTTTTTTAATCAAACAAATTTTTTGGCATCTAAAAACGAAATTCACCCAACATTGAAACATATTTTAATATTTACATTGTTTGCTTTTTTTTTTCTTTAACACTCACTGCAGTATGAGGAACAAATGATACACACTTACTTTGGAATAACAGAGACCATAGTGTAGATTTTACAAAATCACTTTTAAAATCTCTGTATTATGCTCCTCAAGTACCTAGAACCAGTCTTTGCATAAAATGTCACAGCTTTTCTCTACTACCTTAAAATCCTGCAGCAGCCTAGATATATAGATAAGATACACCATCTCTCAGGAGTCGGAATATGTCTATTACCATATCCAACCTAATAATGGTATCTAAAATTTCTTTCTTCCATAGGAGTTTCTAACAAGCTGTTAATCATTTCCTTGATGTTAAAAGAATCTGAGGGCCCACATTCTTTCACTTACAAATATTCAGAGCGCCTAGGGGTCTCATATTTCAGCAGCTATGAAGTGCCCAGGGAGACGACCATCCATAGAAGGGCACACTCTGGCCTGCCTACTTGCCCACAGAGCCTTGAGATCCAGCAACAATCCAGAGACCAGCTCGCAAGCTGCATGCTTTGATCGGATCATCGGGGACCTTAGAGAAGCTCCGTTGATGGGACAGGAACCTTGAACCTGGAGTCCACCAGGTTCTGAAGTCATCTTGGAGAAGAAGGGAACACAGTCACTTTGTAGAGCCTGTTCCACATACAGTTGGAGCTGTACCACAAGGGCTGTGTACTATGCCTGTTATTCTAAGGCACAAGGCAAGGGAATGGTGGTTTTCCTTGCCAGTTAGCAGCATTGTTCTTATTTTCTCAGCTGGGGCTGCAGCACATGTCACAGGCTCCTTTATTGATCAGACTGAATGGGAAGAAGCAGATGCTACCAGAGGAATAGTGAGGGCTGAGAGCACACACCTTCCACTGTGTCCAGCACACATACCACACAGAAGTCATATGTGCTGCACCAAGGGTTTGACTACCTGACAGGTTGGACACCTGGTGGGCTGCAGACGATCTTGGAAGGTGTCGCTTGGGCTAGATCGATGGCTCAGGGTTAAAGTCTTTGCCTTGCAAGCAAAGAAACCTGAGTTCATACCCTCAAATCCCACATTAAAAAATATCTGGCAAATATGATGGCCAGTAATACCAGTCCTGAAAGCAGAGCCTGTAAAACCCCCTCCAGAGAACGGCGAATAGAAGGAAAGTGATCCATGATGATTCCTGATGTCATCCTTGCACCCCACGGGTATGCACACACAAATAAATAAATAGATACATAAATAATAAAATTTTTAAATTAGGATGTTTTTAGAAAAGCAAGTTATAGCTTCCATAGGAGATCCACAACACCTTATGTCCCTTCTAGAAACTTCATCAACTAAACTCACAGAAACTCCTTTCTAAACATAGACTCCGTTCCTATAAAGTCTATAAACATAAGGAATTTCCATTGTTCTTTGGGTTGCTGTTGGCTCTCCTAGGTCAACTTCTCCTTTGTGTGTGGCTGGCACCATTGAAGGAACGGAGCTCCTGAAGTCCATCTCAGGCACTGTACCAGGGTAGCTTTCACAGTCCACTCTCTCCGCACTGTCGTACTTAGGCACAGGTGTCAACTTGACAGTTGAGGGTTGTGAGCTCTGGAAACATTTGTGGAGAATTAGTGGTTGGGTTGAGCCCAGAGCAAACCTGCAGAGGATTGTCCAGCTGATGAGGAAGGCTCAGCCCATAGTGGGTGGGACTAGGCCCTGAGCAGATGAATAAATTACTGAGAGCACATTGGGGAAATTGGCATCCTTGTGTATACTTGGCCAGACATGCTGACCTGACAAGTAAGGATCGTCCCTCTCTCGGCCATTATGTAGAGATGGTGTGGCTAGATCCCTCAACCGTGGTGTTAGTGCACGCTGTCCCGTCAAGCTGGACAGACTGTAACCAGACTATCAGTGAGAAGATAAACCCCTTGTTTCAAGCCACTTGATGGTCATTTATCAGCAACAATAACTGACAGAAGGGATGTGCCTCTAGCATTGTTTATCTATATAAAGTCAAAGGAATGAGGTTTCCAGAAGAGGGCATAGTCACAAGTGCTGCTCCAGACAGCTGGCTTGGAGTTCTGGAAACTTACCTTGCCTTCTACCCAGAACATCCTACGGAGTACCCATGCTACCTTCCACCTACATTATACTGTCCACCTGAAACACATTCCTGCAGGGAGATCATGTCCAGCAATAGGACACACAACTACGCTCCAAAGAATAAAACTCAAAATTCACAAACAAGATGGTCTTTCTCAGTCACCTGTAGACCATCAGAAACTGCAGCAGAAAGACCTTAGGCTACTGGTTCTTCAAAGTCTTTCTAGAATATCTAAATGCATTAGCATTAATAATTACATATTTTTACATTTATTTATCCCGTGTGCATATGCATGGACATTTCAGAAGGTCAGAGGATGAACTTATGCAAGAGCTGGTGCTCTCCATTCATCATGTAGCTCTGAGGTTCAAACTCAGGTCCTCAGAAATAGTGGCAGGTATCTTTCACCACTAAGACACCATGTAGACTCAATTTTAATTATTTATATATATTGTGCAGAATAGTCCACAGATGCAGTCTGTCCTGCAACCAAGTGCACAGTAGCCAGACTTTATATGCAGATAAGTGCTAACTCTTCTGTTAGCTGTTAGTAAACAGAGTTCTTTCCTGGAGCTTCTGAGTCGTTACTCTCAGGGTAAGTCTACAAGTGTTTATGGTTGTTTCCTTCAACACTGGGTTTCTTTTTGTTTTTTGAAAACATGGCCTCAAGGAAGCCTCGAAGAATCTTAATTGACTAATTCCTAGACACTTGAGAGAAGGAGACACCGTCTTTCTTTATCCACATTTAAAACATTGAAATGCTTTTTGCTACCCTTTAAACTCTCAGATTTTAAATTATCAATTCACAAGTAAATAACCCATATTTCTAATTTATTCATTCCTTCTTAGAGCAAACTTCATATTTTTCTGGGTTTTTTTTCTACTTTTACAAGCACATTGAATACTTATCCCTGCTTTCTTCCATTCCCCCCTCCCTCCCTATATTCTCCCTCTCTTGGAGTCCATCCCACTCCCTCCCACCCTCCTGCCTGTCTGCTTCTATGGACCAGGGTTCCCTCTGGCTTGTCTCATCCTATGGCAATTCAGGCCCCTCGAGGGATACCAGTTTGCCTCTCTTCAGGCCACCCCACTGATAAGGGCATTTCCCTTCACTCATCCAGCTTCACTGCCTAAGGTACCCACTGTATGTTCTTATCTCTCTTGAGTTCCTTGATAATCTATGGGGGCATGTCAGGACTTTATATAGATAAGCAGTGCTACCAGATGCAGGTCTGGTAAGGACTAGTCTCATTGCAGTGATTCCTGGATTAAGCAGTCCTACCTTGAATGGAATGTCTTGTCCAACAGATGACATTCCCATTTCTAGATTCTTACAATCTAATTGCCCCCTCATCCAAAGCCTTAGGGTGGGAGAGATTAGATTGGCTTGATTCTGGGTGAGCCATGCTGGGTCTCCAGGACCTCTACATTATGGCTGGCCATTGCTGTCCAATTAATTGGTCTTCTGGTGCCCTAGGCTGCATCCTCTCAGGATGTTGAGATCCTCTGTTTTCTGTTATAGAAGAAAATGTCTAGGCTAAGTGTTAAGCATTCTTCAAATATATGGGTATAATATATGTTTGGTGTACTGTCTTTCTACCATTCATTCATTTCATTGGCTGATTTTTCCCTATTGATCTGTTTCCTTCCCTTTTTAGGTTCTGTTCCAGTTAACAGTAACAGGAATACATTCCATGCTGCCAAGTGGGGCTTGAGTCCAATCAGAAAGCTGTTGGTTGCTTCCTTGATACTCATGACACGATTATACTGATGGACAACTGATGACATAGTGATTTTTATTATAACTTGCACATTTCATGAGTTGGTGAGGTCTTTGATTATTTCTCTCCTCCAGGAACATCTACAGTATTCTTTGGTACTATGTAAGCTATTCAGTACGTTCTAGTTCCTGTATTTTGCCCATGTTTCCAATTTACGTTATGTACACGTATGTATCTGTGTGCATCAGAAACAGTGTGTGTGACCCTGGGAATCACCCTGGATCACTCTACCTTATCTCGCTTCACCCTGAGATTCCAGGCTCTGCCTTCCAGGGCTGAAATGAGGACAGCCACAATTTCTATCCAAACTTTTGATGCTGACATATGAATTCTGCTAGGCAAGAGGCTCAACCCTTGAACCAATCTCTCCAAGCACAATAATGTTCTATTTTTAAGAGCAGAGTGATGTAATTGTTTTTCTTCTTCCAGTCAGATTAATTGTGCTTTTCAACCTTCAGGGTGATACAAATGAATTAAGAATGGCCATGCACAAAACAGAGTAGAACAGGGAACCCAGATATAAACTCCCACACATACAGCCCTTGATTTTTGATAAAAATGCCCAACATCCACACTGGGAAAAGATAGAATCTTCAACAAGTGGCATTTGACATCTACATGTAGAAGACTAAAAATTGACTGTTGCTTCTTTCCTGACATAAAAATCACTCCAAATAGATCAGAGATCTTGATATTAAACCGCAAACCCTGAAATTGTTAGAAGAATGAGTAGGTAGTACACCTGAATTGATAGCCCCAGTGAAAGATTTCTTAAAACAGAGCACCAAATGCCCAGGAACTAAGACCAATAATCAACAAATGAGACCTCATGAAAATTAAATAGCTTCTGTTCTCCCCCAAAAAAACTTCCAATTCTGCAGAAAAAACAACACAGAGACTGGGAGAAAATCTTTGCTAGCTACGAATCTGACAAATACCCCAGCGACTAAAAACTAAACACTAAGACAGCAAACACTCCAATCAAAAAGTACCTTGGAAATAAAACAGGGACTTCACTAAATAAAAAACTGAAACATAATATGAGCATCTTAAAGGATGCTCAATTTCCCTGATCATCAGAGAAATGCCAAATTAAAACTACCCTACGACACCATCTTACCCCAGTCAGAATAGCTAAGATCAAGAGCACAAACAACAGAGAATGCAGGTGAGGATGTGCAAAAAAGGGGACACTTAGTCACTGTTGGTGGGAGTGTAAATTAGTACAGACTCTTTGGAGATCACTGTGGAGGTTCCTCAGAAAGATAAAAATGGAACTACCATAGGACTCAGGTATACAATTTCTAGTAAATATTCCCAAAAGTCTCTGTATTTTATTACAAAGACACTTGTTCATTTATGTTCATTGCAGCTCTATTCACATTAGTGAGAATCAGTCAACATGACCATCAACAGAGGAATGGATAATGAAAATGTGGTACATACACATGAGGGAATACTATTTCAGTTATCAGAAAGGATGAGATTATGGAGTTTGCTGGTAAATCAAAGGAACTGGAAATTTAATACTGAGTAAGGTATCTCAGACACAGAAAGCTTAGAACCACATGCTGTGTCTCATATGGAATGATAGCACTGTTAGCCTCGTCAAGGTATTTGTCTTGAAATTACTGTAAGAGACAGAAAATTAGGAAGGAACCAATGAGTGGAAGGTGGGCAGGAATGGTTAGGTAGAAACCTTTCAAAGGGGAGATTTAGGACACATGGCAAGTAGGGTGAGTGCAGGAAACACTGGGAAATACATAGGGGGAAGTGAGGGGATGGGAAATATGAGAGAAAGAGGGACTTAAAGTAAAACCCTAAAATTGTGGAAAGTAAATCCATAGGAACCTCCTATGCTGATAATATGTCAAAAAAAAAAAAAAAACCCTACATGTCTTTTAAAGAAAAGAGTATGAATGGGCAGCCCCTGTGCAGAGGAGCACAGGGTGAGAACAAAAACAGCAGGAAGAAAGCCCTGAGCTGATCCATTTAGAACCCAGTGACCGTTAACACTACACTAGAAGTAACGGACACTTCCTGATACAACGTTGGTCAGAGAGGTCTCTAAGGACCCCAGACATTACAGGCTTCTGCCATTGCTCTTGGTTGCTCTCCCAAAAACACTGTCAGGAAGACCTATTACTGAAGATGCAACATATGGATCACGGAACATGGACAAAATAAATCAACTAGAACTGGACTGAGAACTTCCTTCTTGCTGGACAGCTTAGATAAGAGCAAGGAGGACTAAGGGAGAGAAATAAACACAAGCCTCATCATCTCATGAGATCTTCAAGTTGTAATAAAAATTACCATAGCAAATGATGTCCAGCGCTGTAATAGTGGCATGAGTGTCAAGGACACAAACAATAGCTTTCTGATTAAACACAAACCTATTTGTGAACACAGAACACATTCCTGTATCTGTTAACTAGAAAAAAGAACCCAAAAAAGGGAAGGAAATAGACCAATAGGGAAAAACAGCCAATGAACCTATAGGTGCGAAGACTTTACCAACTCCTCTGTAAATACCTACTATTATACCCATAGATTTGAAGAACAATTAACACTCAGGGTAACAGTCTTCTACATCATAATTAGAGGATGTCAAAATCCTAACAGAATGCAATCTAGTGCACTAAAAGGAAACAGCAACAACCAGCCATAATGCTGAGTATGATGATCTAGCAAGGCTCACCCAGAATCAGGCCACCCTAATCTCTCCCTATCCTAAGGTTTAGGGAGCATCGAGGATGAGGGGGCAGTGAGATTGCAAGAATCTAGAGATGGGATGTCCAACCGCTGAACAAGACATTCCATTCAAGGTAGGACTGCTGCATCTAGGAACTCACTACAGTGAGATATGTCCTTAAAAGACCTGCATAATAACTGACATAACAACATGCCCTCATAGAGTATCAAGGAACACAAGAATATAGTGGACCACTTTTCAGTCTTCTAGTCTTCTGGATGGTTGGTTGTTCTCTGTTGCTGCGGGAAGAGGAGAGGTGAACAGAGACCCCTGTGTGTGCAGGCTCCAGTGTATCCCAGGAGAGGAGAGGCACGGAGCCCCAACTACCTAAGCGAAACTCCTGGTGGAGGCGTGTAACCCCAGCAGCAGGCCGGAGACTTCACCCTTGTATCTGAGGGGCACCAGCAGGGTTCTCTTTCTGCAAGGCTCCCTGTTGCAGTGTTTCTCCAGCTCCTCACCCCTGGCTTCACCTATCAGTGCCAGAAGTGCAGGCTGCTGCCATTTTCACTTAGTGTTTTTAACATGGGATCCAGAATCTGAATTCAAAACCTTCCACTGTGAGGCAGAGGCTTACAACCCTTGAGCCATCTCTCCAGCCCCTATTTGATTAATTTTAACCCAGACCAGGGCAGATTCCCTTCCTCAGACCCGGACCCTGACCAGGGCTGATGGACTCCCTGTTCCTCAGCCACTCTGCCTTTCTTTCCCAGACCCAAACCAAGATCTGGACTCCCTGTCAGAGGCAGACGCCCTGTTCCTCAGAATTCAACAGAGCCCAGAGAAAACCCAAGCAAAGGACTAAAGGACCAACACCTACTCATCTGAGGTCTTTTAAAATCATCCCATCACAAGGGAGAGAATCTTCACATCCAGCTCTAAGATAAGTAATTCCTTTTACATCTTGTTCCTCTCAATTATTAGTCACTGTAGTTTAACAGTTCCATATAGGCACCCAAAAACTCAACGACATCAGGGAATATACCATTCACCCTCACATGTCATCAAGGAAGTAAACCTAAAAAGTGCACTACATACTAATCTCTGTCTACTAAACCCACCTTAATTGATGTACTAACAGTCTAATAGCCTCATCTAGGAAATAACATCAACATCAGAAGGCATACCCAACTATAAGGCAAACACTAGCAATAACTGCTCAGTATAGCAATACTGTCTAATTCAGTTCAGTCAAAAACACAAAAACTAAAAGAAGGACATAAGAGATAAAAATGTCCAGGTCACAGCACAAATCCATGAGAAACAAAGCCAAGACAAATCTCCTACAAAATCCACCAACCCCATAATGATGGAATCCAACCAGAACAAACTCACATAAAATAGCCAAGAAAGCCATACCCAAGATAATGATTTTCAACGCCTGATCTTTACTGTGATCAAAACAATGAAAGAGGAAATCCTGGAGGAGTTAAATAACCGCATCAACCACTTTGAACAGGAACACAACAGGCACTTGGAGGAGATGAGAAAAGCAATTGAGAAACAAAAATAGGCATAGAGCAGTTAAAACAAATCTCAAGCAGAGT